>VZSV01000008.1:3068771-3159943 GCA_013398735.1 Nothocercus julius | reverse complement strand
AAAAGAAAAAAGAAAGAAAGAAAAGAAAAAGAAAGGAAAAGAAGAAAGGAAGAAAGTAAGACCTGGCTCAGGTGTTTTAAATATCTAACTCCAGTCCATGGAGCCAAGGTGGAACTCCACCATCTGCAGAAGCCCAAGAGCGTAGATGCCCTACACCAGCTCTTGGAGCAGGACACCTTGGGCTCCGTGTCTCCCAGTGAACACCCAGTTGCTGGACTGGTTGGTGGCTCAGCACAAAACCTATCACAATCCAGTGGCACCATGTGCCGATGCTCAGGCACTGCTCAAAAGCCAGGGTACGTGTGGTGTGGAATTGCTGTTGCAGTAGACATGGTTGGACTTATTATCCTGTTGATGATATGGTGTAGGGTCCTAAATGTGAAAACTGGAGGATCTGGTGGGTTTCACATAGACAAACGTCATGGTCATTACTTTGTCATGGCCCTTCAAAGTCTCTAACAAAGCTCGTGGTTACAGGAAGACATTGCTCTATTAGGACTTTATTTTGCTGAATGGGACATGGGCCTTCTCTGAAGGGAAAAACACTTGCACTCTCCTAAGTGGTGTTAAGTGCTCAGAAGCACATGATGATTTGAGTAGTGCCATTGACCTTTCTTCTCACAGTTTTGCTGTAGTTGTCACACAAGATGGTAGTTGTAAGAATACTGTGTATCAGCGATGTTGCTGTTGTGACTCCCTTGTCGCCACCAGAAGTTCTGTGAGAAACAACCTTGATCAGAAAAAGTTAGTGATACAATTGCATGTTAGTAACTTCTGAGATGTGTAGAGGATCTTTGCCTGGTCTTGTATAAGTATTTAGATTTTCTTAGTTATGGAAAGAAATAAAACTAATACTTCTTGGGTTAAAGGTAGCCATGATGTTTCTGGTCCTACTGCTTGTCTTAAATTTCTGATCTTTTAAGAACTTTGAGTTATTACAAGATGATATTTGGCAACAAACTGTGGGCTGTATGGCATATAAGTGACGTTGCTCAAGCAGTATCATGACAGGAAGATGTTCTGTGAGGCAGCAGACTTCTGTCCCAGTACTCTGCTGCAGTCAGTTTTTGTCCCAGTCACTTTGCAAGCATTTGTAGGCATGAGTGTGAAGCCATTATTGGATACATGGTGAACGGCATCACTTTCTTTCTTTGTTATTCTGTCTGGATTTATCATTGCTTATTATTGTGTAATGTGGAAGAAGGTATCCACCAGCACAGGTGAGTTGAAGTATGGCTATTTGTTTATTGTTTGGAATGTTTTGAGTGAATGTGGTCTCATATGTGGCTTCTCATATGTGGTGTGCTTTGCAAAGTCTTCATCTACCTCTCAGACACGTGGAAAAATTATGTACAAGGCTCAAATGATGAATCTAGCTATATTCTGCATCTTCACTATGAAGTTCTTGTGATAGAGGTCAGAAGAAATGTCTAGAAAGCTCTGAAGCTTTTTCATGTCTAATAGGTAGCAAGTTTGCAGCTTTATTTAAAAAACTCAACTTCGCTTCTTCCCATCCCAGAAACCCAGCCTCACCAAAGGAACTCATTAGAAAGGCGCTCTTATAGTAGGTGATGTCCAACACCAGTTAGACCACACAGGAGATGAAGCTGTTCCCACGCTTTACGCTTTCAGAGCTGACACCTCATTTCTAGCTCACATACACCATTGTTTTCTATTCTTCTTTTGAGCAACTGAAAAATTATGAGGATGGCAGGATGATCAATAAATGGTTTCAAGATTTTATCTTGAAATGTGTTATTCTCCAGGATAATTTTATGGAATATTTCAAGGCTGTACTACCCTTGATTCCTCTTTGACTCTGTTAGTAACATCTTTGTCCTTCAAGGTTTCTTACTGAACTCCAGCAACGAGTCAATACTAATTTCCTCTGCAACCTAGAGTATTTAATGCTGGCTGCAGAATTATTTTTGTTACAGAAGGTCGTGGTCCAGGAGCTATGATAAACCACATTAGAAAGTAGAGTGTGCATTACCCACACTATTTTTGTTCATGCATTGGTGGCACTCAAGAAACTTAATTCAATATAAAATTTAAAATTTTAGAAATAATGTGACTATTTCTCCTATCAGTCCATCTACTTTATATTGTAATTTTACTTTAGAAGATTTTTCAATCTTTTAAACTTAAAGGTAAATTCAGTGAATATCTTTATATTGAAGCTAGTTAAGACCACAGCAAAAATAACCTAAGTATTCTATTAATTGGCTGCCTTTTCCAGTTAGAAGTGGCTTCAAATCTTCTGAATTACTAATAAAGTAGCTGACCATGAAATAGTTACTGATTTATTCTAGAAATTAAAGAATATCTATCGAGAATTGTGTGTTTGCTGATAGTCAGTTCTAGATTTGTGTATTAGAACTGGGACACTTTCCATATAAAGAGAATCACTTCCGCTATATGTGAAAAGACAGAGGTTAGTTTTGAAAAAAAAAAATGAAAGTTTTATTTTGGGATAAATATAAAGACTTTTTTTACCTTAACAATAAGGAATGTTGTGTACATATTTACATATAATTCTCAAGCTGGTTTGACTTTGTTTGGCTTCCATGTCCTTGGGACTTCAAGCTCTTCTGAGTGGGTGGAAGAGTCATGGAATGTTCCTTCATCCCGTCCCTCTCATAGCAGTTAATCTGATAAATATTTAAGTACTATGCTGCATATTCTTTAGAATTAACAAACTGTAAGTGCAGGACTGGCAAAAGGTATCTGCAGTGGCCTTCTTTAAGAGATTCCTATTCTACTTTATGATTGAAATACATTTGTGGATGTGTTGATAGAAAATCTCATTAATTTTTATAACAAACAGAAATAGTAATTTATCTGAAAGTGATTAACAACTCTGTTGACTCATATTAAAGTTTCTATCTGTGCTTTGGAGTAACATTTTGAATTCTCCATCTTGAATTTTGTTCGCAAATAAACTTAACAAAAATGATTCTCTCAGAAAGGCTGTGGTATTAAAATATGTAACATAATTTTGCAGGAAAAAAATATTTAATATGGCAGCTATTTTTTTAGGATGGAGCATCCTGTTTAGGGCACTAAAAGTCAGCTTTATTGATGAATAAGTTATCAATACAAAAAAATGTTCATGAAGCTGATATCTTTTCATTTTATGTTTTGATTTCTATTTCTCTCTAGATAATAAACACAATTATACATTCAGGGACAATGATGTTGAAATCTAAAGTGTTATTTTAACATTGTGTCAGATTATATTACAACACCTTAGGGGAGTGATCTAAAGATTATAGCTAAATCTCTGAAATGGACTGTCACATGCATATATTTCTGGATTACAATAATAAAATCACTTTTAAAACTTAATAATTTCTGCATTGAAGTGTTCTCTGTTGGGGGAAGTGATTTTTTTAAAATGGCATCTTCTTCTTAAAGTTATCTGATGTCCATGCATAGGAGACTTGTCCACCATAGTGACAAGTTTCAGTGAAATCTTATGTCTGTTTATACAGCTGTGTAATAATGAGCTGCAGTTTATTTTTGCTCATGTGATCCTGCAGAAAGATAGCTTATTTCCAGATAAGTTACAACATCTCTCCTTTATACCTGCTCTCAGGTACCAGCAAAGTCAAAACTTGAAGATAATGCTGGCACAATTTGGCCTGCTGAATCCTTATTACATGTGCAAACGTGCACATCAGAGAGAACATGGCTGAGCTTTTACGTGGTAGGTTTGGTTTGAAGAAACTGAGCTTGGAAAATATTTTTATTTTACAAAGTGGGGAAGTGCAAGCTGGTGAGCGTTGTGGCTTTCCATCCCACATTGTTTTTAAAGGAGTCACTTTTTAGAAGAGAGACATACTTAAACCTGCTTATTGAAGAAATCTGGAAAGCAGAAATCTATTTTTAAAGTACTTCACATACACATCCTCTATGGCAGAGATGATTTGCAAGAAACTAGGATTTTAAAGTAGACATTATTATTTCACAGAAACTTCAACTTAAATCGGTAACTTTACTGACATAATGGTTCAGTGTTGAGGGAACAAGAGTGATGTCACAAGCAGAAAACAGGGATGTGGGGGTACAGGGGTTATAGAACAGCTCTAGGATCTGCTCCTGCTGTAAAATGTGAAGCAATGGATGCGATGCTGACTTCAGCGATATTAGGCATATTCCCAACAGCCAAGCATAGGCTTATCTTTAGGTCACACCATAGTTTTTTCTAGTGGAAAAGCTCTATCAACAGCTATTTTGAAGAATTAGCTCTTTATCCATACACTACTACAGAACTATTATCAAAATCAGTTTTTATGAAGACAACTAGTCTTCATATAAAATAAAGTCTTCATATAATTTGTCTTCATATAAAATTATATATATATAAAATATAATAATAATAAAAAATCAGGTAACTTGTGGGCAATGCTATACTCAGTAGAAGTCTCACTGCTTCAAGAAACTTTCCAGAATTCAGTTTCAAATCAGAATGGCTTGCATACAGTGCAATTTGCTTGCAGTGCAGACAGTGGTCTTTAATGCTAAACTGAGCAATCATCTGGCCAATAGATTAAACTGAAATATAAATGCATAGTATAGAGTTAACCTGAGGCTCCTTTGACCCACATCCCGCAGTTCTCTACATTAAAATTACCGAGTGAGTTTCAAAAGTGTTACTGGATAAGTCTGGCAATTTTCATTTCTTACTATGAAATTCCAGTGCGGAGCTGCCTATGGAACACTACAATGCACATAATGACCGTCTTGTTTACCTGCAACGTCACTGTGCTACCACTGCTCCTACTTCCTCATTACACTGTAGATTGCTTGGCTTATTTTGGGATACTGAAAGGCAATTAAGTGTAGTTTTTACCTCAAGAAAATACTCATCACAAGCAGCTCTGCCTTGGAAAAGTTACTGAAAATACACTCTGGAACACGCACGTACAAGTAACTATGTGCAATGAAGACTCTTCCAATCAAAGACACTGAACTGTACAGGTTTCTCCTCATTGCCCAGGTTCAATGTCCCCATTTACCTATCAGAGGATAAAAACAATGTAACTTTCTGTAATGCTTTGTGCAACCTTATTTTACTTTGGATTTGCTCTTTAGTTCAGTATTAAAAACAGTAGTTTTATTACTTATTATAAGCCATTATTTAGTGATTGTTTCTAAAAGCTAAAATATTTGGAGAGACTAGTTCAAATAATAGCAGAACTTAAATGTGATCTAATATTGAGAGAAATTGGCTTTTTTTTTTTTTTTTTTTTACATCAATGGAGTAATTGTGATGGCTAACTATGCTGTAAATAGTGTTTCTTTGTCCATTCATTTCACTTTTAGCAGTGTTACAGTTCCTTAGCTCTGTACATTTTCATCAACCCCTTTTTTTCCCCTTCCTACCCGTATATTTTTCAAACAATTTTTGCAGTACATTTTATGACTCTGGCATCTTGACACTGACAAAATAGATTAATTAAAGAGTAACCTGTTCTTTATGTCTAAACTTTTAGTACAATTTATTATATCAAACAGTTTAACATGAAATATTTGTAATATAAAGGAAATGGTAGTGAGGTATATGAATGCTGTCTTGCTTTACATTTAGGAAACTAAGAACATTCTTCTCTTTTCCACAGAAGTAAAATGGTCCTTTTGGCCTATTTAATACCAATGTCACACACTCTTTGTTTATTATCAAAACTTCAGGGTGGTAATATTGTAGGGCTGAAGGGAAATGCACCTGTTTTCTTTCATTACACAGAGAATATGTGGGTTTTAATATTATCTCACTATCAATCAGGATATATGAGAGGCAGGAATCTATTCAGTTTCTAAAAACTTGAGACATGGATGTGATTGACCTGTATAGGAAGAAATTATTCTTCTTGTGGCTTCCTCAAGAAGGAGGAATGGATTGACTACTGCCATACTGTGAATGGTAGCAATGTCATCAGCAGGCTACAACAAATCATTAAACACAATATATGTCGGAAATACATTTCTCAGAAAACAACAGTTGCCCCACTTGGCTTTGCTGGATTTCTCAGAGACCATCCACAAAGCACACAGTCCATTCCTAAAGAGGGACAAAACAGGGACAATGAGGATATTCTCTTCCATAATGCACTTCCCTGTATTTATTTAGATTAGTGGATTTTATTCAGAATTCTCTTATAATAATGTAATCACTTACATCTGCTCAGCACCCAGTGGATTAAAAAAGGATCCAAGGAGCTACATAGCAGGGAGCCTGAGCCCCACTATATGCAAATTAGCAGCATCTACAAGAATAAACCAAGTCAGCAGATGCATGGGAATGTGTCTTGGTTTGGAGAAGAGTTAACATGACCTCTTGGAGGAAAGTCACGTCTCACAGACCTAGACTCAATGAACATGGGGATATCTATGCTTCTGGATGGTGTAAGTGGATTTTCAAAAAATCTTTTGACAATATCCCAAAAAAAGAAGCTCTTACTGAAAAAAAAACAAAACTGTGACACAGGAGGATTGGTTGGTCATCTGGACTATTTGGTTCACACAGAAGAACAAAAGGAAGCAATGAAGGGAGGTTATGACAGAGTTCCCAAATACCAGTACTGGGACCTGCACTGTACAACAAAATTGTAAACTATTTGAAAATAATTGCATTTATTGCTGATAATTTACAGATTATTATTATCATTGCCAAGAGGAAAGTCGACAGAGAAGAACTGGATGATAAAATAGCAGTTGTAATTCAGTGTTTATATATGCAAGCTAATGATCAGGGGAAAAGCAATCCTGACTATACATGCATAGCAATGAATCCTTTCTACAGTAGCCATTACCATTCAGGAGCAGGTCATGGAATCAGTGGGAAAAGTCTTTGGGCGTGTCTGTGCTGGGATTTATTTGGGATCAGGTGCATGTTTTCTAAGTGAATCTCCCTCTGATCCCTGTTTACTGCACCTTGCCTCGCATCACCAGGCAGTCTTGGAGAACAGGGACTGCATTCCTTTCAGATGAAGCCAAACCGGAAAATGTGCTCCATTTCCTAACGGGTATCCAGTCCCTGGGATAAGCCAGCCATCCAGTTAACCTCCTGAGCTCTGGGTAGTGGAAATACCAGGTCTACAGCGCTGATTGCTTCATTCTATGGATTTGCTGCTACTTGCTAATCCAGACACAGTCTTTGAAAATACCATCTTGGTATTTAAGCACAAACAGAATTTTGGAGTTGAAAAAAACAGAACTGAAGATGAAAGAGAAGAAAATCATCGTTACATCACTGGGGAATACCACTGTGCTTCCACATCTTCAGGAACACAGCAGAACTGGAAGCCACACAGGGAAGGGCAAGTGAGGCCTTGCAAGGTATGACTGACTGACTGCTGGTGAAAAGACACCTTACGATAACTTTCTGGCTGGCAGACAAGGTGATCGAGGAAGATATGAATGGCAGGGAAAAGACAAATGGAGATGATTAGTTAATCCAGTGATGAATGCTGTTTCTTATTGCACAAGAAAAGACATGCAGCAAATGAAATGATCAGGCAAATAACTGAGACAAAGGAGTTCTTCACAGCATTTAGGTCTGGTAACTCATTGTCACAGGATATTGTGGAAATCAAAACTCTAAGTGGTTTCAAACAATGGTAAAACAGCTTCTTGCAAGGTAGACCCGTTTATACCTTTCAGCACAAAAAAATCCTTAAACTGCTAATTGTTAGGAGCTGGGAGGATAGTCAAGGACAGTGCTTACGCTACAGATGCTGTTTTCCTAAGCATCCAATACCAATTTCTATTGGAATATATAAAATGTGGAGCTAGATAGACCTTTAGTCTGACCCGGTATGGTAGTTCTTAGTTTTGTATATACAGCAGTCATTAAACAAATACAAATATTGACTAAGTTGTTGATACAGTCTGTAGAGATCACAAATGTACTTGCCTGACAAGTTGTCCTCTGGTATTGTAATAGATGATCATTGCTAATTTAGTTTGCATTGCAAACGAAAGGACAGATCAGAATAGTGGGTTCTCAGTCTCTGACACAGAGAAATTCTGTTTCTGTTTTAGAGACCCCATAATCTAGACTTTCAACAAGATGCAACAGGTGGAAGAAGCAAACAAAAGAGTAGAAGAATGGAGGAGGTGATGAAGTAATGTTAAAACAAACATGTACCACAAAAAATAAAGTTTGGGCTCTTTGCCATAGTTCTGCTTAAATCTGGGGTAAGAGGAATGACAGAAAATTAGAAAACATTTGAGCAAATGCATGGAATGAAACAACTTCTCAAATAGATATTATCAGAAATTTGCATTAATGAAAAAATATTTCTAAGGAATGGAAATAGCTGTTCCTGCTTTATAAGGCAATCATTTCAAAATTGAAAATGTTCATAAAATTATACATTTTGTGTTTTGGATGATCTTCATAGGTTTACCTAATGCTGTGTAGCGTTGTTTGTATACACTTATTAATCTTTAAAGGCCTCATCTTAATTTACTTAGAAGAGCCACTGACTTCTAATAAACATACCAACTTGCTGTTTTGTTATTTTTTTTCCTGTGATGATTACTAATATAATGAAATGTAAACAGTCTAATCTTTAACAGACCAGTTCTACTTGTCAAATACTTTCAGATACGACAAAATTAACTCTTTTTTTGACACCAGTTTGCATTCCTTGCAATGACCAGTGCTGATGTAAACTGTGCTCAGATGTCAGGCTTAATGACCAAGGAGGGAGCTTTGCTAATGTATTGTTTTAGTGTTAGTAATAAGAAAGGGATTGCAAAATGAAGTATGACATTATATAGCTTTTTAAAAAATATATTTTAACTATTCTAATGGATTTCTTTGAACTGTCATGCAGCTGAAATTTTCTCCAATAATATTTTTGAAATTGTTAAATCTTTTCCTTTTTTGGAGGAGGTGCTGTTTAGCAGAATACAAAATCACATTATCACATTAATGCACCTGATGAATTATTCTTACAAAAATATTTTTTAAATCTATTTGTGATAGGTTATCAGATATTTTAGCATAAGAAATATGATAAGATGATGTTGGAGAATTTCTGCTGAATATGCAAGCAAAATGCATAGAAAAGCTTACTAGATTTTCAGGCTCATTGAATCTAAAAGATTTTGGTCACAGACTTATTGGTGTTTGAAGGAAAATAGTGGAGTCCAGTCCAAACATAAATGCATGTTTTTAGGATGATACAGTATGAGAAGGCCTTCTTGGATGAGTAGTGATTGAATGTGATTTCTTTTAACCAAGTAGAGAAAGTAACAACATTCTTGGTTCAGTTATGGCAAGACCTAAAACTATTGCTTAAATTAAATAGCAACAAAAATTCATCATAGGAAAGAGGATGGAGACATTCTGCATCACAAATTAAATACTAGGAGTTATTGCAAAAAGTACAATTATTAATGAAAATTTCTCCACAAAACTCCAAGGGAAATAACACAGAAGTTCCTGAAACAATAATAATAACAATCGTGGCTGATGAGAGACAAATGAAACTTCGCACTTTGACCAAGCTAACTGGAAACTAGACTATAATAGAGTCTGGGTCCACAAATTCAAGTCCTTTTGCAAAATTGTTATAACAGTTGAAAATCAGATTCCACTCTTCTACAATTAAAAACTGCAACTGGCTCATAATTTCTTTCTGTGCTGAAATGTCAGAACTGATGTACCCTAAGAGTCAGAAAAGGATATTGTAGAGATGAGGGGGAACATGACAAAATTTTTTCCAAGTAATAACTACTACATACCTAATAAGACAATATGCTACAGATCAATAATAGTAAAACATAATAATATGCAATATTTGTATAATTGACAAGTTACATGATAGCATAGAGTCAATGTTAAAAGTAAGAAAATGATAGAAGCAATGGTATCAGATCCAGACCTCTGGCAGCCAAAGAGCAGAAGTGAGGACTTCTTAGTAAAACTTTTGTGCATTTAGTACACCCTGAGCGTTGGTGCCAATGGAGCTGTTCAAGACGTCCCTATTCTAGGGCGTACAAGGCACCAACATGGCAGACCAAGACATCCCAAGCAAAGATTACCGTCCAGATTTAAAATATATGTTTTTTCTTGCTGGTATGGAAAAAAATGAGGCATTTTGAGGCCACAAGAAAACAAATGGGATATTAAAACTTGAACCATTACAGTAAAAACAGTCATAGAACATAGAAGAGCTAGAGGATAAAATGTAATTAATGCAACTTTCAGAAGAGCAAGAAATGCAGTGACCAACGAAAGGAAGACTGAAAAATATATTTGCCTGGAAAAAAAAAAAGAGAATCTTCAGCAATACTGATGTGCAAGAATTAATGGGCCTCGGAGTAAAACGCCTCTGAAGGAAAAAACGAGCAATAAACAAAGCACTTTGTGCTGCATGGCTTCTGAAGGGGCATCACAGAAGTTTTAGGGTTACAACTTATTTTTGGAAATGATGAAGGGGGTCAGAAAGCAGTAAGAAATAATGTGTGGAAATGGTAACCCATCAATGAACAAAGAAAGAAACTAGACTCTACAGTAGAAAGGCAGGATGACTTCATTTTCATCTTCATATATAAGGTCAGAGAATGAGACTTAGACAGTCAAGAATAAACCAGACATTTGAGTCTCAAATGTTTCTTTTGCTTACCCCTATGGTCTAATACTGTCTAATGTACAACAGAAACACAATCATGTGTTCATGTGTCTGCTGATGACATAAAGAAGATGCATCGAGAACCCCAGAGAAGGCTATGTTTGATAACACTGTATTTGCACTGGGGAATTTGTGTGCTGGGGAATTTGTGTGCTGGGGAAATAGCTTCTTTCTTACTTCAATCCATAGAAAGGCTCCGTTTCTTACCAGCATAAAAAGATGAGAGAAGCTGAAGTATAAACTCACCATCAGCCTAAGTGCTGGGCAGGCTGCCTGGGAGCTCTGCCCCCATGTCCCTAGCCAGCAAGGACTGTGCGGATGCCACTGGAAGCAGGTTTATCCATCTCCTGCCCGTTTTCCTTCCCCTGCTGCTTTCTCCCCAGCAATGAATGGCTTCTGGTGCCTTTCCCATGTGCTGGCATGTGCTTTCATCAGATGACAGATTAAAGCCGGAGTGCCAAGGTGGCCTTGTCATCTCTCCCTGCTGACTAAGGCCTACACAAACAGTATGTTGCATGGCATTTATCAAATGGATCAGGATAACAAAAATTCCAAGCCAGCAGGAAGACACCTGTTTTTTTTTTTTTTTTTTACCTTTTTTCCCTTGTACATATCACAAGATTTGTATTCTCATCAATCTTTTGTTAGACCAACAGAACATTCTTCCACCAAAGACCTCCCCTGCTCGGTGTGTGGACTGCCTGTCATAGTTCTTGTCATAATCTTCTATGAACTGTTGTTTTTACTGCCTCAGAATGTGTTGAGGAATTGCTAGAATTGTTGGAAGATTGTTTCTCCTAATGGAATAACATGATCCCCAGACTGTCATGAGAGCCACAAAGGATGTCGGATCTGTGCCCTATGTTGTTTGACCATCCTACAGTCTGGCTTTCTGACCTGACATTACTTAGAGTTATTTCCAGTGAGTGCCAGTGATAGCACCTCTCTCAAAGAAGTGGTGTCAAATATTGCAGTGCATGCATGGTTTCCAGTTATTGACAAGATGCTGTGGGCTGTGATTTGAATTGTTCCACAACTGCTGCTGTTATTTTCTTTGCTACATCTGCTCATATCAAATACCACTGACAACCTGCTGTGTTTAGAAGACAAAGGCACGTCTCTTTTTACCATGAACTGGACCTTCTATTTGTACCATGAATAATGCAATTTTTCTTGTGTGCTGTTAACAGCTGCACTTATAGCCAGTTTAGGATACATGAAGAAAGGTCTTGCCTACTGAACAATTAAAATATGTAGGCTACTCGTTCATTTTGGGTATGCAACCATACTCTACTGCTGTTTTATCTTAGAGTATTTATTCACCCTTTGATTTTCTACAGTCCCTTTCAAGATATGCATCCAAAGCACAGTTCACAAACCAAGGAAAACATTCTTTAAAGCTATTATATCCCCAAGACACAATTCCTTGGGAATGTCTGGTTTCCTATGTTAAATTCTTAAGGTTTTGTACAGTTCAGAACAGCTTTAACAGCACTTTCTCTAAACACCTTTCTTCCTCCATGGTCCACCTGCTTTTGCTCCTACTACCTCCAAAAATGGCCTTTTCAACATGACAAGTGTCTGCATGAATCACAGGCTGAAATCTAATGGTGGCTGAGGGCAGCGTTATGCACTGAGGATGTTTTTCTCATTCTGAACATTGCAAGGGTCTGCCTTGGATGTCTTTTTAAATACATGTATATATTCAAATGTATGCATGAGGGGGTATTTGGGATTGTCAACTAGATGGTTAATATTTGATACATGACTTATTCAATATTTGTAACTTAACCTGAGTAGTAAGCCTCAAGGTTAACAGGGGAACTGCATGATAAGCCTAAGGTCTAACACAAGAACTGATAGTAAGACCTATGTTTTTATTCCCCCTCTGATTATTCAGTAGTGTAATGCTGCCGTGCACTACCAAATGCAGTGTAATTGAATGAGAGAGAACATAAATAAGACTGTTCTAGAGTCTGTTTTTGCTGTTGTTTTCTTTTGCAGCAAATAGTGTTTAGCTCTCTTTCTAAGATGATTTCTTGAATCTCTGACTCAGAGACATCTCTGAATGGGGTGAGCTGGTAGCTGCAGCACTTTTGGGACAGAAACTGCAAGCTGTGAGGAGAATGTTCCCCTTTTCAAGCAGGGGGGCAGCTGCTTTCGATCTGTGGCTTCTCGCTGCTATTGTGCGAGGGAATCGCACTCCGCGAGTTCCGTGAGCCACAACAGAGAGTGAGTAAAGCTGTGGCTCATTTAGGACTGGGTGTTATTTTAATGAGCTTAATAAATCCTATCGAGAACTGAGAGTTTCTCTAGAGAGTTCTCAGTCCTGCAAAGCAGGGCTCTCCATTTGGCCGCTGAGCCTTGCACACTCCTGATGCTACCAAAACTGCACCAGGTCTAAGCGGCACCAGTCTCGGCAGTAGCAGTAGCCCTAGTGTGAGTGGTTGTCCCCCTTCAGCAGCTGTTTTCATTACGAAGTTGCTTAGACTTGCTTTGAGCAGAGCTTAAGTGACGCTGCACAGAATGGCTTCCTTGGCCCCAGGTCACCATGATGAGGTGACAGGAGCCCAGAGGAACACACTCATGCAGAAACAAACTGATTTTCTTTGCGAAATAAGTACCCATAGAAGACAGGGGGGTGGCATTTCTGTTAAGTAAACTCATCATATGGTAAAGATAAATGTTAACACTGTTCTTGCAAAACATGATGGCAAGGATTTGTTTCATGTGCTGTATGGATACTGACCTTCAAAAGGCAAAATATATCGCAGCACCATTTATCTCACTTTTAGGAAAGCAGGATAGAAAGGGATTTACTATGTCATTAATTCTACAGTCATGTCAGAAAATCACATCGAGAGAGGTGGTTTCTGGATCAGACTCCATCTTAAAATGAGCAGCATTCACACCTTCTCGGCCTAAAATTAAAGGATGCTTCTGGAAAGGATTTCTAAGACCAGTCATGGTTAGGGCTGAAAATGCACTGGAAGAAAGACTGAGCCAGCCAGCAAACTCTGATGCAGAAAAAACATTCACCATAGAAACCTAAAAATGACTCAGAATGATGAACCGGTATCATTTCAAAAAGAAAGTACTATCATACATATTTGCTGGCCATAGCACAGTTTTATTAATGGACACGAATTGTATATTATATATTATTGGTCTGTCTACTTTGCAATACTCAAAAATTAAAAAAAAACTTTTTATAAAATATTTCATTGTGCCTTAATATTGAAAGCTGATAAGTGTTATGGGCAAACCAAGAAAATTAAAAGCCCTAGGGCTAAATGTTTTTATAAATGTCATCAGAAATACAAAACTTCAACTAATTCAGATGACTTTGCTCTTTAAGGTGCTGGAGAGACTGTGTTGTGCGTAGCTCTGCGTAAAGCACTGTTTAAATAACGTATCAGAATCTACCAAGGGCGCAATGCCTTGTGACTTCTGCTAAGGCACAATCTGTAGTTTTCAATACAGATGATTAGGGAAAGATCTGATATACTAAGTTCTCATGTTATGTGGGAGAATATGTAATTTACATATATTCAAAAAACAATGTTATACTGCTATCCGTTAAAGCTATCTTACCTTTATTTTTCTGAAGTCTCTTTAAAACAATTTTTAGGTGTCTAAAAATAAAACAGAAATACCTGAGGGTCTGGGTCTTAAATGAAAATATTCACAGCTTCCCTGACTTTTCATGGTGCAAAAGGTCATGGCGGTCTAATCTACTACAAAAAAATGAAGGCACCCTGGAATCCCGCAGAATTGCTATGCCGTTCCTTACAATAGATCTGTGCTGCTCTTATTTTTTTGTGTGCAGCTCAAGGAACTACTAAATCTCCCACGTGACACACACGTGGGACAGTCACTTTTGTTACTAGCAGGGACATATGGTTTAGGCAATATCTACAGAGATTTCAAAGTCATTTCTAATCGCAGACTCGCTCACTGTACTCTGAAGGCTCTAAAGAACCTCTTGATGTGCACTCAGCCCTCTCCATGTACTTCCCAGTCATCATCACCCCCTGCCCTCATGCTCCTGTGTGGAGCTGGCCCAGATGCTGCTGGCCTTGCGCTCGGGAAGTCACCCGGCAGTCCTGCAATCCCACTGCCCGCTCCCCCGCTCCAGCACCACGCTACCTCTTTGTACCCCCTCCAGCCAAGGCGAGACAGGTTGTCCTCAGCTTTGTCTTGGAAGACTTGGCTTCATAATTAAGAAGCTTTCTCTATAATATATTTAGGGCCAGCGAAGCGTAGCTGATATGCTTTAATCAGTGAATTAAAGTATAATTCACACAAAGGTGCCCTGAACAAATGAACTCATATCCCAGTAATGCAAACTACCGACTGAACGCACCCCATGGAGTTCCCTGAACTCTGAAATGCAGAACTGCGTTATTTTAGGAGAAGCTGATTCACTAGTCATGAATTTCATTTCAGAAAATGATGTAATTTTTGGTTCACTGTCTACTCCGAAGTGTGACAGCAGCTCTTTTACATACCCCAACAGCCTCAACAAACTTTCATAGGAGAGTAAGGGTTGAGAAGAAAGTGTTGCTCCTTCCTCATTTCCCTCAGCCCATTTTATGTGTCTAGTGAATGCTTTGAGAGTCAGCATGAACAACACCCCTCATATTTTGGGGCACGTCTATGCAAACGATATCAGTCCTGGCAATTCTCAAGCTATCAAGTCTTGAGTGCACTTTAGCCTGATAAAAAGAATAAACAAACCTACCAAATTCAAAGGTTTTAAGCTCACTCGTTATGTTTGACTAGTGCTTTATATGAATCCTTTCAACACACTCCTGAAGCAACTACTTGCATTCTAATTGGTTTAATTAGTATTTTTAAACATGTAGTGTGTATTTTAAAAAGCCCAGTACTGAACATTTTTATTCTTTAAAGGCAGATTATTAACTTTTTACAGTATGTGTGACTTTCACATATGACCTCTTTTTAAGGTTTTGCACTTACATTATGACTCTAAATAAATCAGATGAACATTTAGCATTCGGATTTTTCACAAACCAGTGGAATATTCTTGTCCTATTTCAGAAAGAAGGAGTACGTATTTATGCAGTTTGTAGACAGATGTGGGCAATTACGTAGCTATACACAATAATCCAGGGAAAACTGTTCTCCTTGTCCATATGACTGAATACATGGGTAAAGATTTAAGACAATAAGTAATAAACTGTTTTTGCATAGCAAGATAAAATGGGATACAGAATTGAACAATGAATATTTTCCTTTTACCTAATTTTTACTTTTTAGTCAATATTGTCCCTTCTTTAAAAGGTACATTATTTTTTCTAAGCAATAAAACAAAGAAAACAAGTGGCTAGTATTGATCTGTTGAATGCAGGTGTCATAGTTTATGCACATAATAAAAATGTTCTCCCACAAAATTGCATAAAATTAATCATTTTGAACTTTAAACATAGGTGATGAACCCTAACTTTTGGGATGGAGTTTTAGAGTATGGCTTCTGAAGCAGCTACAAAATTTTAGACTGAGCCATCACATTAGGGCCCAAATTTTATGAAACTTATGAAATATGGAGACCATCTGTTCAGTTAGCTGCATACTACTTTGCAGAATTTAAGGACTGGAAAATTAAACTAAGATATAAAAGGATCCAGTGGCTGGAAGTTTACCCTACGTAAATTAGAGATGAGATGCCCTTTGAGCATAAAGGTTATAACATTTTATTTATAGCACTTAGGAAACTTCACTAACAGCAATGATGCACTTTCAACCAATCCCTTCAAATTAAGATGCAATGATTTCTAATAGATGTCGTTTAACTAAATCAAAAGTTGGGACCTGATGCAGAGCTGCTGAATGAAGATCATTCGTTTGTAACCTAAAACAGGTTAGATGAAAATAATTGTCCCTTCTGGCCTTAAAATCTATGAATCTGTGAGTCCGTAAGTGCTGACCTGACAGATAAGTAATCACGTTTGGACCCTCACACTGAGTAGGAACACAGGTTCCCCCTACACGAACAATGCCGCTTCTGGTAGCATGGCTTCTTCCTCTATGCCTTTGTATATGGAATTTATTCTAGTTCTGTGCTCTAGTTTTTGTCAAAATATTATCAAGAAGTTGAATCCCCGAAAGTTTTATAGCCAGAGACCAATATTTTGTCAAAAATAAAGATTTAATATGACCATCAGAGGAAGTTACTAAATACCCGAAGAATATTCATCTGAAAAAGACAAATTTCTGGCATACTGCAGGAGATGTGCGCATGATTCACATGCATCATCTTCCTGCACTGTCACCTCTAGAGAACTCCTTCTGCAGTTAAAAGAAAACTAATGAACTTTCCATTTTTCTTTCCTCAGTGTCTGTCGTCTAACTATCACGTATCCTTACTCATGTTGTAAAACATCTCAGATCCCCTTTAAAAGCAATTCACAAATTCAAACATACCTTTTAAAATCTACACTAGCTCCTTGTAATTGAGTGCATCAAAGGCATCAACAAGGCAGAAATTGTCATTCTAGAAAGACAGTGTAGCATATGATACTGCATGTTTTGTATTTGCCCTGTGCTGCACAGTATGTATTTTGAACACCGCATATGACATTCAACAGCCAAGGGCAAGGTCTTTTCCTCAATAACACTGTATTTTACAGTGCAGAACCAGCATCTTTGCTTTTTCTGCTCACTAGCAGAACTAGTGACCACCCATCTGACAACTACTCCATATTGCATTTTGCTGCTGGCATATTCTCACCATTGCATCCAATGAACAAGTAGAACTACACATTAAAGGCAAATGCTCATTGCTCTAAGTTCTATCTGCCGTGTTGTTAAATAACAATGAAGATCACTAGTATCCAGGAAGTACTATAGATTTTTATGGAAGTAGCAATTCAGAGTAATGATTGGGGAAGTACAAACTCTCTAGGAAATTCTTCAATTATTTGAAGACAAATTATCACTTTCAGTGTTAGTCATTCACCCACAACCACCTAAAGTCGTTTTTTGTTTCATTGGAATTAAAATAAGAAATTTTAACCATGTGCATATCATCTTGAAAACTTCAATACATCTCCCTAAAGTACAGTTCTTCTTATCTAGAAGTTTAGTTAATATCCCTATAAATATCCAGCAAGGATGAGGTTAATGCTGGTATTAGGCTGCATCTGAGAAACATCATAATAGCAATACTTCTGCCAATACTTGTTAGTGCAAGGACTACTTGGCTGTTTCCCCTTAGCTTTGTGGCTAGTGCACAGTGGTTTAGCCTTCTTGAATTCAAGATGGCTTTAATTCCTTCATATTGGATGAAGAGCAAACGCACAGCTGCTATCATGGAGTATGCTGTATGTTCACACCCTAGTTCACCATATATTCACTTGTTTTTCTCATACGGGAAATACTGGAAATTCATATAAATATTGAAAATACAGCTTATTAAATTGTACCTTCAAATGGGGATGACTACTTCAGAACGTATCTCATTTAGTATGAAAAATTGCCTATTAAATGACTAAGAGAAGATTCTTTTAAAATCCTTGTGATCAGCTGACCTCCAACTTGTCTCTCCTTATTACATCTCAGAGAGTAGATGACTCTTGCAGCATGACCTCAAAGTCAACAACTTCTGATGGTATCAGGTCAGGGAAAGAAGGAAGTTCAGAGCTGCTTGTGGGAAACTCCCTTCCAGCAGCCTAGTAAATCTAAATTCAGCTTAACTGAGTCAGTTCATACACTCTTTTCCATACACTGTAGAGAACTTATTTTTCGGAACTGAACTTCTTTTCCAAGTGGAAAAGAGTTAATAAAGAATTAGCAAATGATCAGAAAACATTTTAAGCAAAATTTATTTATCATAGAATCATGGACTAATTTGGAGGTTATCTGATCCAACCCCCTTGCTCAAAGGAATACCAACTTAATTAGGTATCTCAGAGTCTTGTCCAGTCAAGTGCTGAGTATCTCCAAGATGACACAGTGTCTGGGCACCTTTTAACTGTAAGTAGAGCTTGTGTTAAGATAGTTTGTGTTAGGGATGATGGTGAGGATATTAGAAGACTATAATGGACTCACTGGAAGACTAATTAGGTGTAGAATCCATGACAGTCTCTGAACAATTTATTAGCCATTTGTTAGCACTCCTTTTCATGATTTCATAAACCATTTGCAAGTGGAATCTTAATACTAAAAGTGAGCCAGCAGTTTCTTAAATTAAAGCAAGGATTTAAGCTTCCATTCATAAACTACTTGGAAGCCTTGGAGTACCAGTGTATGTTGGTCTCTGCACTAACCTTCACTTAATAATAAGCAGACAGTTGCAGCCTCCACAGCTTCAGTTTGTGACTGGCATAGTGCCATGCAGGGAACATACACTAGCCTAATCCCAGTGAGACAAATGTAGGAATAAATCCAAGAAATCCCACATTTAGAAGTGCCCCATTCTAGGGAGGCGCAGGAGCGCTCTGCCCCACCATCACTGTGCACGCCGCTAGGAGCAGCTGAGGTATTAACACACCCGCCTGACTAACATTGATGGAAAACCTCCTAAGTAATATATTCACTACTTACATATTCCATACTGCTTCAAGCACAGACATTTCTAAATGGATCCTCAGCTTCATCAAAGTTCCTGTCTCGCCCTGACACTTGGTACATCTGTATGCTCCATCAGAGAAAGAGCAGATAAACATCAACACGAAGATGTGGCTCATGCTCCAACGTAACCCTTACAGGAAGCCCTTAGGCATTTTGTACGGGATGACAGGATCTGTCCCTCCCTGCCTGAGAAATGCCAGCGCTCTCCCTTGAGACCTCCTTATTAGGATATCGGGCCCCATCCCATAGTGGCCCCTGTTGCTGGAAGCACTGCCAGTGCTCTGCTGAAACCCTTCTCGGCAATAACAAGCGTCTAAGAGAACTCAGTGTGTCTATGAGAAAACCCCAGTTTCATCAGTTACCACCTCCTTAGCTTATGTGTACTACCAAGGCTGAGGTCAAGGAATGGGGCGCATCTGCTGCCAAAGCCATATGCTCTAGAGCAGGAGACAGCAGCTCCTTGGGTGCATGCTGCGGTGATCCCACCTCCAGAAGGGGCTCCCCGGGTGCCGCAGGACTTCCATGGCAAACACAACTCAGTGCCTGCCATGCAGTGTGGTGCTCTCAGGGTCTGACTCACCGCAGACATATCCACCTTGGACAAGCACAGATGTCCACACTGTTCACACTGTAAGCAAACTGTCCTCCCCACACAGGGTCCATCTGACTGCTCCAAAACACACACATTAAACCATGAATATGTTTTATGCCTTTGCATTGCTGCATCTGGAGCACTATTGCCAAATTTTAAGTGTAGATTTCTAACCAGCTTCACTATGAGGCTCTTTTAGAGGCATCAGCCTGATGAATGCTGACAGTTTTCATATCTACCTTTACTAGTGTCCATAATATAGTTTGTTTCTTCTAGGTGCTCATAGTAAGTTGGTTTTACACTGGCCAGAATTCAGATCTCAAGCATACAGATTAAATTGGCAGTGAAAACCAGTGCAATAATTGAGGCTAGACTTTGGCCTATTGACCTTGCTCATATGAATGGTATCTCTGAGGGCACAATGCTGTGTTATTGTTCCTCTTTGACAATTCCTCTTTCATGGACAATTTTTGGAGTTTTATGTGACATTTTTCTAGGATGTTGTACTGGTCTCCTGGATACTAACTTTAAATTCTGTGCTCTTATCATGCCATTATAGTTGTCTAAAGCATGTTTTTTTGTTGGTTTTTTTTTTGTTTTGTTTTGTTTTGTTTTTCTTTTTGCTCTACCTTTCATTTTGGCTCATTTCTGTGTTCTGCCATCACATTATCTGCTATTTGATGATGTATCTTCATTAGTATAACCAAGAAAATGAAGAATTCTGCTGAATTCTGGAAGAAATCTTTGTGTTCCATAAGCACCTATGGAACTCACCAAGTGAGGAACAGCTCCCCAAAACTAGACTTTGTGCTCTAGTTTACCACTTTTCTGTAAAAAGGATAAGGAAATATTTTTCTACCTACCACACAAGAACATGTGGCTTATTTTATGACAGTAGTACTGGTAGCATTTGTAAAGCAATGACTCATTGAGCAGTAGTACGGCACAGTTCAAATATTTATTTACACAGTGCTATAGCTGAACCTTTGTATTTTTTCTCTTTTTGGCTAAGCTTTGGAACGGTTGTAAGAGTGCCCAGCTGAAGCCCTGGCCTTCAGCTGAATTTGAATAAAGCCCATATGGCAGGAAAAAATCGGAGTGAACTGTATAAGAGAACACTAAAATAAGCTAGACTTGAACACAGTGACAGAAGAACAGCTTCTAAATGAACATAAAAGTAAACACACATCATTAATTAATTCTAATGATCTTAGGTAGATCTTTTGCATAGATTGGTAATAACTTCCTGTATTTTTGGACATTGCAGAATGTTCCCTGAGCATTTGCTTTAAAGTCGGTGAAAAGCTTCTTTAGTGAAAGCTGTAATTTTTTTTTAAACTGGTGCTTATACGTTTCTACATCTGTTTAGAAACATGATTATTTTTAACACATGCCACTTTTACTGATAGAACTGTGATATATTCACACAAACACTGATCTGCTTAGAGTCTCTTGAAGTCCTACTCCTGTTCCTATAAATGGCTTTTAAAGTAATAACATAATATCTTGTGGTATCTTTTTTAAATGCCCAGGTTTCCCACTTTAATTTCACTTGCTTCTAAGTAGATTGAAAATAACACTACTGACCTGCAGTGTTGTAAAGGAAGTACAAGCAGAATCAGGTCCTTACAAGTTTGTGCTGAACTCTTCTTCTCTTTCCAATACACATTCTCTCAGATGGTACAAAATTGGAGAATTCCACAGAATTCACCATAGAAACACTTGTGGATGTTGTCCGCAGCGTCAGAAAGCTGAGAGCCATATATACAACCAAAACAGCCAGTTCGTTGTAGAGCTTACAAAAATATTTTGTCTCCCTGAATTTTGATGTCTCATTCACCTTCTAGTCATTTGTGTTTGTCACAAAAACAGACTTTACAGGAACAGTTCTGCTTAAAGCAAACTTCATCCATGCCGCAATTTTCTTCTATTATTGGAGTATATTTGCTGTATTCTTAAGTCCCACTTGTGACAGTAAGTAGGAACTGCTGTTATTTTTCACTTTGTAGGTCTATATACCAGGAGTATAGCTACCATTTCAATAGCTAAATTGTGCACTATAATGTGCAAAACTCATTTAGCGATATAGGAAATATT
Source organism: Nothocercus julius (assembly GCA_013398735.1). Lineage (NCBI taxonomy): Eukaryota > Metazoa > Chordata > Aves > Tinamiformes > Tinamidae > Nothocercus > Nothocercus julius. Next base: position 3,138,010 of record VZSV01000008.1, on the reverse strand, counting down.
ACCAGCTACACTTTACTACTGAAATAAAACTAATCATCTACCATCAAACTCAACGTTTGGAAACCCAAACATTCTGGATAGAATTCTAACTGATTCATTCTAAATTAAATTGTATTATCAAGTTTGTGGAGTGTGTGATCAGAATTGACTAATTTTGAACATAACAGATATTAAGATTTTGGTATGCCCTGCTGCTTGCTTTGCTTTTTTGAAGAAATATGCGCACCAAACATAATTGTACATTAACTTACTATACAAGAGAAAACAGTGGATTGGTAAAGGAAATGCAACCTTTATGTTTTACAATAGATGGAAAACCCCACATTTTTTGGATTTTCAAGTATGTTTTTTGCATTGATTAGTGTTTGTAACTGAAAGAGATTTGAACTATTTACTGAGGGACAGGTCTAAAGAGATCTCCTCCCCCATTGCACGGTAGTTCTTTTTATGACAGTGGCGTATATTTGGACTGCAAAAGAAAAATATCATTCTTACATAAGAAGAACATTGTCAAGATAAAATTAACCTAGCCCAAAAGAGCATCTCTCTTTTTTAAAGGCTACTTTTTCTTGGACCTTTGAAAACTGACTTCCTTTCCAAATGGAAATTTTCAATCTTGTTTATAAATTAATTACATTAAAGAATTATCAGCAGTTTGCTGTGCAAAATGTTACCAATAAATCCAAGGCAGAAATATGTTCTGCATCATTAACATATACAACAGTAAAGGGTTTGTGTGATGCAACTGCCTGCAATGACAGAGATTACACGTGCTGCCCAGAAGTCCCTTCTTGGTCTCTGTGTCTTCTTCTAATTTCCCTTTTCCAATCCTTTCCCATAAAGCAGTATTGGCCCACACGAAAGTCCGCTTCCTCTAGCAGAAAATTCTTGTGTATAATATTATTCTTGTTTGCTCAAAACAAACAGCAGTGAATCTGGCACCTACACCATGGATATTGTTACACATTAAATATCCTAGTAAAAGAAAGTGATTTTGAATACCTCCTTGAAACTAGTGTTGGAGAGGAACATGGCGGTCCCAGGCTGGGAGACATGAATGCTCTAAGCTATGACCAAGAGAAGATTTCAGCAATCAAAATGAACGAAGACATACACGAGAATGTCTTCTTCTAGAAGTCAGAAATGGAGACAAATGACATTGAAGGGGAAAACACAGACCTTCAGTGGGCAAATGGGCAATTTTTCAAAAGGAAAATGCAGAAAGAACCAAAAATGAGCAGCTGATAGGCGAGACCAGTAGCTCAGTTTTAGTGAGCCTGAATTCCAGATAAAGTTGGGACTTCCAAGAAAAATGGCAGAAGGTGCCTAGAGATATAAGTTTACATGGAAGATGTGGTTGGCTATTTTTCTGCAGGCTGTGAGCCAAGACATGGTTTAGACAAAACTGGTAATAAGGACAAACTCCTTCTGCCAAAAGACTCCTTCCACAAAGCGGAAATCATGTTGCTTATGAGAATGCAGAGTTAGGCTCTTGTTTCCTGTAATGTAATGGGATGTAAGGGAAGATAGTTAATGGAGTTTCCTTATCCAAGTGAAACACTGGGTTCAAATAAAATAATCTTAGGATTACAGAAGCTGCATTTCACAAATAATTTCTGATTGCCTCATCAATACAGTAAAGCATAATTAACTTGCAGTGCACTTCTGCCTTTCTATATCAAACTGTAACATCAAATCGCATAGCAGGAAGCCTCTGTGATGCTACTGTCTATGAGGGCAGGAAGATCAAAGCTGCAGGCCGACATACAGGGAGCAGCAGGAGTTTTTACAGCATTCATTTGGTCTGCCTTAGGTCTTCATATGTATGTGCTGCAGGATATATAAACTTAATGCAGTATTTTGCAACATTATTTGATATTTCAGTGTTTTCCAGTGTAAATGGAGAACATTAAGAATTTCACTAGCCATTTTACCATTTCTGCTGATTCTGAGAAGAATGTAGAAATTTAGAATTCTGTATGTTTAAAAAGAGAAAGAGGAAAGAGAAGAAAAAGCGGTATCTTCTTAACATTAAAAAGGTGTTCACAATGCTTCCTGGAAAGATGTCATCTGATGTATCCCCTGTGAATGATTCAGACCAGGAATGTTTTCTCTTTTATTTTTATGACTATCTAGCCTTTTCTCTTTCATTTTGTCCTTCCAGGTGTTACACAGACTTACTACTGGGAGGGAGGGAGTTGTGTATTGACTGGATCTACTCTCCCTTTTAAACTGTGGGTCAGGCTTTGAAGACAGACCTGGCATCCCTTTCACAATTACTTTTCTAACATGAAGATTAATCACTTCTGAAGATACAGTCCTATATATTTGTTACTTCTGGAACAAATGTTATGATAAGCAGCTTTTGAGAAATTAAGTACAAATACAAGAGACATACAAGTCACAAATGCAAGCAAGCAAGAGATATAAAATTAATGGAAAAAAATACTTCTTAAAGGGGAGATAACTAAAAGGAGGGAGTTAGAGCAATAATGAGTTTTTAGAAGACAAACTATGTTGACTCTGATGGCCTTTATCTCTCTCAGAAATCTTACTGCCTTTCTTTACTTGGCACTTTCTTCAAATACCATTCTACATCCCTCCCAACACCCTGAGGCAAGCCATGGGACAAAGATCTCCAATGAGGAAAGCACACAAAACAGTACAAGTGCTGCAATTAAGAGTAATGAAAAGCAGTTTTTCTGGTGCATGCCATGAAATCAGCCTGATGCTCCACTAACCGAGACTATCTGAGCATTACAGATGACAGTTTAAATCATTTACATAAGAGATATACATGGTCAAAGAAGTGGTGATGACTTGTGCTTATTTTGGAAATCTGTATGTAGATATGCCACCCTTCAAACCTTCCTGGAAGCTGGCTGATCTTCTGGAATGCGCTCCGTTGGGAGCATGAGAATTTTTATTTATGCTTTGTGGAGCTCATGCTCTGAACTGTGAGCCAAATATGTTGTGTTCGGATTTTACTATTATAGCTATATAAATAATACAATAGGAACTACCCTTTTTTAACTTGGACTACATTTTTTTTGATAAGTTGATAGTAACACCGAGTGTTAGTAAATGAGTGATTTAGACTTTGAATCTTCTATGAAGGAAGAAAATATTTGTGTGTTCTCTGCATAAACAGCACTTGATCACCAGATCATGCTAGTAAGTTTGTTTATTTGCACCATAGTTGTTTGAACTTTTTTTCTTTTTATTTTAATTTACACTAAGTTAAAATTCCAGTAATGCAAAATGTAGGGAATTAATATAGTGAATTCCTGGATTTGTCAAACTCTGACTAGTAAGGTCACTACTGGCTAAGTTTTGTTAAGTTCTCATTGAAGTTGGACCTGGGAGGGGAAATGGTAAATCAGACAGAGAAGAAATAGATATTTTGCATATATCCCCAGAACAGTGTATTAGTTATTCTAGCACAGGAAGAAAAATATTATTTATTCTAATCACCTGTTGTCACAGAATTATTACTCATTAAGAAAACTCATATGATTTTGTATAACTTGAAGTACATTCAGGTAGCTCATTCCTTTATCGGTCAGAGCAAACACACATCATAAAATAGTGTTGTTATTACTGTGGACAGCGAACAGAAGGAAAATGCAGGGCTAATACCCCCAAATTTCTACCTAAGCTGAAGAACCTCCCTGTGGATATGGGAAGAAAGTCATGGTGCCATAAAGGGGATAAATAGCAGAGAAGTGAGAGCCCCGATAGAGCAAAGAGGCTGTGTGGGGAAGATCAAGTACGCTTGGTGCTACCCTCAAATGGATTCAGCAATGAACAATGAGACAGTAATGAGGACGAGGCAGATATCGAGGCAGGCTCATGATGCATGATTTCATGCATCATTAGTCAAGCCACTGGGTATGATGGCTGAACCAAATATATTGATGAAAACAAATAATTTTGGATCAACCCAAAACTTTGTGCTTTTCTCCCCAGCAAAGCAAGAAATTGAGGAATGTTTTGCTCTGAAACAAAATAGTCTGTCTTCAGGTTTTTTTAAGCCCTCTTTAACATTTTTATTTTACTTTTCTTTGGTTAAATTTGACGTGAAACATGAATAATCTTGTTCTTAAAATGCTGAAACAGAATGTGTAGTCTTTCCTAAATGTATTTGCTTTCTATTTTTTTCTGAAACCATTTATTAAATTTGACCCAATTTCATAAATACTTTTATTCTCCCTGATGATATGTCATGTTGAACTGGTTAATCACATTCTCCATTGCCAGTATTATTTTTTCCAGGAACAAAGAACTCTCATGCTTTCTCCTTTTATCCTGTTAATTGAAATCCATAGCGCCTCATCACTTAAATACTCAAGTGTTTCTCCATATTAAAAGATGCTTTCCAAGCACCTTCTTCCTTTCACTGTCACTCCTTGTAGTAAAACAATTAATATGAAATTGAATAGTCTGTATAGTTAAATTTAGAAGGAGTGACAAAAGGTTAGGTTGAAGAAATGTTTGGCATGTGCTTTGGAAAACATCAGGGTGCTTCTCTGTACTTTCTGAGGTTCTTCCTTTGCTGACCGAACTCTTGTGGAATGCAGTGGATGTAATGCATCAAAGAGAGAAGTAACTCTCAGGTAGCATCGACCTGACACAGAGTCTGTGTTTTAAGTCCAGAATCCTGAGTAAGAAGGGGAAGTCAGATATTTCTATTGAATAGCTAGTATGAGCAGAAGGGTGCTAGACCCGATTCTCTACACTAATGTTAGCTGTGGTCTGTGGACTTTAGTAGCAAAACAATTTTTTTCCCTGAGAGATAGGTGGTTTTTTGTTTCTTGCTATAATGAGTTGCAGTAATTAATGTAACATACCCACAGACCCCCACAGGCCACTGCAGAGCTCCACAGTATGTGATATAAGGTCTTCTGGCTACTCTCAGATATGAGGATGAGACGTATTATAAAACCAGGGGTAATAAGGACATAAGCTCACTATAGTTCAACAAGATCATAATAATAAGCCTAGTAGTTTAACAATTGAAAGACACACACCCCAAATGAGAACAACAACAACAACAACAAAAAACACTAGTTCATTTTTTGTGGGTACTTCCCTCTTTTCAGACAAATGATCTCAAACTTGCCTAGATTAAGCTTCAGTTAATTGTCTTGCCACACTGAGCAATTCTGAAGGGGCCTGTGCCGAATTCAGAGGGAAGAAGGTGAATCCTTGCTTTGCTTGTGCAGTGGTTCCACGCAGATCTTTGAAAAGGCAGAGCCCGGGATGGAGCTGCCTGGGAGGCTGCAGTGGAGTGCCCAGAGGAGAGCTGTCCACTCCGACTCAGATGCAGATATCCGAGCACAGCTTTCACGTAAATGAATTGAGATAGAAGTATATGGTGTTTAGCTCCTAATGGCATTAGATTCTTTTGGGGGACCCACCAAGGTTTCTATGGATGTACGGTGCCAGTCGCTTGGCAAACAGAATTAATCCATTGGTTTGGTCTAACAGGGGACCTTAAAAGAACAATTACTTACACTACTGTAACTGCTGCTCTTCGAGGTTAAATTCTCCATGGAGATTGCTCTGTTGTTCTTTACACGGGGGACAGTTTGTCTTTGAAGACCAATGAGAACTACTGTATTGGCTATCCACTTATTGTTTTTCTATATTAACAGTAACACTTTTGGTTAACAATAATGAATTTGTTGTTATTAGTGGCAGCTTTACCATTCATAAACCACATATTCATAAAGTAAAAAAAAAAAATTATAAAATTTGGAGAGACTAGAAAAGATTTTCTAACCATATCCATGTCCCAGCAATGACTATTCCAGGCAGATTCCAGCACTAAACCATTCCTAGCAAATGCTTGAATGAGCACCTCAGTAGCCTCTCAAACTTATCCACTCCAGCGCTTCACTATCCCTACTAGAATAGAGTTTTTCCTAATGATTGATCTAAATTTCACTTTCTGCAATTTAAACCTATGACTTTTTGTAGAATCCACAGGGAATAGTTTAATTCTTTCTTATTTGCTACTACATTTAACTTAAAGACATCAGTATGTCTCCTCTCTCTTCTAAAATAAACACCTTAAATCTCTTCAAGTTCCACTCAGCTGCCAATATAGATCGCTGATCATGGTTGGGTTTTCATATACACTCTTCCTCTATTTGAGATCCTGCCAGTGCTGAGATAGCACAAAGATTTCAGTGGTACCACACTCTGTTTTCCACAACAGCGTGATGCTGTTAATTCACATTCAGCTTGCAGTCCAATATAGCCCCTTCTCCCTCTGCGCAGACATGCTCCTCAAACTGCCATTTCTTATCACAGATTCATGAAATTCATTATTTCCGCATAAAAATTTGCTTTTGTGCTTTTGATTTGCATCCTTTTTTTGAAATACTTGCACTCAAATTTCACTGCATTTACTCAAACATTGCATTCACAAAAAATAGGAATTTCTGTAAGCTATGAAATAGTGAAACCCATACGTGCTATTGAGAATAAGATTTTTTGAAGTAAAAGACTGTAACATGATTTGAAATAATTGGTCTTCTGCTCAATACAGCTTCAAGACATTAAATAGTATGGGGACATTTATGGGGACATAACTAATGCATGTGTGAATTCAGGAGACTGCTCAGTAACTGGCAGTCGTGCAAAACCTACCTTATTTAACCCTTTCAAACAAAAGGTAGCTGAGGAAGGTAACAGTAAAGGCCTCATTTTATACACAGATTTTCAAAGAAAGAATGTTTTTGTTACTGTTCTTAAGGCTCTCGTTGCTTCACAGTGTGGCTACTGCAGGTTTGCAGATCAGATCTTATTAGGTGTTTTATGCTTTTTTTCTAATATTATTAGAAGTGGAAATGGCCATCCTGACAAAATACCGCTGAGGCTAGCACATACATGTTATGCATTGCCAGATCTGGTCATGGGAGCTCTCTGTCAAACAGAAACATATAACTGTGCCTCCTAAGCACAGTTAAAGACGTTGTGTCGAGCAGTTTATACAGAAGCCAATTAGGCTCTCATCAGCAGTCAGCACAGTCTATACAGATCTAGTGAGAATATCATGTTGGATTGCATCCTGGGAGAGTTTTAATCTGTAAGCCGGAGTGCTAAATTCTGCCTAGCTTAGGTAGGCTTTCAATGTCACAGTCATTTCACATTTTAGGCAACACGTTTTAGGAGCTCAGTCTCATGACCACTAAGGTACCTTTATGTTGTCGCAGAGACCTTCGTAGCTGTAAATGACAAAATTATTTTTCTTTCTAATATGATATGATCTTTTTCCTTCTGTTAGGTTGAGAGGATTGTAGACAAAAGGAAGAACAAGAAGGGCAAATGGGAATATCTCATCAGATGGAAGGGCTATGGAAGCAATGAAGACACCTGGGAACCTGAGCATCATCTCCTGCACTGTGAGGAATTTATCGATGAGTTCAATGGACTACATGTTACTAGAGAAAAGCGATCAAGACACGGGAAACAGGCTGGCACTCCAAAATTTTTACGGGAAAGTCGAGGGTCATCTGTTGAAAAATTATCACACAGACCTGAATCTGGGAAGTCTAAAGGGTCAACACATAAAAGAAAGAGAATTAATCCATCTCTTCAAAAACAGAAAAGAGGATACACAGCAAAGCCAGCATCTGCTAGTGACAGGGCCGCTAAAACTGTGACTTACCGAACTACTCCCAGCGGTTTACAGATCATCCCACTGAAAAAGCCACAGAATGGTCTGCAGAACGGAGACGGCAGTCATGAAAAGGATGCTAGACACTTTGGGAATGGCTCACAACAGCAAAACTTGGATTTAAATGATCATGAAGGAGAACACAATTTGCCTAGCGTTTTGGAAGTTAGTAACGATTCGCCTGTTGTGAATGGAATTGGTAAGTGATTTAAACAATCATGGTCTTCTTGGTGGGGAGAGAAGGTACAGAGGGGGGAATTAATTGCAGCAACTGTAAACAACGAGCCCATTTATGGAGACACAACCGTTATGCTACCCAAGTAATACAGTGAGAAGAACATAAAAAAGTTTCACATTCTTTCCCCATAAATTACGCTGTGTTCTACCACTTGGCTTTCTCGGTTTCCTACTGAATGACATGAGGTAATGTGGGCTTTGCTCCATGCAATATACCTTTCTTGTGGGGAAACGATGAAAAGGCAAGGAGCAGGAATGACTCGAGGTATGTACACTACTGGAAATTTACTTCTGTATATTAACAAGTAACAAATCACTACTCAGTTATGGGTGCAAAGGCCCAGTAGTCTAGAAAGACCAGAATTATTTTAGAAACAAAATTAGCACCACTCTTGCTAAAGAATCCTAAGTGTGAATAGTTCCTTAAGAGTTCCAGGTTCTTGTGTCTGACAGGGACTGGAGACATCCGAGGGAGCTAGATATGTAACACTGGGAGTTCTAAAAATCCTTGTAGTGAATGGCATGACTTACTTATAGGAGAAATTTCTTTCTAATCCCAGTAGTTACAGACTGGCTTCTTTCCCAGGTTTATACTCTCTGTAAAATCCTATGCAGTTTATTGCAAGTAAGTAGCTTCTTAATATCTGTGAGTCCAATCCTTTTATTTTTTTTTATCCCACTAATCTTATGGTCTCGATGATGTTTTGTGTCAGTAGTTTCCCAGAATTAACAATTGCATTGTATATTTGATTAGATTCTTTTTTTTTTTTTTTTTTTTCCTGACTGTAATGTCAGTAGTTAAGTTCTTTTCCTTATATGAAAGAATGAAGGGAGAGATGGCCTGGTCAATCCTTTGGTTTGAATCTGAAAATCTGAAAATCTGAAAAGGTGCCAACCTTTTCAGACTTTCTACCACACGGAAGTCTTTCCAGATGCCTGATTGTTCTCAGTATTCTCTTGGGCTTTTGTTTTTTCAGTGGTGTTTTTTAAAAAAAAGACAGCATGAATTGTTCTAAATGAGTTCCTACCACTTACTGATATAGCGGTGATACAATCTTTTGAGTATTATTTATTCTACTGTTACATACAGCACAAAGATTTTCATTGAACCATACACAGTTGCTCTTAGTTATTTTTCCTTCCTGGTTACAGTCAATTTAGAGCACAGCTATATATGTGATTCTTGTCATTATGCATTTAATCTGCTTTACTGTTACCATTTCACCTTTCTATTATGGCTCAGTGGAGAGCTTCAAAATCTTTCCTAGCTTTTACTCTACTTATTTTACTCTACTTATTCTCTTCAAATTTTCCTATCACACTTCTTACTTCTCTTCTCAGTTCATTAATACATATATTAAATAAACTAATCCTTGTGTGGGTCTTTGGGGCAGCCAACTACTAATCATTTGACATGATGAAAAGTAACCATTTGTTCCTATTATTTATTTTTATTAGCCACTTTCTGTAGCCCACGATAGCCTCATTTCCTTAACAGCTTCTTGTGAATTGCCCTGCCATAACTTTTAAAAAGCCAACAGATTATATCACCCAGCTTTCCTTTTTCCACTGTACAGCACACTTAACAAATACTACTGATTTCAGAAACAAAACCGTCTTGTCTAGTTTCACCAGTGACATCCTATAAACTGCTGTGATATAAGGACTTTTCAATCCAGACATCAAATACCTTAATAAGGACTCCAAGTTCAGCAAAATATACGGTCAGCTTTGAATGCATAAGTAGCCCAGGTGATGTCAATGATGCTACCTTGTACTTCAAATTGAGACTGCAGACTTCTGTATTTTGGTTACTATGTGCCCACATGAGCCTGTTTAAAAAATTAGTTGCTTCCTTAAAAAGACTTGCATATCTAATTGCAGAAGTATATAAATTTATTTTTGTTTGCTTTCTTATTCTAAGGATTTTTTTTAATCATTTATGTTATTGTTCAGGGAGGTTCCAGTACAAAATGCATCTTTTTAAATTCATTTATTCCCATATTTTAAAGACTTCTTTTAATGAAAAACAAAAGCTATAAAGAACCACAAGGTCAAATGAACCTTTCATTTGTCCCCACAGGAACTCATGAGTGGTATCTACCAGGGGTCTGAATAACCCTGTGAGAGAGCTTTATTTCAGGACAAGGCCACCATGCCAAAGCAGCCAGATGCTCTGCCGTGGATAGAGGGCTTCTGGCCTAGCAGTGGATGTTTTCAACTCTTCTGAAACATTTATATATGAAGGTTTTTCATTCTTGAAATCCTTCACTACTGCTCAGTACTTTGCACCCTTCTGCCCTTGCACAGTGGCCTCCCTGGAAGCAAAAACAAGAGATCTTTAAATTGCTACGTGGTTCTCCCCTGAGAAATCCATACTCAGCAGCACGGTCAAGGTCAGGAGTCCCTTCAGTCTTGCTTTGTGATTCCCACACCTCCATAGTGGAGAGAACTACAAAGAGGACAGATTAAGCTTCCAAAGTAAGAGGAAACAGGAACTGGTGATAAGGAGACAGAATAAAAATTCTAGTTTTTTTTCTAAATATCACTTCATAGGCTTGAGAGAAGTCACATTTCCTGATACAGAGTTTTTCATCATTTGAAGAGACTACCATCAAATCAAAGAAACTTGCATTACTGTTCACCGACTCCAACAGTGAATTTAGTAAACTCCCTGATATCCACCCTTGCAGGGAAGTAATGCAGAAGATCACACAGTCCTTTGAAACTGGATAGATGTTATACTAAAACTGGTCTAGAATTTTACAAACTGCAGATGAAGAAAGTTTTGGAGAAAAATGCCAATTTGTTGAATAACAGAAGGATTGTTCCAAACATCTTGGGTTTCCAAACTTTCTCCAGATCTGAGCCAAGGTCCCAAGGCTCTGTCCCCTGAGACACAGGGCTCTGGAGCTCTGTGGCAGCCTGCTTGGCAGGACTCCCATGTTCAGCCTGGAGGCAGCCAGCTATGCCAGAGGTTTCGGGCTCCCTGCCACGGAGTCTGGAATCTGAAAACCTGGCACAGCCCACGACAGCTCGCACGGCTCCCAGGCACTACACGCAGAACACAGACCGAGCTGGGAGGACCTGGGTTTGGCTCCCAGCATCTGTGTCTCTGGGGCAGCCCCACACACAGTCACAAATGTCACACGGACATTTGTGTCACTTTGGAGCTTGCTCTGTGAAGCCCAAAGGAATGTCAGTTTCATTTCAGAGCTAGGTATAGGGCTGCACAGAAAATGTGTGTATATATATATATATATGTATATTTATAAAGTTAAGCCATTCCTGCGGAAGCAAAGCATAGATTTGAAAACTCAGAAATTTCCTCCTTTCCAAAATCCAGCTTTAGGCCCAGTTCTGCTAACATGTTGGCCTGCAGATAAAGGCTTCTCTAACCCACCAACCTGATGCAGTAGTCTTGCATGTTACAATAATGTTTAATCGCCAGTGTATTAAACCAAACAATGTAATTACTAACCTGCACACTGAGTAGATCCATAGCTAATCAAAAATATCTATTTTATTTTTCTGTATCATTCCCCATACACTGGCTGTTCAGCTGCAAATTGCAGTTGGCACTTTTTTTATGGCTCCTTGATCTGACTTCCACCAGCCTATCCTTGATTTTGTATACACATCTACTTGCTGAAGTGTTTCCTGCTGGAACCAGTAAAAGTAAGCCCTTTCCCCAACAAAGACTAGTATATGCCTGCAGATGTGTATACAAAATTGTAAATGCAGCCTGATGGAGGCCTGGAATTTTGGTAAAGTTGGGACAGACCTTTCTCTTCTCTATTGTCTACACTTCCGTTCTCTAGGAGAGTGGGGCCGTCATTATTGGCAGTTATTTAAGTGTCTGAAATGGGAAAATGTGGAAGATTTCTGTGTCAGAACATCCTGGGAGCTAACACGAGTACTCCTGCTGATGGCACGTGGTGTCTTCTGTTATAACTTCGCTATTGCTCTGATGACACTGTAATTGAGACCTATTGCTTTGTCAGGTTTCTTGACAGCATCAGAAACATCCTCTTTTAATTTTCTCTTTTCCTTTTCTGTGTTGCTCTATTTCTGTACTATCTGCTGAAGAATTTCTGCTTGTCATGTATCACTAACCACTGTCTTTCTCCATAACAAAAACCTTTGTAGTCTCATGGTGCCCTTAATATAAATATTCTCTATGAACTTAGTCACTGCTTCCTCTTGTTTTTTTAGCTTGTTCTGTTTTATTTACTCTGGAGCAATAGTGGCAGTAAAATACAACCAAAAATGCTTGCTTTCTCAGTTTGGATAGAAACTCATTGCTTGTAGATATCTTACAGATGATCCCTTAGCTGTAGAAGTCAAAAATTATTAGTAAATCATCAACAGCACAATGCTCTTAAATCTGTACAGTATTAACCATTACCCACAAGAAAGACAAAATGGAGACAGCGACGGGCTGCCTGGAGGCCTGGGGAATGCCAAGTTGTTTTACCAGGGAGAATAAAGGACCATGGAATGTTTCACCTAGAAAAATTGAAGCCGTAGATCCATGATCCTTTTCATTCAGCATAAAAGCCTGCTGCTAACAAAAGCAATGGTCCAGCCTTCCTGTGGGTCCAGCCCACAACATCCTCATCATTATTCCCATCCCTCCTCTGCACTGGTTTTGTAGTCTGGAGGCTGCAAGGTGAACCAGAGCAGGATCGGTTTGAAAATTAACCAGGGCTTTGCCGGCTGAGCTTCCAGCCAGAACAGTTCCTGCAGGCAGCACCCAGGTGGCTACCTGGGCACGAGTCCTGGCTCACAGACCCACAAAGCAGCGTGGCACATGGAGACTGCTCCACGGAACTCGCTGGGGAACTGTGGCAGAATTCCAAGAAAAGATACAGCTGAAAATGGTGTTGGCTTCCAGGAAAATTGGAAGAAAATGAGGAGGTCTGAGCCCTCTAAAATGTTGAGTAATCTGAGGCTTATCCCATTATTTTCTCTCTTTTTTCTCCTACTCTTTACTTGTCTCATCTTCTCAGACTATAAACTGTTCATGTGTTTTCTACAGTGCCTAGGCCCATGGAGCCCCAGGCTCAATCTGGAAGCCCTAGGCATGTCACAGTACCAACAGCAGCAACAGCAACATCTTTACATTCTGCCCCGTTTGAAGGATATAGTGGAGTATTAGAAAGGCAAATGGAATGATGAAGGGGATTACAAGCAGAGAAAGAGTAAAGACTTCAGTTTGGAGAAAATGAGACACAGGGGGATGTGATCAAAGTTTACAAAAGTATCAAGGCCTCATATAAAGTAAATGCAGAACTGTTGTTTACTAAATCCTTCAATAGCAAAACGAGGGGCCACTTACTGAAACGAGAACTACTTCAGGTAAAAGCACAGATGAAAGAAAATTCTCCGTGCAGTGGCTGCTAAACTTCTCAAACTCATACCACAGGACACTGTGGAGACAAGATAGTATCAACAGGCACAAAAAAGGATTAGAGAAACGCATGAAAATGTCCATGAACAAATACTAAAGGAAACAAGGAAGATAAATCTTCCCATATCCTCATACAAGACTTATGGATGATATGAGGGAAAAGAACTGAAGAAATTGGCCCAGCTTGTGTTTTCTCCTTAAGTAGCATCCTTTATCATCCTTATCCTTTATCCTCATTCTTGGAGGTACTAGACGGACTACTGGTCTTGGAATATCTTAAGTTCCCTTAAGAAATGTTAAAACTTCCTTTAATTATCAGTATGTTTTAAGATACCTTCACAAATTCTCTGCAGAGTAAAAACTAGGTAACAATTAAATTAAACTCCCACTAGAGGAAGGACTATCTTCTCATTTTTGACATCCTTAATCTGCTTCACATGCATTATAGATTGTTTTGTAGATGTTTCTTTTTTTTCTGTATCACAGTCATTTTCCATCTGGACATAATAAGGCTCATTCCCCTTGTGAGCAGTAATCAGGTGCTAACTATGAACCTTGTGCAAAGACAATCTGGGTGCTTTGCTGCAGAGCAATGTCAGTAGCTCCATCACAGCCATGCAAAAGACAAGCTAAATTGGCCTGGTTTCACTTGAGTGTTATCTTCGGATTTTGATGATCATTTTCTCCAGTTATTGGATTACACAAGATTACAGGGACCCATCAAGTCCACCAAACACTTTACTCACTATATGCTGTCCTGTTAATCATCCATTTTGGAAATCACAATTTCTCATTTATGTTTCTCTCATATTTTAATACACATCTTTCCCTAGGTTACATTTCTTTCAGCTGGTGGGCAGGCAGATAAAATATTATGATAAGATCTGCAGTCCCGTTTGTCATATATTTAACTTACAAACTAATACATTACATGAATAAATGTAACAAAAAAAAAAAATAAAATTATGAGGCTTTTGGTTGAGCTGGATTATCTGTGAGAATTAATCTTTTACCATTCTATGAGCATCTGTATTTAAAAAGGATGTGGCTTAATCTTTAACACTAGGTAGATTACCAATACAGTTAGTCTGATAGATCCCCCATTTATTTGTGCATCTGATTATTTTAAGTTCTTTAGACTTTTCTAGATTTGCCTCTTCATATCTTTAGTGGTCAAGCAATACAGAAAAAATGAGTAAATAAGAGTGCAATATTTGAATGTTTGCTTCAATCTACTAATTAATTTGCCATGATATATTATTCCCAATATTATTAATTTTGCATTACAAACAGGCTGATTTTTTTTTATAAGAATGCATATGAAAATACATAAAGTAAAAAAAGCTTATAAAAAAGAATTTTTCCATAAGAAAATAAATGGTAATTTGTAAATTGAAGCATGGTCATTTCTACACTTGCAGATAATTCTTGTCAAGAAAAGAAATTTCAAATTCTGATGGCTTCAAGTACGTTTTTCAAATCAATGAGCTAACACAATTTGTCAGTATTTTCACTCCTTGGCATCAGTTAAATTCCCAATTTATTGTAAGAGGTAATATTCTAGATCAGATCTTTTAATTTAACTATGAAAAAAGTTTTATCAAGTGACTGAAATAGCAACATTTTTAGCAAATGTGTTTCTGTCTATAGATATATATATACCCACATGCACACACATTACATCATGAGGCCAAATGATATATGAATTAAATGCTATTAAGTACTCAGTATGTATTTTTAATATCATGTATTGCATCTGCAACATGCATGCAGGCAATTCACTTATTATGACCAATTCCCTGGGCCACAGTCAGTTGAGAACTAACCAGACAGTTCACTTACCTACATAAACACTAAGTAAATTTAAATATACATTCTGTGAAACTAAGATAACTGGTTTTGGCTTACAGAGTAATCTGCTAAAAGTTTACCATTCAAGTCTCTTCCAACAAAGCATTTTTAACGGGATGATGATTGGTTAAGCCCCAAAATTTAAATCTATGTTCTAATATTAATATAATCTCCTCTGTAAAATTTCTCAGCTACTTCATTCTTTCTTAGATATAGAATATTGTTCTTTTGTATCTTTATAAACCAAAAAAACCCAGATTTTTCAAAAACAGAAACATTCAGAACATTATTTCAAGGAAGAGGGTGACTCTAATCCCTGTTCCTGAACAAGCCATGCTTTACTCCTAATAGCAAAAGCGTGAAACATCTGTAATTAGAAAAGTATTGCACAGCAAGGATTGCAAAGGTATTATCAAAATTCCAGTCCAGCTCATTACAAAACAATAGTACAGATGAGCAAAGAAAGAGCTTACTGTTCATACAAAGTACAAGTCAGAATAAACAACTTTTTAAATTTGACTTATTGTTGCTTTTGTTTTTAAGGAGGAACAATATTTTTGTCACTGTTCTTTTTCTTCCTACTGCTGAGTATCCTCCAAGATGGCATCAAATATTAATACTTCTTATGCATGAAGTCCAATATTAATAATGTATCTGTAAGTCGCAAGTCAACTACTATTGCTATTGTAAAATGCAATGAGCAGAAGTTTAGAATCAGAGCAACTACTGATGCTAGGGCTAAGCAGATGAGATGAAAGGAAGAGAATGCTGGCTGTGGCATCTATCGGCTTAGTCAGAACTCCCCTAACTTACTGTCACATAGCGATGTGCAACAGGAAACAATCTGCATTATAATTAGGAAACAATAATGGCTTTTGATCATCACAAAAGGAAGAAAATGTAACTTTGAAAGATGGATTTGGACTATGCTTGTCAAATTTTTCTAAAGCTGATTTAGAATTTTCCTCCAAATTTGAGGACAACCTTAAATACTTACAAAAATCCATGATACAACTGCCTTCATCTTCAACGAAGAATTCCATCACATTAAGAGTCACAGTCCTATATGCTGCAAGTCACTTGATATAGTGGTTGTCTGATCAGAGAACAAAAGATACTGCATGTTGGAATATACAATGAGAGCTTTATACAATAATGAGAGTGGCTGGAGACCACATTTGACTAGCCTAGACTAGAACTATTCTTGATAATTCATCACACAGAGGCTGTAGTAAATACTGAGATACATCTAAGCTAATATTATGACTCCTTTTCTTTGAAGGTATAGACATAGTAATGCTTTGATTATTTCCATCTGACAGGTTCTTCTCTGGCCAATGGAAGCTTGAACCTACACAGCACCGTGAAAAGGAAACTAGACGGGGAGAAAGATTATGTCTTCGATAAGAGACTGCGATACAGTGTGCGTCAAAATGAAAGTAACTGCCGGTTCAGGGACATTGTAGTGCGGAAAGAAGATGGTTTCACACACATTTTACTCTCCAGTCAGACTTCAGATAACAATGCACTGACTCCAGAGGTAAGCATGTACCGTAAAAGCCAAAGAAAACCGGCCTAATATGTGGGGATGTTATAAGCACTGCACTCAAACAGTGTTTTGTGCACCTAGTTATTAACTTAAAAAAGAAAGTATGGAGTTCAGATATACCTGATTTTTCCACACTTGCAGTCTTGTCAGAAAGAATGCAACAAAAATTAATTTTTCATATACATCTCTGAAACAGAATATAAAGCATAAAGAAAGGAGTGACAACATCATTTCCAGCACAGAGCTGTGAGAAGCAGTTGTTCACATGATTAAGTTATTGCTAGTCACCATCCTTACTAAAAAATCTGGTCTCTTTCATGATATTAGTTTAATTAATGGTGCTCCAGTAGTTGCATATAGATGTATTTCAGGCTATGAACTGAGATAATAATTTTAAAAATATATTCTGATACTCAGCTACTTATTTTCCAAAATGACTCTTATTTACGCACTCTTATTAAGGGCTCCTTTCTTAGCTGAGTTGCTTAAGAATGTAGAATATATAAATGATACTAATGAGTTCCCTTGTTCCAGACATTATACATTTAGGGTCAGACTTGCACCTGTAGCTTGTACTATCAAGTACATGTGAGTCACAGAAAGGGCTCGGAAGTGCTTCCTTCCCTGTAATCCCTGTTTAGTGGGCAGTGATGTCCTGGTATACCTTTTCTATGTCAGAACAAGAGAGACGGAAATGTCTGTATCAGGACACGGACAATGGGCCTGAGCCCTGCTCCCTGCGCCCATGGACACTGCTACACATAATGATACTAAGTAGTTAAAGCTGTTGGTACATACATGTATCACTCATAGGCTTTAAACTATTTAATATTTTAAAACCATATCCTAGTCATTAACATTGAACACCAAACACCTGTTTTTAATACTAGATCCTTAATAAGTATTAGGTTACATAAAATACATCATTTCATCCCTGTATTACTGGAGAGATTACTTAAATATTAAAGAAACTACCACTAACGGATGCCAAATGTAATTTAAATGAAGAGCTCAAGGGCCTGAAAATTATGAAATCAAGGACTTAACCATGTTAGGGCTGACGAGGCATATCTTTGTGTTGCTGTCTCTGCTACTGCACATCAGCAGTTCAAATGCACCAACTAGTAAATTAATTCAAGCTCTTCAAACTGCTTCATGCCATTTTTTTGAAAATTCTCAGTATGCCAGCAGCCAATCGCTGTGCAAGAATAAATCATAAACATGCGATATTCCTCTTCTTGCATTACCAGCACTGATTATTCCTAGAGCTTTGCTGAAGCTCATGGAAAAACTACGAAAGGTATTTTAGGAAGCTACGTTACTAAGACCTGGATGGTCAGGAATTAATCAAGGTAATGAGTTCTTTACATTTAGACTGTCTGTTTAAAATTCATCCAGGCTGAGAGCAATTGAAAGCTGTTACCCTCTGGATGCTGCTCATTGGCAAATGTGAAACTACTTCTTTGGCCTCAATCCAGGCTGCAGCCCATGAGCATTTGCACTACGAAATCCAGCACCTCCAGGATCAACACCCTTGTTAGCAATTTCAGTAAAAACTCCAGGGACTGAAAGGAGGAATATGTTGAATGCCTTTTTTTCCCATAACCATAGATGAGAAAAACTGAGTAATTCAGGAAATTTTACATTATTTTCAGGTTTGACACATTTTACCACCACTGAATACACAACCACAAAACTCCTACAAGGTTTAAGAAAATATGTTTCATTCTGTCAAAAGAATCTCTAATTTCAAGCTTTAATAAAAATTCAATAAATTACATTTGCCAAATAGAAAATTATGAACGTATAACAGGTCCACTTGGCATGGTTAAAGTATTAGTGCTCTGGTTATTCTAGGCCAGAGATGTTAGGAAAGAAAACAAGTTCTGCGCTGCCCACAATCATTATAAGATTGATCTTATACCAAAACACGCTCACCACTAAACACCTCTGCTTCCCTTTGTGCTTTACCCTAACCCTCAGACAAAATTTAATAGTTTCCACCAGTGCTGTCTGCTATTTATGGCCATTTACTTAAAATAACTAACAACTTAAGAATTACAGCACAGTATTCTGTGCATATATCTAAGCTGAGAAAAACAAGTTTTTGCCTGCATAAGATAAATTTGTCATTTACATGATACTCAACTTATTTTTGGGAAGCTTATTGATACCAAAAAAAGAGCTTGGAAAGTCTGCCTGTGTCTTCATCCTACGTTGTTGGTAACCACATCACACCTGTAGATTTGTGCAGGTGATTTTAGCATAAAATGTGCCGATGCACCTTCCGGCAGCATTTGCACTGACTGAAGATGGCTTAGTGATACCATAGTAATTAAGTTTTTTCAACAAAA
This sequence comes from Nothocercus julius, assembly GCA_013398735.1. Lineage (NCBI taxonomy): Eukaryota > Metazoa > Chordata > Aves > Tinamiformes > Tinamidae > Nothocercus > Nothocercus julius. The sequence goes on along the minus strand of VZSV01000008.1, from coordinate 3,118,919 downwards.
TGTTTAGGTCACTAGATTTTTTTTTTTTTTTGCCTTTTACAAGACTTCATAAAATTTTCAAGAAAGGGTACATGTTTATGTTTATCATAGTGTCTTAGGCTGTCTACTTTTTAAATTCATTTAAATCAATTTTTAAAATAGATATGTAAACTATTTCATCATTATAAATTCCATTAGAGCATTCTCTCACAGGTTTATTGATGTTTCTGGAGTTCTTTCTCCAATTATGATGTTGCTGCTTTAATTCAGCACATTTAAAGGATCCAAGTTCTGTTTCAAACTTGAGATTAAATTGATCCTCCACTGTTTTCACTTTATACTTTTAATATAGCTAAGAATTAATAGTCCACTGAATTAAAAGCAAAACATACAGATAATGTTTTCAATAAGGACTGATATAACTACTAAAAGTTCACGTTACATGCAGAAGCTCCAGGCTTCAAATTTCCAACTGTGAGAATTACAGGTTCTCCAACAGGTGTTTTGAAGCACGGGTGTTGCCTCCACTTTCAACTTCTCCTGACTTATTAGATAACATGGCAGTACAAGTTTACTGCTATGTATATTTTTGCTGTTGTATAAAGACATATTGTTTATTTGGCCAATACATATGCCTGAAGACAGCCATGTAGGTTCTTATGTCTTTTATTTATCAAATAAACATTTTTTTATAGAAAAGAACTCAGAATCTCTGTTTGCATGAAGAGTCAATAAGCAATAAAAAAAAGTATTTATGTAAAAAGGTAAGACTTGTGGAAGAGGTTCTAAGAACAACTGAATGGTTCTACATTTTCCTTTTACTCTAATATTTACAGAATATTTTCCTACAAGAGTATCAACAGTGAATCTCTAGAGGTTCAGGGAAGTTAATCTTTTAAACCAGTATTTCTATTTATATGGACAAGAGACTACTGACTCTTGTATAATAAAGGTGATAAATTCCCAACTTCCTCATTTATGTTTATTTTGGAGTATAAGGTGCCCCATTAAGAAACTAACCACCTTCTTGTCTTGAAAGGATTATAAAATCAGCAACATCTGAAAGAGCCATAATTTTATTATATATTTGGTTTTAGTAAAATAGTAAGTGAAGCATTAGTGATAGTTTAAATTTATAATTTGATAGATTTTTATAAGCTGAAAATTTCCTGAGAAACTTTAGTCAAATACAAATAAAAATATAATCCCCAAAAGTGAAAACTGACTGAATTTGACTAACCATAAAAAAACTTATTAAAAAAAAACACATGGAACTGGAGAATAAAACTACAGAGTCTTAAAAATAGTAATATTAGATCTGTCTCACTAAAGAAAGTAAAATTTAATTTATCAAATAGCATAATTATATAAAAAATGAGGGAAGTTTCAAGTTCCATGAAGGAGAGAAAAAGGAATAAGGAATCCAGCGAAGGGATATAAAAAAATACACACCATATCTTTTTCCTTTTTTTAAGTGAACTCACTACTGCATTCAGTGAAAATCTGCACTTGAAAACAGCAAATTCAGAATCAAAATCACATTTAGAGCATTGCAGTTTAATACACAGTGCTGGAGCTAAACAGACAAATCATCAGTAACTTTCCTATAGTTTTATAAGCATCAGGAGGAAAACACCCATACACAAATGATCAGGGAAGCCCATGAGGCCAAGAGAAGAGTGGACAGCAGCCTGTTAGCTGTAACCTAGAAAAGAGCCATAGTGGCCACATGAATTTTGGGCTGCACAGGTAAAGGAACCATCCGCTAGAACAAGGGAATGGGAACTAACTTGGCTGGCACTGGTTTCTGATACTATTTTCCTTCACTAGAAACCAGTGGAATAGTGTAAATAAATTTTCATACTTACTTAAAAAATGCTATCCAGATTACTGGATAGCCTTCCCATTGCAGCGAGATCTGAGAAATGAATTTTTAATAATGCACCTTTAATATCACCTTCTCCCAAACCTGAAAAATAAAGATGATGGCGGAATACTGCTTTATTCCATGTAGTATAACTTCTGCTCAAAAGCCACAAATGTACATGCAGGTAGTTTTGGATCACTTTAGACATCCAAAATAATAAAGGGGATGATGAAAACATGTCAGGTTTGCAATGGATTATGTATTTGAAGGACAACAGAGACAACATCAAAGAGATGGTATGTATGCAAACATCACAGGAGGAAGAGAAGAAAAGCTTTCTACATGTAATATATCATGGCATCATGTATAAATCAAAATTCCTCATTTTATGTAAAAAGGACTATTCTCTAATATTATTTATACACTTTCTCTTAGAAAGAGCAGATGTTGAGGACCTTTAAAATATTTAAAGTAAATTCAGGGAGCAATGTTTTATTCCCACGGAATTAAATCAAAATTTGTATTTTTTAGCTCTAATGTCTACTAAATTCTAGAGTTTCTTTGTTAACTTTGAAAAGAGATTTTATTTGTCTTCCCTTTATAAAATATGCATTTTTACCCACATTTTTACCACATGAGGCCTGAGAGCCTCTGAGCTTCTGAGAATAAACAATACTTGATATATTGCTGATGACATTTTTGTACCTGCACAAGAACTTCAAATACAGTTCCAAATTCTGCTGCTTTTAATTGCTTCACTTCCACCCACTGTTACATACCCGGTATTACAGGCACTGAGAAGTGTGCACTTAAAGAGAAGCTTCTATAAATTCACCATCCAGCTTCTCATGTCCTGGTCTTAGTAGCCAATGGAAGGCAGATATTCCTATGCAGTCATATATGGAAAGCAGGCAGTTGGCATTGCACTACATGATTTGAAAATACAAGTTCAAGCTTGTTCTCACAAGCCACAGAATTTATAATAAAAGCCTACTTATTTTAAAGGGTATAAACAAAACTGCTGTTCTCTGCTCAGAGAAAGTTCTGATATAAAACATTTCAGAGATGTAAAGGAATTTGGGAAACAGGAAGCAGTGAACAGAATTAACTGCAAGCTGTAAATCTTGTTTCTTTCCTATGTGCAAACTGTATTTAATCCACCAGCCACATTTTGCTGTCTTTGAAAATTTACCTTAACAACAAAGCTTTCAATGCAAAGGAGAAAAAAAATGACTCAACTTGTCCCTGCATATAAAAATGACATGGTCACATGAGTATGTGTGTCACACTAAATGAAATCATGGCTCTACTAAAGTGAAAAGCAAATCACTGAAGGTAACAGGAGAAGGAAAACTCCTGAAATCAGTAAGTCAGCAGGGCTAAGCAAGGTAAGCCAGGCTTACCTACTAGGCTGAATTGGGACCAAACAAGCAATTACCTCTCAGAAGTTCATGAAATAGTATTTCCTTTTAAAAATCATTAGGATAACAGTTCCACTCAAATGATAGCCTATTTCTCACAATACCAGCCGCTCAATTGTCTATGGATCTTGATTAGTCTTGATTTGTGGTGCAAGTAATTGTTTGATTTGATTGTAAATCACAGAGTAAAAAGGTCTTTCTAGTAGCTTTTTGGTCTAACTTTTGTAGAATTCAACCATATCATTGACCACAACGATATGAATAATGTATTTGTCATATTGATGTATTTGAGGTCCTCTTGTCCCTACCTTGCTTTGGTTCATGCCATTTGAAACCAAAGTAGCTGAAGAACTGAAAACTGGGTTTATAGATTTTGCTTACAACATATGGAGGTTAATAAGCTATTGTTGTGCTAACCGTGTTCCTAAGGATACAGTGATGTACACTGAGTATTTTTTTTAGCTATGAAAACAAAAAGTGATATTTGAACTAAATTGCAATCAAATAGTATCAGTCAGGTAGATTGAATTTCCCATAGAATAAGCAAAGAACAGCCAAGTTATAAAAACTTTTTGAATTAGTAAACATCTATAAAGCACTTCCAAATACAAAACATTCTGTAAACTCTCAGTGTTATCATTCTAAGTATATTAAAATTATATAAATATATATAATTTATGTAAGTATTAATAGTGCCCAAAATTTAAGTCGCTCAAAATCAATAAGGTTTGTAAAATTAGGGAAATGATATTGCAACGGCATGCATGTCGAATTGTTTACTTTTCTTTATCCACAGATCATGAAGGAAGTTCGGAGAGCATTGTGCAATGCATCAGCTGATGACAGTAAACTCTTACTTCTCAGCGCAGTGGGAAGTGTATTCTGTAGTGGCCTAGATTACTCATATTTAATTGGCAGGTTATCCAATGACAGAAGAAAGGAAAGCACTAGGATTGCAGAAGCTATAAGGTGACCCAAGCTTACCTATGATCTCTAAATCATGAAATGCAGTGTGTGATTATAAAGATATTTATCAGGTCCAAAAATGTTGTATATTTAAGTGTTGATTGCATTCTAATATAATCCTAAAATTTATTTAGTGGAAGAACCTTGGACCTTTCCTTATTAGAAAAAAAAAAAAGCACATTTGTTCCAGTGCTACTATTCTCAGCAATTTATTTTATTCCACTTATCTGTATTTAATATTTCAAATTATTCCTCCAAAATTTGAACACAACTTTGTTGTTTTTCTTTTTCAAATTAGCTATGGCTTCATGTTCTAAAGTGGTTCCTGAAAGGCAGATATTTTATTTGTTTTAATGTTCATCATTTTAATGAATTTCAGCACAATTGGGAATCCATGGCTTAGTCATATTCTGTTGAAATAGCTGTCTTCCACTGTATTTCAGAACCTTATTAAAAGGGTCTCCAATCTTTTTCTTAAATTTAAATTACTTAATATACATGTAAATTCAGTTTTATTTTGTAACTAAAATATGACTTTCCTTACATATATCAGGTCATCTTAATAGAAATTCAGAGTTTATGACATTTAGACTTTAATATGTCTACCAGTCAATCTGCACAATACATCACCAAATATTTCCATTCCTCACATGATATACATATTGGGCAGATATTCCAAAAATAAATTAGCATTGCTCCACCAAAATCAGTCTGTACCAGCTAAGGGTTTGGTCCATGTTTTTTACTTCCTGCATATAAATATGCTTCTTCTGGAGCTTTCAAATTCTAGGCAGCACATTTCAACAGTTCTATGAAGGAATGCTGAAGAATTTGTTTTACAACAGATCCATATTTTGGACACATTAGTATAACATAAAAATAGTTGTTGACATGTATTTCACTTCCCAGGCTAAGACATTCAGAATAGTGACCTCAGCCTGTTAACTATCAATCGTCTCGGTTGCAACTACTGCAGATCACTTTGGATTCTCAGTTCAATATTTCTGAAATTCTCAGAGAAGTAAAAACTATTTTAAAAGCATGAAAATGTACTACTTAATATAAAAATCACTACCTGTTTTTAAAAGTCTAGCTACGCTTGAATATCATTTAGTCATATTAACAAAGAGGAAAAAAGAAAAACACTTTGGAGGACAGATCCTAGATTAATTTACCTAATATGAGAGATCTTTAAAAATGTGGAACCAAAAAGAATGAGAGGAAAGAAAATCACTACTCTTATCTGAGAGCACACTCACACTGTATGGAAAGACACACACTTAATATTACTCATTTAAATACTGTGCAGATAGGTTATTGCTATATATGTATATGTTTATATATGCACATTATATACAGGTATACTTATCAATTCAACTTTTAAATGAGTCTAAGCCAGATGGTGATATCTTTACGCAGTTTTTCCATCCCTGGACACATGGAATACTCTTGATGTACTCGCACAATGTAATTCTGCTTGTCAAGAATGTCAAATTCAGGCCCACTGGAAGTAGATTTTCATTGTACCTCTGGAAACAGTACACTATTTTTTCCATTTAATTCTCTCAGTGCTTTCTGTGAACAAAGGACTTCACCCATGGAAAATATACTGTAATAAGCATAGGAAAAACATTCTTTTCACTTATTCAGTAGTTAGGATGTCCTAGTACACAGTAACCCATCTGTGCTTTCACTCTTCTACATCCAGTTAGACTAATGTATCAACATGAAATAAGAATCTTCATTACAATGTGTTTTCACTTTCTAAACTATGGATCCCATATTCTGATCACAAGATAAAACTGAAGTTTAAGCTCCTGTCAGATCTCACATCACATCAATAGTTTATTGGTCCCTGTCCTCCTCTACTGACTCTAGGCCTTGCAGCTCAGAGAGTGGTGTGTGTCCTTGTAGCTTATCTCCAGGCAGGGAACACAGCTCTTCAGCTCAAGCTGTGATCACCTAGAAACGTGTCTGGCATTGCCCTCCTGGAGCAGGAAACAGGCACAGAAACTGCACTGCAACCACACGTATGTGGCCTACAGAGCCATGCCCTCAGAAGTGACTCCCTGGAGGGCATCCCCACCATCACGGTCTTCCGCGTCACATCCTCAGTGAGACGTCATTACGTGACCTGATACATGGAATTCTGGATGTGGTCAGAAGAAAACTAAGAAGGAGGAGTTTCCTTGTTTGATTTGTTTACAGCCTTGATGTGTTTATGGGCCCCAACCTTCAGCAAGACTGTTATGACCAAGAAGCAACATCTGAACATCCCAAAGTGCATTCAGTGGTCAACTTCTCAGATCTCCTCTAGTGAAAACAGAAGCCTTCTGCTCATAACACTCTCTCTCATCTTTGAGCTTCAGATTCTCCTGTGTTTCCGTGAACTTAGGATTCAGAGACACGCAAACACATCAAGTTCTGAGCACAAAGAGAGCTCACTGAGACAAACAATGAGCGAAGGAGGATGAGTAGAGCATTGGACAGTGCAGCTTCTGCAGGTGCACTACACCAAATGCAGGTGTTTGCTCCCTCTTCCAGTCCGTTCTACAGGTGACACGTTCCATACCCATCCATTCATTTGCTTTTTGTTCTCTTCCCTTCCCCAATGACCAAGGACAAGAGTGTCTGCTCAGCGTTCTGTTCCACTCCCTCCCCAACCTCTCCAGCTCCAAGAGGAGATCACATGGAGATTTTCTTCATCTCTTCCTCTTCATTCTTTCTTCCATCATGCAGACATTCCCTCTCTAAACATAAATATGATATTTATTTCACTCTCTTTGTCATGTCTTAGATCTTCTGCTGTATTGCTCATTGTGTAAACAGAACTGCTTGAACACGCATTAATTTCTCATAACCAAAAATCATCTCCTTACTAAATAGCCAGAAAAACAGAACTCAATCATTTAGCATTTAATTCTGGGTTACCTCAGACTCTTCTTTTTCATTTGAAATATGGGCAATTTCCTTGCACTTCCATCTAGTAAAATACTTATCTTCAGTTTGCTTTCAATTTTTTTTGTCAAGTCAGGATCTAAGCAGAAAGATTCATATTCTGTCCTCAGATGTGTATGTTTAGGTCTTTTTGACCTCAGCGGGATATCTGCAACACATCCAAAGGCGTATTTAACAAAATACAGTCATGTTCTTTCATGTAGTCTGTCAGCAATGATGCACACTGGATCTAACAAATACCCAAGGCAGTCACAGAATCACCTGCTTTGTATTGAATTTGATTAATATATAGCTTTTTATCTAATATAATTGAGCATCTTGTTTGCCTTCATATACCCGCTGTGCATTGAGCTGCTGGAGCCCATAATTTGCCCACAATTACACTCATACTTTTTTTCCTAATTGATGTGTAGACTTTTCCATTCAACAGATGTCTTTCCACAGTTCCTAAGTGGAGATGACTTGTTTGGAATATCTCTTAGTAGCACAGAATTTAACATGTTCCAGTTGATTCATCCAGATGAATCCAATCATATTATTTCCCCTATTATTTCCCATTGCTTCACATTTACTGTTGTGGGCAGGCATGGACTTCTACTTTGTTATACTTTAGATCGGGTATTTGCAACAACAGCCAAATAGATCATGCTCACAAATCTCTCGTTCTTTAAACTGTTTTCCCTCTCATGGACTCCCCCTTTGCAGGTCTTGTTCTTTCAGCTGCTACAGTGTTCATTACCTCCCAGTCCATTAATGGGATGTACAGAAATCTTTGACACAGGATCTTAGGAGAGCTTTTTGAACATGTAAATATGCAGAAAACACCTATCAGTTTCCTCTTTCTTTCATGCTAAAACATGTTCACCAAGTTAGCCAGACCAGACTGTCAGAATCACTAGTTCTGGAACAAACTAAGAAACCCTATGTATATAAACTCAACAGTTACTGGTCAAGAAGTAAAACTAACCCTAACCAAGCCATTCTGCAGACACTACATTAATCAGTACATTTTGGTTACTCTGTTAATATACAGCACACAAAACTATTTAATATCCCAAGTACCCTGAAATATTAAGTAACTAAACATGAGAGAAATTATCCATGTGTGAAGTAGTGCAATTCTGACCTCATAAAACTGGGCCATGGCATTTATTGTCTTCATCTGAGGTTCTATTTTGTTTTCAGATTAAGTACATTAGGCTTGGAATTTATAAGGTCTTCCTTTTATTTTTTTATTTTAGGGATTTTGTAAAAGCTTTTATTCAGTTTAAGAAGCCAATTGTGGTTGCTATCAACGGCCCTGCTCTTGGGCTAGGAGCTTCTATTCTACCACTATGTGATATCGTTTGGGCAAGTGAGAAGGCATGGTTTCAGACACCATATGCAACAATTCGACTCACTCCAGCTGGCTGCTCATCATATACATTCCCACAAATACTGGGTGTTGCACTGGTAAGGTTTTCCATTTAAAATTCCTGAAGAATCTGTGTGAATTTCATGCTCTTGTTTTCTCTGCCTTTAAGAAACAAAACCGAAAATGTGTTTCTCTGAATTGTCAGAGGTGGAAATTAAAATCCATGGAAAGTTCATTTAATTCCAATTGATTTCTTATCATAAAATGACCTCAGAATTCAGTATTTTCCACATGCAGTATACAAGAAAGATTTAACACAGGTTGAAGGAGTGATTACTGCCAAAATCATAGTAGAAAAAGGGAAGAAATGGTTTGGCAGAATAATGTTACAAAGTCCTTACCTGTATTCTGTTAAGATTGTGCGGTCACAGAGCTAAACACTGTTCTTTGCTTCTTTTCTACAGAAAGTCCAGATAATTCTGGCAGTGTTGCTTAGCTTTTACCCTTGAAACAAAGTAGAATTTGACCCAAAAAGTATTTCATACCATGTTCTGTATCACTGTATTATTGACAGTTACTCCTGTAAAATCAGCAATATAGATTCATCATGCATGCCAGCACATTTCTTTTTTAAATGAAGCCCATGCTGTGCTCTGGCCACCTGCACAATCCTTAAATAGCTACCAAAACTCCTCTTCAAGTATTCTGCAGCATGGAAAGATACAGGAGAACATTTGTAAATTTAATCTTGAAAATAGCAAGCAAGCACAGGAAAAGTTTTAAGGGAATAATAACCCGAGATCTCAAGTAACCTTTTGCTTTTATAGGCAAATGAAATGTTGTTCTGTGGGAGAAAGCTGACAGCACAGGAAGCCTGCAGCAGAGGACTCGTGTCACAAGTATTTTGGCCAACAACATTCAGCCAAGAGGTGATGCTACGAGTGAAGGAAATGGCATCCTGCAGTGCAGTGGTAAGGAATCAAACCGCTTTGTGACTAAATTACACTTCGCAAAGGTAAGGTGTGCTCCAAAGGCTTATCACATCAGAAAGGTGGGTCCTCAGTTCCCACAGCGATACCTGTGGAAGAAGGGTTAGCACGAGCAAACCTGGATAGGGGTCAGGGAGTTCAGAGATTCCCCTTTTCTCAGGAGGAGGAAGGGTTGTTTTCTTTCCCCAACTCCACATTTATTTAATACTGGTGGAACGCATTTGCTGTAGGTTTTGAAAAGGGCATAGCTTTATGGCTTTTCTTTATAAAGATGGAAGAGTCTGAAACTGTGCAACAGTACTGGGACATCTCTGCAGGGTGTAAGAAAATATATTGAACCTTCACGTTGCCCTGGCCCACTATGTCTCAGCTGACTCTGCCTTCTTGTCTGCACCTGTATAGTTCCTGATGCTGCAAAATGTTCTGCACAGAGCACCAGAAGGGTATAATAATGCACCTAACCTCTGCTGTGAAGAAGAGGTGAGATCCAGACATAGATGGATCTGAACAGCATGTGGATACAGCGTACTGTAACTTTCCTTTTGTGTACATAACTGTTGAGTGAAAATCCTTTCCTAGCTTTAATTTCTGAGGCCCCTTTTCTTCAGGCAGATAGTCTCCTATTCCAAGCTTATCCTTGCTTTAAAGAAATGTATTGAAGAAACTAATACTGGCTGCAGTGAAACTGCACTGACAAAAGTATAAATTGCTACAGGTTATTGTTATACTTCATATACCTGAAACTATCTTAGCATCCCTCTGTTTCATTTAAAAGATATGCTGTAAAAGAGAAGGTAGAGGCACAGGAGATTTTTAATTAAGTAAATGAAGATTGTATCTCACAATAGATAGACATTCAGAATGAATTTCACTGGAAAGGGAACATAAGCTTATTTGATCATGCTGATATAACGTGTATTATATGAGCTGGGAAAACCTCTGGGCCTTCCCCTTTCCTTCTTTCACTGTTACTGGATGGCAATGAAATTTTCTCCTGAAACCTCTTAGAAAGAAGACTGGTGCTAACTTGTGGACAAAGATGAGAGTTAAAACTGATTTATTCTCTGAGATCCTAAATGCAAATCAGGTTGAAGTCACAAAAACAATGAATATGAGCTCATCCAAGTCGACTGTGAATACATTCACAACACAATAATGCACAGGCCCAGCTACTTACAATAAGCACCACTTTCTAAAGAGAAATACTATTTTTGAATAGCACAGTGCTGTAACCTTTAACAGACAGGAACTGGACTTCAAATGTAGGTGTTGGCAAAGCTGAGTGGCAAGTATGCATCCCCCATGCCATAAAGAGGATATTCATTTACATTAAATCTTCTGTTCCCAAAATTCAATACTGTATAAATTATTAATAGTTTTGTTTGAGTAGCTGGGTTTCTCGCAAGGTATATATCTGTGTTATATATTTCAAAAGGAATTTTAAAGGAGACAATCTCAGTCTGCTTAAAAATGGTCTGGGAGAAACAAGAGCTGAACTGTGCACGCAGCCATGGGCATTCTGTTCATACCTAACTAACAATAATTATTAAGAGATTATTAAGATTTGAGGTTGTGCTTTTCAATGTAAAAGCTTCAGGTGATTTGTTATGACCTCTTTTATCATGCAGAGAAAATGTAGCTCCAGAACAGTCAGAGGGTGCTTCTTTCACTTAATATCCTTCTGTTATAAAACACAACTTCACTTTTGAAAAAATTTACACAAGCAGACTTGAAAAGGTATTCGCAATACAGGGCCATTTCTATTCATTTCTGTTCTGACAATTAACTAATACACGAGGAAAAATGGTTAAAGATGGACTTTGACACTGGAGTGTCAAAACTCTATAACTTTAAAGACCTATAATATTGCAGAAAGCTGGTAGCTGATGTATCATTCCTCACAAATCTTCACTTCAATGAGTCACATGTTCAACAAGAAGAAATTTATCTTCTTCTAGAACCTCATGGCAGAGCTTTAATAAAATAAAGTATTCCTGAATCTCTCTCTCCTTTTAAAAATGTTGGCATTAATGCATAAACCACAAAAGTCCTGAATTCTTAAAGACACTATGAGCAATTGTAACTGCAGCTGAAAACCAAACCTCGTTTCTCAGCCCAAAGGAGCTGTTTAGATGGTAAAAGTCAGTAGTATAAAAATGTTGTTCAGACCATTATCCATAATAATTTTATTAGATTCAAAATAAAATACTAAGCAATATTTTGGCTTTAGGTATTGGAAGAGTCTAAATGCCTTGTGCGAAGCTTCCTGAAATCTGGACTGGAAGATGTGAATGAGAAAGAGTGCCAGATGTTAAAGCAGCTGTGGAGTTCTTCCAAAGGACTGGATTCATTATTCAGCTACTTACAAGACAAAATTTATGAAGTCTGATGTCATGGTCAAACTTGAAGAGAAAATGATCCGACTGTAAACAGAGCCCAACATTACCTGTGTTTGAAAAGCAGAGGCAATGCATCCTTGAGGAATTTGTGGCAGTGTATCTTAATACATATGGTTGTGTCCATTTCCTTGTGAGTTACACAGCTGCTTCTAGCTGGTTTGATTTCGTGTAACAGAGATGTAGGCAGGCTTGCTCAGTGCACATAATCTCTGCAGAGGGCTGCGTCTTTCACCTGCTCATCAAGATAAACGTTCACATTCCATGTGCTGAGAAGCACCACCGAGGCCCAACCAGGCACCGTCTGTAACGACTGATTTTGTCTGTCCTTCTTAACTTATTCTTGCTATTGCGACACATCTGGGCTGACACAGAGGGCTCAATCTGAAAAGTGGGTCATTGTAACATTTTATAGACCCAACCACCACACTTATGAAAAATTTTAATTATTTTTTTTCTAGGTTCTAACAGTGTAATGGAAAAATCTGATAATTTATATGTATAATATGTAAAGTTAGTTTACAAAAGTCCTAGGATTTTCCTTCTTTGAATTTATTTAACTTATTTATTTTGTGTTCATATTCAGCTGTTGGGTGATCAAAGATCTTATTTTCATACTTCCCTTGACTGAATTAATGGTATCACATAAGAATACAAACATTTTTAGCAGTGAGCTGTGTAGAAAATAAAGACTATGTAGAAAACACACAGTATGCTGTGGGCACTAACAGAAACAGCCAGGTGCATGCTCCTGTGTGCGCGAAAATTGTACAAAGATGTATTTGTCAGGGTTAAGGATAAGAAAAGAGGATTCTGAAACAACGAGGCCTAAGCGTCTCTTCACCTCCTGCCTTCTTGAGGAGCACCGAAGGGCTTGCCAACGAGATGCTTTCTTTAAGTTTACTCTATTCCTGTTAGCCGGACGTCAGTAACAGGGTGAGCGGTGCCGTTACGTGGCTTCTTACTGTTCTTCAGGTTTAGACATCCGCTTTTGGTCTGAAGTCTAAAAATGAATCTCTGAGCCTTAGTCTAGTTGCCTGCTTGCTCAGGTGAGCTCATTTCTGCTCTGGGGACTTTGGGGGGGCCCAGCTCACACAAGGTGCTCGGTCCTGATCAAAGCAGCGGGAGAGGTTTCCGTTTGCTTCTCCCAGCTTTCCACATGTGGTTGTACCACCCTCTGCTTGCAAGATCTTACGACTGTCCACAACTGCAGTCCACAGCAGATGATAAAAATCCAATCTGATACTTCTGAATGTGATCGGAGGATTTATCAGTGACGCTTCTGAACGTTGGATCTCTCTCATGTCTGTCTTGTAAGGCAGTTAATATGGAAACAACACAAATGCATTCAGTGACTCCAGCTGCCATGTTAGTATGCCCGATTCGAAAGCTCTGGAAGCAGAAGCTTTGCACATTTGTTTCGTTGGGAATTTGTGCATTTACTCTCCATCCTTGAGCTCAGCGACTAAGTGACTAGGTTATGGGTTGCACCTCTGCAAAGGAGTTGTTGGGTTTCTCCCTCGCAGTCTTTCCATGCCAGTCTCCACAAATCTTGGTGAAGTTAGCAAACAGATGATTAAAGTAGCCTTCAGCACATATATGTATCATTTCTTTTTTCCACAAATAAATAAAAGCACTGTTTCTATGGCCTGATTGTACCACAGTTTTTTAAAGAAATCATTACTCCAAAGGCAGTTTTCATGCAAGTTCTTCATAAAAAATATGAAATCTGGCTTCAAATTAGCCAGCTTAAACAACTTCAAAAAGCACTATCAAAACAAGTGACTTATTTTTAAATGTCTAAAACAAAGAGGAGTTTTTTGTGTCTCTTTGCAGTGAAACCACTTGTTTTATACCAAAAGTTGCTTTTTTCCACAACCTTCCAGCAACGCCACAGACTCTGCTACTCTGTCTGTGGGCACTTGTGGGTCATCGATAGGGCAGACCCCTTAAAAGCAGAGGGATTACTCAAGGGAAAAACATCCACGGGCCTCCGTGATTGCGCAATCAGGCCTTTGGGATATGACTTCAGAAAAAAAGTAATAGAAAGTACCGTGGTTCCTCAATTTCCTTTTTCTCTCTTTATTCCCGTCCAGAGAGCCATAACTCCTAGTCATGTGTTAAATGTGTTAATAAAATATTTGGAAGTTTATTTCAGTGCTTTGTTTTTTTGTAGATACATTTAGAAAAGAATAGCTCAGCAATGTGACGGTATGCTTTCCGAATGAGGTTTTCAAACAAAGAATCGTAAGTTGTTAGACCTTCAAAGTGCATCATTTCATCTGATTTTTCAAATATCTCTATCTTAGCATTTTTTATGACAAAGGAATGATTGAAATACATTTTCTATAATTATTTTTCCATTAAAGCAAGAGTTAAACATAGTTAACATTTTTAATTATTCATATCTATACAGTTACAATCTAGTTTTCATGGAATCTATTTTCCCTTCAAGAAAAGAGTAGTAACAATGTCAAAAGCTTCTTTTTCAGTATTTAAAGATCAGAATCAATTCTCTCTTGTGTTGCTGTTCTTACTAGGTATTCAGATATTTAGATGTACTGTACATATTAGTCTGGGTACCTTTACTAATATTCACAGTATTTAAAATTATAAATGCAATTTGTTGTTAAGTATGTTATTTTATTGTGTAAATTGTTTTGTACAATCTTTAAAAATCTACAGTTTTTCATTTGTAGATATTAAAGATAAGCAATTTATTTTGTGTTGTCCTGCATGTATATTTTTGCTGTAGATAAGTGTTGCTTAGTTTACTATTTCAGTACATTTCTGTTTAAATGAATAAGCTTATAAACTTTAATACAGTATATATTTTCAGAATATAAACTTTTATATTTCTGTGGTAGGTTAGGGTATGCGTTTTAGGCAATCTTTTTCACTACTATTAACTGTTCCTTTAATCTATAATATAATGGTTTTGTGCCAATAGTTTTTCATTAGAATAAAATGCTCTTTTAATGTTAGGGATAAACAGACAATTTTGGTTGTTTGGGGGTTTTTGTTTGTTTGTTTGGGGTTTTTTTGTTTGTTTGTTTTGTTTTTTGCCAGCCTTTACAGTTTTAAATGTAATTTGTAAATGTAATGCATTTGCGAATAAGCCTTACCATTAGGTACAAGAAATCTTTAAAGCTACATAATTGCATATGTAGTACTAAGGACTTCCCCAAGTAACTGCTGTAAGAAAGTTAGCAAAATCAGAGTACAAGGCCTTAAGTTTTTCTTGTGAAAAGGATAATACGGGTTGTTTCTTCTGAACAACATAGTTAGACTTGTCAGCATGGGCTTTGATATATATAAACTGTGCGTTTGTACTCCCAGCCACAATAGTTTAATCTCAGGCTTTGTGTGGCTGGGTCTATAAAAGTAAAATCTGGCTAAAGCCAGCACTCTTTAGGAGATGCTAAAGAAGTTTACATAAGAGACTTATAGACAATCTTAATCATAGTACATTTGGGCACGCTGTATCCTAGATGTGTTATCTGTGTCTGCCCAATTAACCGTATGTTTTAAGCCATATTAAATCTCTTTACTGCTACTTTAAATACTACACTGAAAGTCATTTGCTAGCTTACCTACTCACAGACGGGATTTCGATTTTTGGTGAGTAAAAAATATTATGCCTTCCATAAAAACAAAGGACCAAAGAACTGCATTATTCTAAGAAAGCATTAGTTACTTAGCCAGTGAATTAGTCTGACATTTGTACTGAAGATCAAATAGTCTCTTTCTGCTACAAACACTGCACCAAGTGTAAGGGGAAAAGGTGTATCCACTGACTTGTTGTGAAGAGTGATGCTCAGCTAGGGTGGCATGTCTACTGGTAAGGCTTATTACCAAACCTCTGAGATGAAGCAAAGAACCAAAAATTCACAAATTATGTCAATGTAAATTTGTTTTCAGAACTTGCACAACTAATTAATTGTAGTACTTTGCAAATTAGGCCCTTAAGTTATTTTGTCATGGATGCCATGGAACAAACTAAAACAGTTTCTAATATTTGTAATGATGAGTACATATTATAATATTATAAGGGTACAGGCACCCCTATATCACAGTGTTGTAAATATTTTCTGAAACTGGTACAGTACTGAGGGACTTGTATCTTCTGATATATCAACTATTGACTGTCTAGATGAAATTGTACACAATTTATTTGTTGATGGTCCTGTAACTAGTGTATGGACACATTTCTGGGTGCCTTAGAAGTTGTATTTTTCATGTGTGTTAATATGCAGTATTTATACATTGTGAGAAGCTGCTTTGAATAAAAACATTGAAACTTCAGTTCAGTTCTGTGCCTTTCAGTTTTACCTCATCAGAACGAGTTTGGTAAATAGTAGCCACAGACTCTTCTTTCGTATTTTAGCGTGCTAAAGATATTCCACGGACTCCTGTATTTTGAAAGAAGGTGGGAAGACAAAAGGCTTCTAAAGAGAGAAATGGAACTTAAAAGTATTCATTAAAAACTGCAGAAAATGGAGTATTATGAAATATTGCAAACATTCAGAGAAGGACTCTCTGGAATCATTCCTCAGGAATGATCTCATTTATCAAAGGATCTCATTCAGTCAAAGGAAACCATAGAGAATTATGTTATGTTTCTAGGATCCCTTCTACTATCATCACTTCCACTGCTGTTTCGACACGTAGAGGTCCCCTAGAGCACTATGTGCCCAGAAGCAGCTACCGCAGGCAGCGTCCCAGCGCCACGGGAGGGCCTCAGGCTTGGAGGGGGATTTCCCAGGGCCCGGTTCTTTTGGGGCCCCGGATGGCCCAGGGCAGCGTGCGCGGCGCCGGGCTGCACGCCTGCCACCGGCCCGCGGGGACGCGACGCGAGGGCTTCGCTGCACCGTCCCCGAGCACTGTTCCCACTCGTGCATCTTCCACGACTGGAAAAGTAACTGGAAATGACTTTTTCTCTGGGGCAGAAAGGGGGGGATATTTTATGTGGGAACTCAGTGGTACCTAACCCCGATGCAGCAAGGTTTGCAACAAGCGGCCGGCGCTTGATCTAAAGCACTATATTTATGTTCCATCGATCAACTTGCTGAGCTTTAAAATGACAGGCACTTAGCAAAATATGTGGTAAGCTATTTAGAGCAGAGGATTGAGAAATTCAGTCTTGCTTCATCATCAGCAAATCCAATTATAATTTATTACAGTGACTCCTGTCATAATTAACTTATTGTAATTTGCATTGGACCGCAGGCAACATGCACATGATGAACACAGTATGACATTTATGTAACATGCTGTTAAAAACGCACCATAAACTTAAAACTTGAATGCAAACACATTTCCTTGCTAGTGTTTTTGTTAAAAATAGAGACGATGAATACGATCTTTCTGTGATCTCCTTCCTGTTTCATTTTCATTTCAGTACGTCTTGAAAGTGTAAATCCAATATATATCTCTTTCGAATTTACCAAAACTAGGTTTATTTTTAATGATTTACTAAAATAGCTATATTTAATTAGTACATTAATTTGTCAGTTTCTAATGACCAAATATTTCTAGCTTTTAGATCTAGAAGATCTTCTCTTAAAATCAGCTTTATTTACAACAGGTGGAAATAAACACATTTTAACTCACAACTTACTTTTCAAATCAGAATTAGTTGTTAAGCTGAACTAACTAAGCAAGTTAAAGTGTTTTCTCAGCAGTGCAAAAGAAATTTAAAAAGGTGTTTTATTACTTCCACGTGCTTAGCTAGTATTTTCTATCAATCCTATCGTAGTAGGCTGGGGGATTGTTTGGGGGATTTTGGAGAGAGTCTCAAATAATGAAGAAAGCCAGAGAAACAACCTGCTCTAGAATTCAAACTCTTCGAATTGTACTAGCAACATTTTGCTTTAATTTATCCTCTCTCCTTGGTTTCACAAAATTTGCTCATTACAGGTGTATAATAAAAGTAGAGGCCTTCAGAGCTTTGTTGGATTCCAATTATTACGTCCATCTGGGCTGACATGGTAATTTTCACCTGGAACTGTCAAAAGGTGCGATGGGTGAAAGAATGCAATTTCCCTTTTGGAAAAAAAGAAACAATTTATTATTTAGCAGAGCATAAACGAATTATCACAGACCATAAGGCAAAGGCCAGAAAGGCAGAAGAAATAATCAAGAGTTTTTATAAAGGAAAGTCTCTACAAGGATAAGAACTGAGTTTTTGCTACAATGCAGGAATATCTAAATTTGTATATATATATATTCTCAAGCTATACTTCATGGCAAAGCAAGCCTAGTTGCTAGGGGAGGAATTAGTTATCTACACAACAGCTTTTAACATGATATAATGTACAGAATATCATCCTTACGAAAGGTTCAGCATAAAAGTTATAATGCTACTTAATGAGTCAGGAACAAACCTAGCAATTAGTTTCATGTATCCTTCAGCAAACCTCTTTATGTAGCATGTGCAGTACTTTCAATGTGACTCGATGTGCCAATCCAAGCAAAACCAATGAAAACCTGTAACTTCAGCCTTCACGACTTCTTCCCACAATGTGCAAACCAGCTACAGCATAAGTCAGTAGCGGTGAGGGCAACTTAAAAAAAATCTAAAAAACTTTAACCAGCACAAAAGGCACAGTTCCATGTCTCTAGTTCAAAATTTAACAGCATTGGCTTAGATGTTTTGAGTAAAATACAACATTTCCAATGTTATCGCTAACTCTTGTTAGTAAAAAGAAGTGCTCTATTACATTTTAACCTTCTTTGACTCCTCACTCATATTTATCAACTTCAGTTCTAAATATCTGTGTCATTTATTTTATTCATTGGTCATGGGCAGAAATACGATTGGTCCACAACTGTGAAAAGCAAGATGAAAACGCTCTTTGCAAGTAAGAGGCATGTTTGAAAAAGGAGGTATTGAACTGTTGCTACCACCCGAGATGTTAGACACAAAGCTGCATCTAACAGACTGTCTATAATGAAAAATGATTTAAACACTACGCGGCAATCTTGACTGGTTAGGATTAAGTTAATTACTATCATCTAGAAATAAGTTATTCACAGTCATCCAGAAATGCGTTTCTGATGTGTCTGTAAATAAATGCTGCATTCTCTATTACACCAAAAAGATCTGCAATTTCGTACTGCTGTCCTTCCACCCTTCTGCTCAGTGATTACATATGCCTACCAAGCTCCAGGGTATTCACTTCCTACAAGAGGTTCATTAAATGGATAAAGGCATTCACATAAAACTCTTCCCATGCCTAATTATTCAAGATCTGCATTATCTTAGCCCCTCATTTGTTTATTTTGTATGCAGCTGCAGCGAGCTGTTTGTCAGGGATGCAGACTCCGGCACTCCGTTCTCTCCAAGTCCACTTTTTGCCCATTAGGCTCATAATGAGCAACAACTCCAAACTCCTGCCAGCTGAGCCGCCGAGGGATTCCCTGCTGCTGCAGGGCTAAAGGTCGGGTGAGCGCTGCTTGGCTGATGGGCAGAGCGTGCCGCGCTGCTCGGAGCACGGCGCTCGGAGTCAACAAGCGCTCCGCTCTAATCCTCCCTTTATTTCTGAAAGCAAGCCTTAATAATATCAGCGCTCCAGCCTGCCGAGGGTTTTCCTGCCATCATGACCTTTCATCACTCCTCTGCACAGGGCTGCTCCCTGCAATGACATCTGAAAAAATATAGGTTGTTAACTATAAAATAAAGCAGCCTCTAAGTTCCTTATGCCCCTGACCAGGCCCATCTCAAGAAGGCAAAGCACAAAATTGCTCATAATACCCATCCCATCTCCAGCATCACCCTGTGCCCAGTTTAACTGTACCAGAAGAGCAGGACCTTGTCCATTTTATGTATTTACATGTAACAGGATGCAACAAATAGAGGTATTTTTCTGGATATTAATCTAATGCTTACTGGAAAGACTCCTAACAGAAATACCTCAAACCCACCAGCCATGGTAGGATTTATCCTACACAGCTGTAGCTGGCTAGAACACAGAGACACTGCTCCTCTCTAAAAAAAATTTCTCCAGTAAAAAATGCTTTCCCTAACATTTATTACAAGCTTAAACTGAACTTTAACGAAATGCAATGTAGCAATGTAGCGATGGCTGCAATGTAGCTGGTGTGAAACCTTGACTCTTTCCCCAGCCAATTCCAGTAGGAGAAAATGCACGTCCCTGGCTCCATCAGGGATTCAAGGCACTGGTGGAGACACGGCGCGCCAGGCCGTGTGCCAGCGAAACGATGAGTCAGCTCCGGCATGGGAGCCGAGTGTCACGAACGCGTCTAACCGCGCTCCGCACAGCGCTTCTCCTGTGAGCAGGAGGAAAACACCCTATAAAAAGAAAGGATTTGTCTCCATTAGTACGGGCAACCATTGTGATTTTCCTCCAACTCACAACGGCTTCAAATTTTAATTTAGGAGAAATGCTTAAGAAAAGAGCAATCAGCAAACACAATGGCAAAGAGGTTCATGGACAAAAATCAATCCAGTCCTACAACCCTCACTTTGACAAAACTCCCACTGATAGCCCTGAAGGCTGAGCACAGAATGGTTTTGTGAGAACATCGGGATCTATAATACTAAATACTTGTGCAGACACAAAAAAGAGTACATTTGCTCAATGAAAATGCACTTCAAATGGTTGGTGAGTTCCCAAAGGAGTGTGTGCACATGCTGCTTGGCTTCACAGCATTCTTGTGAAGGGTTTGATGAATCCTGACTTTTCCTGAAACATTTTTAAATTAATCTCTCTTCAAATTCTCCACTTATGTATCATTCTGCATGATCACCCAAGATCTCCTATGCAGGACAGAAAAAAAAATATATATAAAAAGATACAAGATTCAGAATTAAAAAAGGAAAAAAGATTTGCAAGAAGACCAACCCAATCCTCCACCTGAAAATCTGAACACTCATTTACAAGGTTGTTAAACACTGCCAAACCAGAACAGCAGCATTTTATACCTGCTTTCTTACTCACTCTTCACAGGTGGAAATAACCACACTGGGCAGCTGTGAGGAAGGGAGAAGACGGGGCAGAAAATCCAGCCTCTAGTTATTATCTTCACGGCGGTAGTTAAAGGCACTTATAGAAAGGCTGAAGACTTAGAGTCCCCACAGTGAATGAGAAGACAGGGCTTCTGGTTAGAGGCTGAGCCCCAGTACATCTTGTGTCCATGCAAACACCTCTAATACCCCTCGCAAGCCCAAATATTTGTTTCAGGAGACACTTTGTCTTCCCCTGGATTAGGCCTGCTGCACTGTGAAGCTATGGAGATCAGATCAAGTTTGTACAGACACCCAGTGTACGATCAGGCTGGGATTAACCACTGCTGGGTTCCCCGGGCAGATCTACGAGTGAACTTTTGTCCAGTGTAACAGCCCTTGCAAATGCCTATGCCTGAAGTTTAGATTTTCAAAACCATCAGTTATGGCATTAAGAGCCAAGCACTGCCAAATGCTGCTGGAGCAGCTAACAGGACTTCTGCTCCACCTGCCAGCCCTGTCCTTCCTCCAGCTGTTGGCAACAGCAGCAGAGGCTGCAGACTAGACACCATATCTGCACCAAAGAAGGTAAATTTGAGCTGCCTGTGAGCTCAAATGGATGACCCAAAGCTGGGCTCCTAGAGAGACGAGAACTTCCTGCCAAAGCCAGAGTAACAGGAGAGAGCAGTCGTCTCTTCGAACTCTCTATTCCCTCCACCATCATCTGGCAGACCGGAAATACAGAAATAGGAGCAAAGAATAATTTTGTTGGGAGGCTGATGTCGCTCACCATGAATGAGTCGGTCATGGCTCCCACGTGATGCCCATGGTTACACACTGTGAGACAGAATGAAGCCCTCAGCACTTCAGTTTTGAAAGTGAGACTGCCAACCTGGAATGCTAGGTCTACGGTTTATGGAAGAAAACCATGGCATCTCTTTCCCGGATGACACAAGTTCTAAGTTTTCTTCCATCATTATTCCAACACTAATTCCCAGGAATCCTGCAGAGCTGTGGAACTTTCCAGAGCACCGTTTCACATATTCAGCGCTCTGACATCAAGCACTGCCTTAAAACGCACAGGAAGAAAGAATTTGTGCTGCATGAGGCAGCATTTCCTGAACTATTTTGCACAGAGGTTAATTCTGGCATCCGTGTGCCTTTTTCATCTACAAATAATATTTACCAGATATAAATAGAAAACAATTTGCCCATTTTTGCACTCCCATGCGCAAATACCCTTCTGGTCTGAGGACACATATTTCCTTTTGTGAAACGCTAAAGGTTATAAATTATATCTGTTCACATGAGGTGCAACATTGTTGGACAAGCGGGAGAGAAAGGGATTAAATGAAATGGCTGGTGACCAGAGGTTGGTGACTGACACACTTGTTGATCAGGCAGCACAAAAATCTGCAACCTTTACAGCTTGGCAGCTTGTTGTATGAAGGTTCTTCACACAGATAAGAATGTTAAAGCACAAGCAGAGTCATACATTTTAGATACTCTGCATTAAATAAGTGGCTCATTTTCTGGAAGGAAACCACAAAAGCCCACTGCACAGAACACCATATATTCCTTCAAATAGGAAATGAATTTCATCAGGATGGATGCTTAAGTAGAAATAAATCTCAGCAATAGCTGTTACTTAAGTGGCAAAATACTAATATAACTCTAAATCAATTTGCACAATAATAATATGTATTACTAAAAAATGTGAAAAAATGTGAAAAAAATGTGAAAATTCTGCAATAGAATGCAATATTTAATTTTCATGCACTGTGCAAAACCTTTTGAAAGTAGAAAAGATTCTGGCATCTACTGTCTACCATGACTGATATATAGGCTCTGAGACTTCTGCTTTCATTTACTATGTAGGGATAGGGTGTTTTTTTAAAAAGCAGACTTTTTCTAAATTACTCCAACTCCAATAGAAACTACAGAAGTTTAAAGGGAAAAATGAAGATCTAAATATGCAAAGCACTGGAAAAGACCACTCATAAGCACAAAGTTCCACAGCAACTTTGTTTGGAACATGGAAATTTCATGGAAATCTGATTTGTATTCTTAACACAAAAAAGAATAAACACACATACAGTGGAAATGAAGCCAACAACTGTTTCTGCAAAGTCATAATGAAGAGGAGAGGAGAGGAGAGGAGAGGAGAGGAGAGGAGAGGAGAGAGCAGGAAAAGACTATGAGGAAGCCCAGAATACACACTAAACAGCCCACTGGGCCATATGGCAGAAGTCTGTCCTCAGCTGTACTCTGTGAAAAGTACAGCATTCAAATCAAAAGTGAACTTGAGGTAGATGCACCAAAACATTTTGCTCTGGTTGTAAAGGTGCAATTCTGTATGTGCAAATAAAAAGTGTTATTGGAAAAAAAGAAACTTGCCATAGCCAGGAATAATCTCAAATGTAAGAAAATGCATGTATTTAAAACCAAAAACTTTGTCAATAAAGGAAGGAGTCAGGAAAAGAAAGTTGGGATCCAGTTCAAATATAATCTCACAAAACTGCCCTCAGAACAGAAACTACATTAAATGAATTGGAAGAAAAAAATAGGTAAAAACTATCTTTGGTAGATAACAACCAATAATACAGAGAAATTTTGATTTTCTAATAGCCCTTCTTACTGATGACAGTAGCTCTCTGCTTGTCATGTAAGTGCAATAAATAGATGGCACCTTAACATGTCCCAGAGTTGCTCAAAGAATCCTTATATTCCACAGTAATAGGCACTAGTGTCTTTTAAGATTAATGATAGACTGCAGTGAACGTGCACTCTATAGCTCCACAGAAGTACTGCTTTCACTTAAATCAGATTTAAGCAACATTCATACAAATACTATGATGACAGATAGTTTATAAACATACACAGTAATTTTGAAAATCTAATATTATTTTTACTCTATGTTGAACTAAAGCTTGGCATACTAAATTATTTTATGATTCTCAAGCTGGAATGCTACATTTCTGCACTATTAAATCCCTCAGAATTCCTTAGCCATATTTCCCCATGTTTTAAAACCTGAGGAACGACCATACTTAACACATCACGGCAGTAAGGGGTCTCTTCCAAGTCAAAGAAAATGAAGCATTTCTTCATGCATTTTTTTCAAAATTTATATCAACGGGAATTAAATGTCAAATTTAAATAACTACTTTTGAAAGTAGTTACTCTGCGTCTTCACAGGAAACTTCCCTGGCGGTGTTCAGACTATTTCTTTGCACACTTAGAGCTGTGCCAGTAAACCCTTTAAGCACACCCACCAAAGGGCATTCTTTCGTGGCATGATGTGCCTGACCCAGCACACACACACAAGTCACGTTTTGATCATAGCACAGCTATGTGTTCCCAGCACAGCTTTCAGGCAGTCAGATACTCACATGCATAACCTCCCCACGCTTGAAATATTCGTTCTTGAAAACAAGTCCTCAAACCACCAGAGATAGACTGAGCAATATTGGATTTGAGGAGGCTTGAATTAGTTTTGCCTGTGTATTACCTGCACATGATCTATAAGAACACTGAGTCATAAATAAAATCCTATGACCATAGGATATGCACATTAGAAAAAAAAAAAGATTTCTTAAATTACTGGGAAGACCTTACACATTTGACAAACAGAGCAGTACATTTTTAAAGATTCAAACATTTGCTGAAACACTAGAAAAATGCATTACCTCCAAATGATGTAGTAGGAATTATAACCTATGAAGTCAAAAAGCCATGCCCACATGCTTCAGGTGAGATTCTCACCCAATACGCCAATTAATACTTGAAAATGAGAACATTTCTATTCTGTAAGATCTCCCAATTTTCACCGTGCTTTGAACATTAAGGAAGATGACATTTATATTATAGGACTATGATTTGCAGCAGGTTAATGTTCTACTTTGTGAGCAGATTACCGAGAAAGAGCCTTCCCGTGTAATAAAAGCCATTTTTTTCCTTTGGATTCAGAAAGCTGATTTCACCACATAACTGAGTCATCAAGGAGACTGCTGAGCAGCAGCCCTAGCCAAGAAACGAAGATTAGATTGCATCTGCTGCTGCCCTTTTACTCAAACCCATTTGAGCTTCATCACCACACTCCGATCAAGACTTTCCTCATACGACACACACAGCACTTTGTTTCCCAGATGTTATGTGCATCCACAAAGGGACTGCTGGAGCAGGATGGAAACCTAAACCCTGCCCTCCCAGAAGAGCACGCCGGTCACTCAGTTACAGCAATACGCTTGTCCCCAGACCGGCCTGCGGATTATGGAATTGCTCCTTACAAAGCAGAACAGTTTCAAAGGGAAGAACTGATAAAGCCCTTCTCCACTTCTAAATATCCTGCTCATTGTTTGAGGCTGGATTCTACATTGCAAGATGTAGATTTAGATTTTTCAGACAAATGAAGGAATTGCATATTCATCTTCCATATTCTGGGAGCAGCTATGATATTGGGTAGAAGAGGAGCATATGTCTTCACTGGCTTTTTTACATTTTTCAGTGTAAAAAATGTAAAAATGTTCTGTTTGACTGCTTGATTATGGATTGTCTGCTTGGACATCTAACTCTTGTTTAGATACCTCAGCACTTACCTTGCTGCAGATTACTTAAACTTTAGGATCAAGGCATTTTAACACTGGCAAACACAAGATGTAATTTCCCTGGGCAAGCTGAGCTCATGGACTCATTCTGCAGGTTTCGCAGAAGGAAGCTTTGCCTTGAGCAAAGGCTGCAGGACATCCCCTAGAGCCCAGGTGTTGTTCTTCTGCAGAATTCAACGTCCTGTTTTTAAGGGAATTATGTACTACCACATGAATAAAGGACAACATACGCAGGGCTGTAGCATACATAGTTAGAAAGCAGGATGCTACATGTCAAGTGGCAGCACAAATAATTAAATTCAAGGAACCTTCCCAAATGGCTTAGTAAATACCAAGTCTTGTAATTAAAACAGCACCGAACAGCAGAAGCGTAATCATACTGTCATCAGAAACTGACAAAAGGGCCATGGCAATATACATGTATACGGTCTGGGATCAGACAGCAATCATTTATAGTTAATATAGCACCTTGCTGTCCTAAAATCAATGGCAGATTTTTCACTAACTTGCACTGAACAGGATCAAGCCCAGAGACAGCGGATATGCCAGGTTTGCTCATCAGACTCCACCTGGTCTTCAGACATCGTCTCGTTTATTATAACGATTGCAGTAGGAGGAGGTCTTCAGGATCAATACAAAGCAGAAAGTGACACAATATGTTTGTACATGAGATGTAAAAATGGATTTTGAGGCTGAGAATCAAGAAACAACAGGGGGAAAAAAGCAAGTAGGAAGCTGCACAGGGGTAGGTTAGCAGCTGACACAAACTATGGTCTCCAAGAGAGAATTGAGAAACTTTACGAACATGGAGTTAAATACAACAGGGCAAAGCAAATAAAAGTAAGTGAAGAAATCAAAAGTTGAGCTTTGTTACAAGAAAAGGAAGCTACATGCATTTTTTTCTAAAGGTTCTAAGGGCAAATAAAATGTTTCTCTCAAAATTGAGACTTGCTATTACCGCATTTATGGATTTATTGTCAGCCTTCATGATGAGAGATATCAGAAGAGAGTTTTTAGTGATTTGAATGGAAGCAGAAACTAATCTAAACCTGAGGAGCAGAGTAGTGAACTCATTAATTTACAAAGTATTTTGAAATTGGTAAATAACAGTTGTGGAAATGTCCATAGAAAAGTCCTTATTTTCTATGGACATAAAAAACTGAGTGTTGCCTGAGTGCACAAGGACATGAGCAAGCAAACGAGCAGTAAGTGGGTGTCACACAATCAATTTTGCAGTTCAGTGTTATGAACTGTATTTGATTCAGAGTATGCAAAATATACATATACTTGCACAGTGACGGATATCAAGATAAATGAACAGGAGCTGCGAGCTGAAGAGCTGGGTTTATCTCCAGGGCAGGCTTGCCTCCCAAACAGCTCCTGTAAAAGAACTAGAGGCAATCTTAAAGTCTCGAGGACTGACGGCATTCGAGTGATGTGAGGGTGGAAGACTGAGAACTTTTGCTACATTACCAGGCATTTACCAGAACCGCATCAGATACTTTATTACATCGTTTCATCATATTTGTGATAAATTTACTTTTCCTCCAAACCAAGCTCCAGCTGAGATAGCTGAACTCACACGTCAGGGCAGAAGTCATTTGCTTTCCCATGTTTACATTATGTGTTAGTTACAATCTATTTACTTTCTTCTGATTATATGTGCATTTCTAAATCAGTAAAATTGTATCTGAAAGCTTATAAAGAAGAAAAAAAAAAAAAAAAAGAAAAAAGCAGTAACCAGTTAGGGTACTGCCCTGAGCTACAGAAAATCAGAAGATCCAGGTTCAGTTCTCTGCTCCAGCAGAAGTGGCCAGTGTCACCTAGGAAAATGGTTTTGACCTAAATCAGCAAAGGTATTTAGGTATCTGTCACCAAAATCACCTAAATTCAAATATTTCAATAAAGCACTTCACCATCAGTTTCTTTTTCTACCCAAATTAATACATTAAGCCAAGAATTGATCAAGTCTAAAGACAGTAATTCTGTAAAGCTTCTGAAGAGCTCAGGGAGCAGAGGGGAATGGAGACACATTTCAGTCTCAGTATCCTGCTCTGCAGCACAGTCTCCTTGTGGGATGCCAAGTTCCTCTGAAAAGTAAACACTGAAGATAACATCGAACACACTAACCATTCATCCACACATGAAATAAATTCTAATC
The DNA here is from genome assembly GCA_013398735.1 of Nothocercus julius. NCBI lineage: Eukaryota > Metazoa > Chordata > Aves > Tinamiformes > Tinamidae > Nothocercus > Nothocercus julius. Next base: position 3,091,253 of record VZSV01000008.1, on the reverse strand, counting down.
TCCAATTAAGTGAATGCAAAGAAAAGTGGATAAGAAATTCGTCACTGAATAATTACATTTGCAAACAGTGATACTTATTGCATGACTGGAATCTCTTCATCTCTTTGGGGCATGGACGGAGCTCAGGGCTAAAGCACAGGCTGATTTCCACAGCAGCCTCCGACCTCACATGAAGAATCATGAAATTTTCACTTGCCCTTGACCAGATGCTCAGCAGATGCCAATCATGTTATCTCCACGGGAAAGCTTCCAATACAATTTATCCAAACATCAACATCTTTTCTGAATAATGGGTAGCTTCCAAGATTGTAATGTATGCACTATGAAAGATCAGGCATTTTTTACTGTGAGCTAAGCAGCAACCAACATTTTATGGTTATTAAGACAAACATCCAAGAAAATATATTTAAGAAAAATTTGGAGGAAGAAAAAAAAGTCCCAAAATATTTTTACTGTTAAGTTAGATATCATTTGTGAAAGGTAGCTGAATCTCAGCATTTAGCTGCAATAGAAAGCACATAGCTGCCTGTCTCCTAATGCATGGCAGTAAGTATTTTTATCTTGGCACAATTCCAATTTTATATTAATAAACTGGTTCTTTTTTGTAAACAGAATCAATATCCTGTTAAAAGAGATTGTCAGAGAAAAGCAGGAAATTAGAAAATATTAATCAAACTTCTGTTTATGAAATATTTTGCGTACAGTATCCATATTTTAATGTTCTTTTTTTTTTTAGGTATATGCACACATGTACATAGTACACTATATACATATGTACTCTATACATATGAACTACATGCTTATTTGAGATATACTAGAGCTATGGGTTTTTTTCCCCTCATTACAAGGTAATTCCATGAACCCTAAATGACTGTGGTGTTTATTTTTAGAGAAGATGAATTAAAATACTGTAGCTCTTTTAGGGTGAATCACACATCCAAAAAATCTAAATTTATTTTTGTTGGTTTAGAATTTCTCAACAAAATTCAATGCATCTTTAGCTGAAAAAAAGGAAATCCATACTGGAAAGCAAAGATTGCTTAAAATGATTTATTTTATTATAGGTATACCAAGTCCTATTTCCCTGTCCTTCTCAGGGAAGCTCAGGGAATCAAATGACATCAGTTACATCATTCTAGGCATTTTAGAACTTGGCTTGCATTTCTACATTCCTAAGGAATTTCTAAGCTCTCCAGTTTTTCTCCTGCGGAAGGGCAAAAATGGCTTAGAAGAAATGTATCCAAGGCAGAAAGGGGCCTCCCCTGGGAAAGAGCCATGAAAGGAGGATGAGAAGAGAGGCCAAAAGATTTGAAGAATGAAAGGAGGTAGAAGTTTTGGGGAACAAAATGTCCAAAGAGATCAGCAATGTGGTTTGGCTTGTGACTCTGATGAATATTAAAACATTCAGAAACTATTATTTGGACTAAATGTAGATAAGAAGTCTGGACATAAGAGGGGAAAAGAAAGATTTTTCAGTCTTGCTCAGAATCTAAAATCATCCAAAATGATATTCCAAGATGAAAAAAAAAATCTACTAATGAGAAATATTTTTATAAAACAGGATTATGTACAAGTATCAATTTAACTGTAACTGTAGCATTCACTACCAAGCAGATTTCAAATCACATCACACTCCAGAAAGGTTAACTTTAACAGAAATATGTCCCATCCAGCCTCTGATTTTAAACCTCAAAACTCTTCTTCCTTACCGCACCAAGCTATTTAACTCTTGTGCTGAGGTAGGACCTATGGGGGAGTTTACATTTGAGAAGAATACACCTGAAAATACCAACCCTATAGATCAAATATCTGTGAACATCGCTAGAACTATTTGCAGCACTCAAGTGCAGTTTTATTTACAGAGCTCTTTTCTCTTATGTTTGCACATTCACAAACAATAACTGTTTATGAGGCCTCCTGGAATCCTTGCATGTGAGTTTGCAGCGATGCCTTTGAAACAGTGGGGAAGCAGTTTTAACCGTGAGTGGCCTAGATTAGCTGTGAACTTCTTATCTACCGCTCTGCAGCTGCGATCCCTGGGAACAGCCCCTAACTGCCTCCCACGGGCTGGTGAGTGGCAGAGGGGATAGGACAGTTTATTCAGTTATTGATTATTCATTCATCGCAACATACTCTTCGTCTTCACAGTGGGGAAGGAAAGTAAAACTATCAGGAGCTTTCAACATTTCTACCCTTACAAGAACACACTTCAACTACACTCTCCTCTCTTGCTTTTAAAAGGTACGGGTCGATCATACTCTCAAAACTACATACACCTCTTCAAACCTGAGCACATGAATCTCCAAGTTTCAGTTTGCAGCTCTCAGCATATGCACACAAATAGAAATGTTCATAAGTTAAAGCATAATATTACAGATGCCTAACTGTACTTGACTATTTTGCAAGTGTACAGGCAAGGGCTATTTGTCACATAAAAGAAAAATATAAACTACAGGCTGCCTGTTGAGGTTAACATACTGTGAATAAAACCCATAGATCATGGACAAATTTCCGTTCTATTGTGCTCCGCCCTTCATATGTGCTTTAAAATAAACAAAATACTTCTTGCTTAATGCACCTTAAGTATCCTTCTTTGCACTGCAAATTGTGGCTCCGGGGACAACTGCGGAAAATCACTAGGGCCACAATGTACTCAATACAAGAGCTAATTTTTGAAATACTAACCTAATACGAAACAAATCCTCTCCTGCATGTCAGGAGGTCAGGCTTTAATACAGCCTCTGGATCAATGCGGAGCAGTAGCCTCAGATACCCCAAATCTTGCAGTCACACATTTTGATATAAAGGACACAGTGAAACCTCCGAGTGGGTGGAGAACTTACTGTTGAATAATAGAAAGATGAGATGTTTTGTTATTCCTACGCACTGAAGAAAGTAGAAGTATAGAAATATGGCCAAAGTTCAAAGTAAAGTGTCTCATTTTATAAAACTACACAGAGACTCCATGGTAGAGAGTTTCATTTGTGAGACTATGGACAGCAACATACAATCACACAGACTCTGCAGTTAAGACTGGGCTTTTCACACCACGAAACAACAACCAAGAACAGACAAAACCCGTCCTCCCTCTTTGCTAAGAGGAGCTTTCCTAAGCAGTTAAATGTTCTTGTTCCAGGGCCAGCCGCCAGCATGAGGCATGATCTCACAGCGCAAGCCTGTCTATTAACCAGCTTTTATCACAAAAAGTAGTAAGAGGTTACACAAGGTTACTCCGTAACTGAACGGTACTCAGCCTGGTTATTTGCTTTATACTCTAAGTCAACAAATCATTGCACGTGATGCCAAATGGAGCCCCCCTCCTGAACCCATGTAGGGACTGGGTCCTGTAGGGCCACAGCTCAGCCAGCAACGTTACCGAAATCTTGCTGCCTTTGCAGCGCCACCAAGGCAAAGGCAGCACAGCAGCTCTGCTTTCCGTTGGTAATATCTTCACCAGACTTCAAACATTCATGCCAGTAACGTGCATAGATGGGGGGGAAAAGCAGATCACAAGCAGTTCACAAGCACATACGAATCGAAACGGCTGGCGCTGGGAAGAGGAGGCAAGCACAAAAGAGGAGACTCTCTGGGCCTGTTTAGCCTAGAGAAGAGAAGACTGAGAGGAGATATGATCAACACGTACAAGTACCTTAGGGGTGAATGTAGGGAGGATGGGGCCAGACTCTTCTCCTTGGTGGCCAGTGACTGGACAAGGGGTAATGGGTGCAAACTGAAACACAGGAAGTTTAATCTCCGTATGAGGAAGGACTTCCTGACTGTGAGGGTGGCAGAGCCCTGGACAGGCTGTTCAGAGGGGCTGTAGAGTCTCCGTCTCTGGAGATCTTCCAAACCCACCCTGGCTGCCACCCTGTGCCCCGTGCTCCAGGTGTCCCTGCTGGAGCAGGGGGGTTGGACTAGAGGATCTCTAGAGGTCCCTTCCAACCTCAGCCCTTCTGTGATTCTCTGATTCTGTCTCACGTCAGGATGCTGCATAGTGGAAATGGATTTTAATCCCACCTCTCCTTCACATCCTAGTATCTCACATGATACTAGGAAAATCTTTTGAATTCAACTTCTACAATTTAGGAGCTTCTGACTGGAGATGTTTGCGGAGGACGTTTCTGAATACACATGAGCAGCAGCAGCAGATGTTCTCTGATCACATACCAGATGGGCAGACTGGTCAAAACCCTTCAGCACTGGGTGTCACAGCTTAGGCACCCAGAATTAGTATGAGCTGTCATTCGCTTCACTGTGCTTGTTTACTACCTGTACGACAAGGACAGGATGCAAACACCTCTCAGCCTGTTTTGAAAATAACTGATGATTACAAAACAAATGTATCAGAGCAGAAATCCTCTAACAGAATTGATCCGGATGTTGTGTTTAAGTCACCTGAAAAATCAAAACACATCTTGCTGCCCTTGTTATTGCATACAAAGCTCATTCAACAATTTCATTCATGAAATGGCTCCACTTGTAGCACTTTGCTTTGAATCTGACAACATTCTTTCAAATTTCACATAATCAATTTACAGAAGGGATACCACACAAGCAGTACACTCACCAAATGTACAAACCCAACAGCAAATTGGAAGCCAGCAATAAAAATTACAGCTTTTTGGTGGAGCGCGCATGTTCGCTGAATCCCATTCTCTGAGTCCAACAAACCAGTCTGCAAAATACCGTGCAACAGCAGAAACATCTTCCCCATCGATACAACTTTCCTTAACTGAGCTTATTTTACTATCCCACTCATTCAGATACATGCAGAGCAACAACTACAAGTTAGTTCTTTCTGTTACAGAAAAAGAATTAGCCCTGAAGCAACACTGAAATCTCCAGCTTGCCTGAATTGAACTGGGGTTACAAGCACGCTGGAAAACACACAGTCCCACTTGGAGACCCACAGCCTCACTGCTGAAACCCCAGCTTCCTCACCGCACAGGTTTTCGTGTAGCATATTTCCTGCATCTGCAAGAGCGCAGTTTTCACTCAAGCTGAGAGGAGGAGGAAGGAGCACAAATTACAACAGAAGGAATATGTGCATTGCTCATGTACACCAAAACACAGCCCTGAACACAGGCATTCATATGTAAGGGTTACTGTAGCAAGGCCTATAGGCACAGATCATAGCCAGACATTTTTTGTTTTTAGTTTACCATCCTTGGTCTTCAAGTAATACAACATTTTGACTCTCTCTTTCTGATATGCCCTAAAGCTTGCTGTATTTTGATCCTTTGGTCTTTTTTTGCAATACTTAGAATTAACCGGAAGTCTCATGTAACAGTCAGTTCTAGTCTATCAAATCTAAGAGACACCAATATTCAAACAGATAAACTTAATTGTTGTTTGCAGCATTTATGAGAACCCAAATTCAGCTCAGTTGACATATTCTACCTAATTCTTTACTGTATGCTAATGCTAATGCAAATGCTAATACTGTAGCATTTGTGGGAATGGATGAAAATGCCATTAAGGACAATGTCTCTGGGTCTAACTACAGCACTCTGTTGTAACATTTTTAATGCAAAGAAAACCAAAAGCACATCCTATAAAAAAAAATGCTAACCCATTTTCTTGGTTCTTATGGGTCTGTAGGAAGCTAAGCTAGATTTTTACTAGTCTGTATCATTTACCACAAACAACACTAATCTATCTGGGCATATTGACACTCAATATTCTTTTACAGATGTGAGTGAACACAGCAGGAAGCTGTGAACACATCAATTTCTCATACTAGGTTTCTCAGTTTTAAAATCAATATAAGATCCAGGGTAAAACTTCTGCCATTTTCACAGCAAGAACAATGTCTGAAGACCAAATGCAACCTCTGGATTTGCGACTTCTCCTCTCGCAAACTCTCAAATAACATTTTTCTGGTGACATAATTTTTCTTAATGTAATTACTTGCTAGTTGTATATTTTATCATGGCTACCATGCTGCTAGAAAGGTAGACAAAAAAAAAAAAGGACAAAAATGGCATAAAATATTGTAAAAATGACTATTTAGAAAAAGATTCCCAAGTTGTGCACTGTGATTTACTAAAGTCAATGGAGTTGTAATAATTTACCTCCATGGAGAACCTTGTCTATTATATAATTGCACTGAAACATTTCACCCTCTCAATCTTGATACATCTTGATATCAAATCTGGGACATTTTCTTTTCAAAGCTCCTCCAGTGTGTGCTACATTGCAGAAGGCTTTTTTTTTTTTTTTTACCTGCCTTAAATGTGTTTTATGTTCCATGCATACTGAACTCTTGCAATGATAGTTTACATCACAAGAATTCTTGTAACAGACTGGGTTGCAGCTTTGCCTCTTCACAGGATCAAGAGTCCAGAGTTTTAAAATCTGCTTTACCATAGTTCCATAGGCCATGCCACAGAGAGGAAACCCACTTTTATTGCTGCTTAAGGACATTGCTCCCAATTTAAAAACTGGAGCAAGATTGCTCTGTACGAAAGTGCCACAGGGCTGTCAGGGATACCCAATCAGCTGTCCTGCCAATGTCACTTCAGAGCAGAGGCAAAAAATAGCTTCACTTGGCTTCTGAACAGCTCAGTGCTGTGCAGAGACTACTGCTCATTCACGTCGCCACTTCCTCCAAGATTTAGGGAGAAATGGATGGAGAGAAAGAAATAAGAGTTCACACTTTGTTGTAATTTGGATTTGCTTTGCTTGTTAAAAAAGTGCCTGGGTTTTTCATGGCCTGGCTAGGAATTAAGGACAAAGGATTGACAGTACTGTAAAACACAGCCTCTGCCCGCCAGGTCCTCTCTGGTTCATCTTTAGAGGTCTTCATCAAAAGAAGGGGAAGAGAAGGAAGATGGAGCTATTAATTACTGAAAAAAATAATCGTATAACTAAAGGGGAAAAAGAAAATAAAAAGCGGTATATTTTCAAAATATTTCTTTCAGCTATGAAATACATCTTTGCCAACATTTTAACTGACAGTGTGTTTAAGAGCTAGTATGTCTCCCTGAGGCATGTTAGAGAAGCACTTCTTTGTGTTCTGTATTTGATTCAACAACAACAACAAAAAACCCTGCAAAATAGGAAAGAATAGAAAATAACTACTGATAATAAGAAATTAACATGTGAAGACTTCAGCAGCAAAGAGTCCCTAAAGCTTTTACATGTGTGCAATGTGCAGACTCAACTCTGCTTAATTCTTAGTTCAAGCCAGCAGAGACAAGGATTTAAAGGTGAAGATGAACACCCGGCCAAGCGCTGTGCTGGTGGAAAAGGCTACAGCCCCAGGTGCTCCCCACCAACTCAGAGGTTACTGCTCTTCAGAGCAGCTCCCAGCTGTTCACTTTAAATGGCCTCAAAAGCACCTCAGCCAAAACAAGCTAGATTAGCATAGACCTGCCTTTTAAAACTTAAGAAGCCCTAGACAGATGAAAGTTGGCCTTGCCTTCCTGCCCTTCCCCCTCCAATTTACTCCTCTTCCTCTCCCTCATGTCAGCAACAGCACTTAATTGACCCCTTCAGGCATCAGAGGATGCTAAACAGAGACAAATAATGACTTTTTATTGAACAGGACAAAATCTGAGGGAAGGAGGAAGGCAGGAGGGTCCTCTTCAGCTACGGCCCTGGTCTATCCTGGGCCCAAGTAACTAAGAAGCCATGGCTCCATTTCTTCCAGATGTAAACTGAAAGAGGATACAGGTTAATTTTTTTCATTTGATGAGAATTAAATTATTTCCTCTCTAAGGGATAAAAGATAGATGTAAGAATCAGGGAAAAAAAATAAAACTAACCTTAATTACATTGCAAAACTGCTAAAAATCATCCCAGGTCTTCCTCTCCTTTGGAATCAAGACCTCCAGTCCAAGACTGTTCAGATTATTTTATTTTACATTTTCCAAATCTAACGGACCAGAATGAATAGTTACGAGACTGTTCACCCTGGCTATTAGTTTTAGAGTTCCCAGTGATAAATTAACTCTTGCCTCCAAGACCAAAAAATATTTTTCCTTCTCCAAAAACAGTTCAGAGAACGGCATGGGTTTGATCAAGAAATAAGAAAGGAATCTGTCTTTCTCTGTGTGTGAGGAAGACAAATCACTAAAGTTTAAATATATAAAAAAATAACAGCAGCATCAATTTTGAGGCAATGTATACTTCAGCAGACAGCACATCAGTCAGTTTGGTTTATAGAAACTGAGAAATGATGTTTTAACTTTTACTATTGCTACTGCGAGTGCAGAAACTCTCAACTTAACTTTGGAATAAAACAGATATGTCATGTTCAAAATTACACTTATTTCTTATGCATATGATAACTACACCATTTGTTCTGTATTTAAGGTTATGTCTGTACTTTAGTGTTGAAGAAAGAAAGAAAGAAAGAAAGAAAGAAAGAAAGAAAGAAAGAAAGAAAGAAAGAAAGAAAGAAAGAAAGAAAGAAAACAAAGAAATTGTGCAATGCCAGAGCATTTTTTAACTCATAAAGCTCAGTGTCTTATGAGTGAAACAAAAACCAGAAAGGCAGAAGTGCTGCATACTTTATGGAAGCTAATTCAAAAGCCCTGTAATAGTACCCTAAAAGCTAATTACACCTTAGCTCTGGCAACTGCACTTCCACAACACAACAGCAACAAGCTCAGACCAAAACCTTCGGAGCTCTTCCATTTCCCCCTGCCCTGGATAACAACCTCACCACGTGGCTCTGTTCTTTGTTCCCAAAACTAACAAATGTTTTAATGCAATCTGGAGAAATCTTACACTGCAGAATTTAACCTGTTCCATAAGAGAACTCTGTGCAGATCACTCCAAGACTTTTATTTTCTTACAAAGATAAGTCAGAGCAACCATCTCTGCACCAGCTCGCAGGGGTGACAAGGCTGGGCTGGCTGTGGCTAGCACAGGTGTGAACTGAGGAGCGAAGGCCGTTCCCTCCACACTGACGTGTTACATGGGGGTCAGTCCTCCATAGGGCCCATCACTGTCAGCCACCCAAGCAGCTATGGCAATTCTGGCTAGTAAATAAGCCACTGGATGAGGTCTATCATGCAGTGAGGGCTATATATGCCGCAATATAGTCCTTTCTCCTCCATACCTGGAATCCAAGCTCTTACCGTTGCAGCGTGAACATTAATCCTCCCCTCTGGGACCACATGCCCAGAATTTGCTGAACTCGGTGTGTCCTAACTCGTAACATCCCACTCCAGGAAAAGCGTTTTACTGTCAACATTATTCCACACTCACACTTTGAAAGTTGGCTAGCTAATAAAGTCCTGTAGGTGCCAAAACATTAGCATTAAGATAGAAGGGTATTATTTAGCCAGTCTAACAAAACTTGAAAGAACATTTACAAGTAGCAATACAGAGGGATCATTAACATCCAGAGGACAGGAGTAAAACAGATCCCTGAGGGTTCGTCTGCTTGAGCCAACTGTCAATTAATGAACACTATGTATGTTACATACCCTGGCTGGTCTAGGCGATTCACAAATACAGTGCCCTGAAACAACAAAACCTTTGCTCTTCATGGTATTAACCTCTCTAAATAACCACTACATCCCCTCTGAAAAACATACTGTTTCATTCATTATTGACTGTTCTGTCTCTTAAAAAAAAAAAAAAGTAATAAATTTTTGTTGTTTCACATGCCTCCTTATTCCTCTGCCTCATTTACTTCATTGTAAGATCTTCAGGGCAGACTTTTATTTCCTAAGGCTGCAATGAAGGCACTAATCCAAACATGGCTTTGAGCACTGTCTTGATATCAAAACAATAAAGGGCCACTTCATCCAGACACTGCTTGCTCGCTATCTAAATCTTCTCCTCCTCCATTTCTTTACTATAAGAAAACTACATTTTTCACAGCCTTCATCACTGAAGCCTGTTTTTGATGAAAGGAAGATCCCAAATATTTCCTCAAGGCACTGCTCTTTCCTACATCACTGCCACTTTCTGGTGCTGACTCCCTTGTTTTGTGGACTCCATGTCCTTCTGTGTGTGCGCACATCTGTTCTGGACTTCTTCAGTGCCATTGCCATTTACATCAGAGCAAATACCTTGTCCATAATCAATACACAGAAGCAATAAAGGCAATATGGAAGACAAACTAGCGTAGACTGGCTGAGAAAAGATGTCAGGTCAGTGGCTTTTATTAGTTCTGCAGAACAAACCAGTCCCTTCCCTGCTGCAGGAAACCCCTCCCTGGCCTCCAGATGGAAGTGACGGCCAAAGGATCAGATCTCCTTCGTTACCAACACACAGTCACTGATCTGTGTCACCCCAAAGCAGCCCAGCTCCTGCTCAAACTCAGCTCTAGCTGCCTGCTGTTTCAGCTCCTGGGGCAAAAAAAATACCAAAACCTCCTAACTGAGATCACAGCAAGAGTCTATCTTTGCACTCTATTTCCTCTTGCTTTACTCCTCCACAATTTCTTACATTTACCAGCAGATAACTGTGCACAGGAGCCCTGAAGCCATCTCTATGAGGGTCAGAGCAAGCTGAGAGGAGGGAACATATGGAGCAATGCGGTGGTGAGGCATTTCTTCATTCTTTCAGGCCTCCTGCATCCTAATAACTCTGTGACTTGGCAACATCATCCCTCCTTGTATTCTGCCTGTTCCTGACCTTATAGTTTAACACCAAAACTCTAAAATTCTACACAACACCAAAACTCTAAAATTCTGCACAACGATCCAGATGAACAGGCAACTATGGAGAATAGCAGGGAGGAGGAAGCCAGGGAAGGAACTTACATCCTCGAGCCTGATGCCACACACTCATCCCTCTCCTTCACTGCAGCCGTCTCAGACAGGCTGGCAGAGCCATGTGGCCACCGAACACTCCCCAAATTCTTCAGCCATATCAGACAGGCCGGATGAAACGGTTGCAGAAGAGTTCTCTGATTTGACAGAAACAGGTTGAAACAGCTGAAAAAATGACCATCTGTCCACAGCCTACCAGAAATAGACAGGTTTTTCCAAAACCTGTTTTCCACCTTCTCATCACTACCCGCCAGGTTAGTACCCTCCAGCAAAGGTGCATTCAGATCACCAGCTAGATTTGCTTAGAAACACTCCACAGTTGTCTGTCTCTGGCAATACAGAAACCTCTGGCAGAGACGTGTTCATCTCCCACCAGCTCATCTGCAAAATGAGCCTCAGTCTGTGGTCTGCAGAGCACATGAGAGGACATAAACCTGGAAGTGGCTGTAACACGCAGGGAGGTGTTGCAAAGCTGCTCTCGCTTGTGTGACCAGGATGTGAGACAGCAAACCAGGCAACACAAAGTACACGGAGAGGCAAGAAACAACCCTCTTGGCTCTTTGCCCCATCTCAATAAAAGTGTCCAGGTGAAAGTATCCTGTTTGATTTAGACACATTTCACACACGCTTTACATAGGTACAAAGTGCTGGACTTGCCCCACACCTCTGGAAAACAAACAAACCAAGGTCTTTAACTGAAAGCAGAGCAAGTGCTGCTGGTGACAGCCCTCAGTCTCATCCTCTGCCTTTTCTTGAAACTGCCTGGTCACAAAGGCAGTCCCAAAGACAGTCCCCGGGTATCCCCAAACCTGCCTGCGAAAACAAGAATCAGCCTGGCTAGTCTCCTCACTGGACAAGTTATAACGAGAAAAGGTGACTTCCAAACAGACAGAAGGGACGGTGCACTAACCACTGGCAGCAAGAAAAAAAAATCACAAAACCATGGAAGAATTTTATGGGCTTTCCAGGCATGTAATCTGCAGTTGTCTCTAACAGGCAACAACTGCAGCAGCAGCAAATGATGAGAAGCCTCTGCTGTCTTTTCAGATATTGTCTTAATAAATTCTTGCTTTTATTTCTGCTTGAATCCAGTCTCTTCACTGCACCAGTAATTCTGTGCCTTCTAGAATGCAATACTTAGGAAATACTGTAACGAGTTCAAAGCCTGTTCTGAAGAACCAGTGATGGCCTGACATTGGCAGCCCCAGTTTTCATACCGATTCAGCTTGCATGCCAAAGAAATCGAGGCCTTTCCCTGCAGAGGTTCTCATAAAAGGACTTTCAAAGAAAAAATAAGCTGCAATTCAGGAAAATCCATGCAAACAGAAAATCAGGTACACTTTATCAGGTACTCTGTTATTTATTTTGAAAAACAACAAAAGCAGTGATGTGTCCAATTCTTTCTTTCTCCTGTTATCATGGATGCTGAATACAGGCAAGGCCCAGCCTCCAGTCCCGTTGTCTTCAACAAGAATTCACTAGAAATTCTAAAAAAATGGAGAAGTTTGCAGCTGGTTTTGGTGGTAAACCTCCTCCCTGAACACCCACATGCACATATCCATACACATCCATTAGCTCCTCAGTGTCATGCACAATGACTCTTGCCCAAAAACGTAACATGTAAAAGCCACACGGCAAAGCGGTAGTGAAGCGTGATGTGAGACTGCAGATATGAATCCTGACAGAATTCAGTGATGTCAAGGGGAATTATTTACCTTAGCACTGTTTAGCTATATCGTAGTTAAATTCATATATTTAAATGCACTAGTCTCCCTGTGGTTGTTTTTTTTTTTTTTTTTTTTTTTTTTTTTTGAGACTAGAAAATGAGGTTACTGTGGGCAGCTCAGGTATCCTGTGTCTGTAGATGAAGTGGATGCTTCTTTGCAGTTTTCACTACCGATTAACTTTCCCAAGTAATGAGGTATAATCCCCCCTGAGAAAACCCGCTTCATCTGTGATATATTCCCAGCAGAAATGCAGAAATCTAACAGCCTATATTCAGATTCATGAGATTTATTCATCAAAGCATGCTCTGAAAAACTACAGGAATAAAAATTTAACATGGGAGTCCCTTCTACTGTTTTACTCTCTGGCACAAACACCACCTAACCAATGTAGACCATGTTAACACTAAGAAAGGTAACAATGTTTTTGATCAGTGCCTGTATCTCTATGTATATTAAAAATTTTCAGCCAAACTCTGTAGAAAAAAATGAAGATAAATGACTGCTGAGCATTAATTTAGGGCTTCTACTATAAGATGTCTCAAGTCCTCATATATTAAAGGTAGTGAAATTTATGATTTAGCCTGGCTTTTTTTCACTGCCACTGTAATAAAAAACAACAATTTGGTGGTAATATAAATGGTTTTCATCAACATGAATAGTGTCACTCAGTGGACTGGTATCTACTTTCACATGAGCTCAGGTAAATCAGAAGTTAACCACTTAAACATGCATTTTACTAATGCAAGTTTAAGAATGACGGAATCAGACCTAGACATTGATTTTTGCATGCTGTTCGCAAAGGAGGCCATTTCTGGTAGTGTTTATACCCCAGCTGAATGCTTTGCCAGTCATTTGGATACAATAAGCAGCTCTTTCAGATGCCTGACTACAGAAGAGAAGAGGTAAAGAGGTGAATAATGGTCATGGTAGAAGGCTTTGATGACAACACATCAACTTTGTAAGTTTGTATCCTAGACTAATACAAGTGAATACTCAGCAGACCAAAAGCAACACCAGAACACGTAGATGACTTAATCAACCATTCAATCTGTGGTGCCCTGATCTGACAGCATGATGAAAATTAAAATCTAGGAAATCTGTCAAAAAGCATTTCCTCTCCTCAGCAGAATCATCAAGTGCTGTGGCTTTTATTCCACACCCATTCGAGTCAAAGAGACCACGGATGGTGAGAACACCAGGTAACTGTAAACTGCTCTTACATTTTGCTCATTCCAAATCAGTAAAAACAGTCCTTTGAGGCAGAGGCTTAGACTGGCAGTCAACTTTGCTCTGTGCTGGGTACTGGAACTCGGATGCTGGTGTACAGTCATACTGCAAGCTGGGGAGGAAAGGAAGCAGCTCGAGCCCTTCTCCTCCTGCATCCGGCACTTCCAGGCTTGCCCCAAGCAGAGCAGAGCTAGCTGGGCAACTGTAAGCGGCACTAAAACAGGAGTGAGAGAGATGTGCCTTTCCTTGGCCAGGAAAAGGTGTCCTTGGTGATGGGAGTTGCATCACTGCAATTGGTGATGGGAGAATGAAGAACAGATTGGGTGAATAATTATTATTCAAAAGTAGGATTAAGTTGTAAATGCTGAAGATGTATTTCATGAGACAGAATGACACAATCTGATACAATTTAAATAGCAGTTTCTCAGTGAGAACCCATACTTTCATACCTCCACTTTTTCCCTTCCCTTAAGTGTTAAAAAGGCTGGGAAAGAGGCCTAGCACACAGAAACTTTGATTATCTTTAGCTTAGATGAATACATACCCATTTTTCATGTGTTTGTGAAAATAAATAAATAAATGAGCTGGAATAGACAGAAAAAAAAGTGTTCATAAAGAAATTGTTTCAAGGCAGACTTCACTCTTCTAGGCAATATGGATTTCCATGCCACGCATGAGGCAACATCGGATTTTTCTTACCTGGAATCATCTCATAAAAATAAAAAGCCAGTTTTCAATACAGAAAAGAGTACTTCATTCACACTTTTGCTGGCTTCGCAGTCTACTTCATCAGTGACTTCAATCAGTTTTCAACAATTCATCTGTGTTACAATGTTACTTTTAGAACACATAATCTTAATCCTAGGAAGAGCAACAGGTTCTACGCTCTCAATTCTAGTTCCACCCTTAAATTCTACTCTTGGCAAATGTCCAGGAAGGCAGGAAGTTTTCCTATAAAGCTCAAGTGCAAAAACGTCTCATCAAATTGGTTGCAAGCAGAGAATTAAGGAGACAAATTTAAGAAAATGCAACTGAACAAAGCAGTAACATGGATTATAGGAGAGATTTGTTTTACACATCAGGATTTAAAAACAGTCTCCTAGCAAAAGTTAATTTTTGTTTCAGAGCTCTGCTGCATAGCATAACATGGAGGACTCTTTGTATTTCCAACTTTCTGTTTCTGTTTCACTCAAATTTCACAGGCTTTTTGGGAAAAAAAAATCTACAAACAGGGAAGGGAAGAGAGAATCAAAATAATGCAGGTAAAGTAACTCAAAGCATATGGCTTATAATACCCATTTTATAGTTATGGGAAATTATGCAAAGAAATGGGGTCATTCCTCCTAAAATCACATGCAAAGTCAGAGGAGAGTAAGAAGAACACCTTATTCCTAACTCCTCATCTAAGCACTAAACCCCAGTTCCAATAACTAAATAAATAACAATAATAAAATCACAACAAGCATGGTCCTACTGGGGAGAAAGCAGAAGAAAACAGCTTAATGATTGTTTTTAGAGGTTTTAGAGGCTTGTCTCACCAATACCCTAGTGACCACCCTATCTACACCCATAATTAGGGCAAGCCTCTCTGTAACTGCATGAGATCATGTTTTTCTTTCATGCAGCAGTAAATTATTGTACTTGCCATCACTCCTCTCCACAGATTCTCTCTCTCAAAAAAAAAAAAAAAAAATCCAGAGTATACTTGGGTATTTTGTCTTTTTCGGTATCACTCTTATTATAGGAGAAAAAAATAAGGTGGAAAAATGCATTTAGGGTTTGAGAAATTAAGATATTCCTTTATTAGGAAAAACAGAAAAAGAAGGAGAGAGAGAGAGAAGTAGATCAACCTGGAACTGCCAATTTTCTGTATCCTTTGAGGATTAGATCCAAGCATATAATTTCAGTGAGCAATTATCTAAATAGAAATGCTCTAATTGCACTAGGATTGTGTTTTCTCTGGAGTGTTACTTCTTTCAAGTATCCTGCTGTTTATTTATTTTCAGCTAAATAAAAGGTAGGCTGAGCTACCCAGTGATTTACGCTGCAGTAGGGCTCTTACCCCGGTACACGGGAGATTGCCGGTACAGAACAGAAACCCCTCTAGGCTGTTCTAACTTACTAAAACTAAGCCCTTTGCAGTCTCTGTCATAGAAACTCACAGTTTAATAGAGAAACCAATACAATTCTTCCTGGATGGTTGTCAATGAGCTGCTTTGCTGCCTCTGGAATTGCTGCCAACACAGGGAGGATGCAAGTGCATTGAGACCGGGATGAGCATCCAAGGAAGCATCCTGATCCTGCCGGCCTGCCTGCCCCCCCAGGCTGGAGGGGCCAGGGGGCAGGTGAGAGGCCACCATGGGCACAGCAACACACAAGGCAAAAAATCTTCACAGCAAATTGTACTAACTGTCCAAAAAGGGGCCCCGTTCCTTCTTGTCTATAAACACAGCAAAATGCCAAGAGGAAAAAGCAGCAAGGTCTCCTCGAAAAATGAAATACTCCGCTCTGGTGCAGACTATCATTACGGGGCACATAATTCCTGAACCGTCAGGCAGCAGAGGAGGTTTTCCTACTGCTACTGATACTGCACAGACTAGTATCAAATGCTACTTAATATCTTAATTTACCTTTATTTATTTATGCTTATATACAGTAATACAGATGCAGAAGAAGGGGGAAGGGCTAAAACTAAGATTTGGAAAAGACAGAATTCAGGAGAGTACACGAAAATTAAGCGGTTACAAAAGTGTGCAGAGGGCATTTACCTATCAAGACATGAATGATTCCCTAAAAATTTCATTGTTTTTTCCAAATTTGAACAGACAGTAACTGTTTTACATTAGAAGTAAAGAAACTGTCAAGAGTGCATTCCTCCACTTCTTACGCCACAGTTAACTGAGAACTGGACAGAAGTGAGGATCTTCATCTACTTTAATTTTATTCTGTTTAGAATAAATTGCATAATTTGGTGTAAATATTTTCAAACAGGACAGCTGCTTTAGGAATCCTGTTTGTGTATAAGCCTAAATGTCGGAATATTTACTTTCACTATGCAAAACGTGCATAGAGCACCTGCTGACAGGCACCTGTGACACAGATCCTAAGGGGGAAAAGACATGCTAACTAGCAACCGACACCACAACAGCCAGGGACTGAAAAACACGTATTTCAAACTACTTGTACTTAAAGCTAATTCTCTATGTCACTTCGAACATTGCCAGTAGAGAAGCAGTGTCTACTCCCCTGTCCTTTAACAATGAGCAAGATGACTGGGAGGAAAATAAACATGATTAATTTCTTGCCCAAAGTTGTCACTCAGATTGATGGAGCAACTAGATTTTTTCACAGCAGGAATAAAGCAGAGGTATACCCAGTAATTTTAACGCTATTCAGCTAAATTGAGAAGATCATTTAATCCCGGGACACCCAGCAGTAGATCAAATTTTGCATACACATATGCAGAACAGAAGCGAGCAGCAAAGCAAGGGTCAGCAGAGCCAGCACAAGACTAAGAACTCATCTTGAGATAAAAATCCTACCTATCCAGCAGCTTTCCTGGAGCAGTGCTGCACTTCCATCATTTAACTATAATTATCTCACAATATTACACAAGTTTCACACATAAAGGCACTTTCTAAGTTCAGTACATTTTAGTGATTAAACATCGGGGACAAGTGGAACAAACAGATCTTTTCTCCCTTCTTCATATCTACCTGCCTAGAGCTGTGAGCTCAAGGACTCAAAATCTCCATGCATAAGCAGAAATCATGATAATAATCCTTTTTTTTTTTTCCCCAAGTCTTTATCAGGATTGAGGATCTAGAGATAGAAAAAAGGACATGGGGACTCCATGCAGATGCTCGAGCCACATATATATTATATGCACATACATACATTATACATATATCATGATGTTCAGTGGTGGAAAGAAAGGCTTTCTGAAACATGAGAGGTCTTTCCTTGCTCTGTCTTTCACAATTTTTTTTTTTTTACTGGCTAGTTTGCAAAATGCTATTGCACAACCACTGTTGCAAATTACAATAACCATCCACATTTTCAGACACCAAGTCTGGTCAGGAAAGCCAAACTGAAAACTGAAAACCTAGATAGTATACAGTAAAACAGTAACTGAAATTCTAAATGCAGTTAAGCAAAACACAAAAATTTTGGCAGTTTTCTCCATCAATCATCCTCAGCATGTAACAAAAGCAAAGGATCACTGTAACAACCTGAAGACAGAAAGTAGGTATTTTAAGTCAGTGAGAGCAGCATGTCTAAATTCTAGCTTTAAATCCTTCTTTTTCTCCTTGCACATCATAAAATTGCAGATATACAGATTTATCATTTTATTGTTTTATTCTACAAATACAAAAGCTTTCTTTTAAAATTATTTATCCTTCTTAAAGTTTTACCTACTTCTAGTACGAAATTCTCCTGCTGCATTCCAAGCAATCTGTATTTGATACTTAAGGTATCAGCATTTATTTTATTCCCTGCTAAACTCAATCACGTTGCTACGACGGTCAGTATGTCTTTCTTCAGTAGATTAATTTAATAAGTCACATCTTGTTTCAGGGCAGCCAGGACTGTAAGGCCGCTTTATCATATCAACTAATCTGTGAATTTATTGTATTCTGGAATCATCTTACAGCTGGCTATAAAGCTGTTCATTATCATACTATTGGAATGTTTGGAACAACAGCAACACATCATAGCCACAATAATGCCAAGTTATCCAATATCAACAGAATCATTAGGACAAATAGTCACATACCTCTCAGCTCTCCATTCAAATTCTTTTTTTTTTTCCTCTGAATTAGCATTTTTAGTTCCATTTTCTACCAATAGCTAAGCACAGGTCAGTATTTCAGCAACTACTGCACTGACTGCCTTCACACACTCAATTTGCCCTTGTAGCACCTGTTAGCAAGGTCACACTCCATCAGTCTTTTGGAAAAAATGAAAGGAAAAGTGATGACGGAGGAGAAAGACAGAAACATAAACTGACAAACTGCACAGAATACAGGGTCCCATGTCACCATTAAGCTTGTCAGCCCCTCCATTTTAAGGATCAGCACCTACTGAAAAGTATGTCAAACATTCCTGGGAACCAAAACCAGAGCAGAATGAGCAAGTAGTCATTAGCATTTGAATGTCTCATGCAAAGCAGAGCATCTTTGACCAAAGGGATGGGAATGCCCCATTCCAGCAGGCTGCCGGCTGAGGCCTTGTCTGGGAGGGCAGGGAGGCACCCGGAAAGAAGCAGGCTAAGAACAAGCTCCTTCTCACATATCCTAGCAAGGGCTCCAGGCAGGGGACTGTTCCTCCTCTCACCACTGCATTTTGGGCCCAGTTCAACACTTGCACATGAAGAATGCATTCAGACTGGGCAAGATAGGCACAAAAATGCTAGATGTGTGGATTTCAAGCAATAAGACAGGTACTAATCACTACACAGCATCATTACACAGCATCAGGATTTTTTCAACAGAGCTAAAAGTGGACATGAGGGTACTGAAGGAACTTGGCTGGTGGAAGCTTCAAGTGCCTAGAGAATTAACAAAGTTTCCTTATTTAAACAATTACTGAGCTAATGAGCTGTTCTACATCAATAAAAATGCTAGCTCAAATAAATTGCACTAATTTAACTGGTTCAAATCCAAGCTGTCTCTCCAATCAGCATTGATGTGAATTATGAGATTTTTACCACAGTCATCTAAATTCTCTTCTGTTATTGTGTTTACACATCATTAGAAGTGTTTGGAGCTGCACTACTGTAACCATAGCAGTTCACTCATTCACTGTGGACAATCAAACCATCTTTCATGGACCTTCAAAAATATCCTCAGGGCATGGTAGTTACTAAGAGATTGTCATCTTCCTTCCTTTTATTTTCAGAATGGGCTCCTCAGAAGAGTGTTTAATCTTTACCAAAGGCAACTACAAAGTATATTAAATCTCTACGGCTTTTCAGATTTTTATACACCTAGCCTAGCTAGTTTTGGATACTGATTTTTCCTGGCCCCTTTTGCAAAATACTACCTCTAACTCCGCATGTTCTCACTCATATTATTGAAATTATGTCTTTTATACCTTTACTATGGTTCAGTACTTGGACGTAGTACCTGTACAGGACAAAAATAATGATTCTGGAATACTTGCCCACATTAAAGAGGTTTGCCTTTTGTTTTCAAGATAAACTTGTTTCTTGATCTATGCATTCTCTTGAAGAACATTTAGGGAAAAAATAGTAGCTTTTCTGGCTAGTAGTGTGGAAATAACTTCAAAGATTCATCATTTTAAGACAAAACACACATACACAAAAAATAAAGCCCTCAATTGATTTGATAGTTTCACTTTTTCCAAAACATTTAAGGAAGAGGCATCCTGAAGGATCTCAGAGGGCAAGCTGTGTGTTTTAAATTCCTTAATGAACGATCTTTGCATTCTTAAGTCACAGTTTGCATCCCAAGCTTAAATTCTACTTCATCTCTGCTTCACTCTCTCTTATCTCAGTGGAAGTCAGTTACATAACTTCTTCTGTGTTATTACTGGTTGCAGCAATATTGTATGTCAATTTATTATTAGCACAGTATTCTCTTGCCACAGATTCTTTTCTAGTTGGTGCAGTGCTGCTGACTTTCTTAAAAATATTCTTTGAACTGTGCTCCCAATTTGCCATGAATAAGATTCTATTTTATTTGCAGCTGGCTCCTAAGATAGCTTTCTCTCTCTCATACATATTCAAATATCAAATAGTATAAGTATTTCACCTGTGTCTTACTAATTTTTTAGACACTTAGAAAAACATAAGATTTTTTAAACTGAAATCTGAAGCCGTTTTCCAGGTATACCCCCAAATATACCAGAAGCATTACATCAGTTGATTTCCTGAAGGTAGAACTTCATCCAGAATTTAATACGATACACCGATAACTAACATTCAACAGATATGCAATGGCCCTTGTTCCCAATGAACAAGAACAATCTATTCTGTATATCCAAGGAAGAGACAATCTTGAACACTTGCACCACTGTATGCAATTATTCAGCACGGTTTCATTTGCTTTTTAAATAGGTAAATAATCCTTCTACTTACGAACTTTTTTTAAAAAACAACTTCACTGCTTTAACTACCTTATCAAATTGAAGATAAAGGGATATAAACTAGTCTCACACCCTTAAATTGTTTCATTCCTGGTCATGACCTTTCGCTCCCAGTAGGCAGAATGCACCTGTACAAAAGCAAGTAGCATATACTCCCATTTTTTTGCCATCTTTATGTTCTAGAGCAATAGCTCTTTTTCATTTAATTCAAATAGAATATTTGAAACTATCACTGCTTACATAAATAGTTCTTCTTTAACACAAATGAAGGGGGATTATCATGCTGCCTCTGAGTTTCGCATTAATATTACTTTCCTTCTGTCTTAAACCAGTCTCTAAAGGAAGATATTTAATTACAAATGCAGATGTAGCTACGCTAAGTTTGCATTTAAGGCACTAGATGCAAGTCAAGCACCAAGGCTTGAAAATGTCATCAGTTTGGAACTGTTTACAAAGTTTACGAAAAGCAAGACAAAAAGAGATCCTGAAATTAAGAATGCAAAAGTAACTGGAAGGCTATGCTATACTTATACACTGTGCAGCACAAAGCCAAGGAGACAATATCAAATGGGTCTGCATTAAACAAGAAAATACTTAGGAAAAACAGAAGAACAAAGTGATAATTTAACGTATCTTTGGAGAATGCAACACATCACACACATGTTATGCTGCAATTAACACTCCAAAGACTGTAAAAATACTATTTACAGTAATGTCTTCATTCCCTTGATTTTGGTTAAGTAGGAGACAAAAAATTCTTTGCAGAATCAGAGTCTGGAGCTTTGTCAAAATGGTCACATCTGAAACACACTATTTATGATTGCATAAAGTGCAAGAATATTAGTCATGCAATGAATAACTCGAGGATATTTGAGAACTTGGGAAAGGTACAGAGAAGGTTCAAAATGGGATTTTCTTCCAGCAGGAAGCTGATACAAGATATAAAGGTTTTCAGAAATTTATTTTCTATCTCTTGGAGCTAGATTCTTGGAGCTCTTCCAGCTCCAAACTCATGCTCATCACTGCTGGCCTTGTTCTGTTTTATGTCGTACAACATCATCTCTCTGCTGTCTCTTGCAAGCTTCCAGTGATGCCTTTGACAAGACCAACAGTTAATGCCAAATACCAATACCCAGACCTCACCAAAACTTCTATTTTGGTGATATGTAGCTGATACAGTTAATGGATTTTCTCTGTGCCTTTCTTTTCAGAGTGATGGTCTGTTGTCTCCTCCTCCTTCCTTCATATACTGTGTGCCTCACCACTTTTTCACATTTTCTGCTTTTACCCTCCCATTGACCTCATTCACTCATGTGGTCTCTCTTTAAGCATTGTCTAACAACCTTCAAATATTCTTTTGAAGAGCTCTACCCTGCCACCTTGCCCTCCTCTCACAGATGCTCCTCTACTAAATACAACAGAATTCCAGATTCACCCCATCTAACCCCATTGCAACCACTGGCCTTCTCTCCAAAGATAATCTTTTATCTCACTAGAGAGGAAGGTTTTGAGACAGAACTAACATAAACAGTGATAATATATATGTTTTTTCCCTTTATTTATATATCATTTTTTATTTTGTGTCAGTGATTCTTATATAATAAAATTATTATTTCTAAAAAGAAAGGAAGAAAGGAAGAAAGGAAGAAAGGAAGAAAGGAAGAGAGAGAGAGAGAGAGAGA
>VZSV01000008.1:3047659-3068591 GCA_013398735.1 Nothocercus julius | reverse complement strand
AAAAGAAAAGAAAAGAAAAGAAAAGAAAAGAAAAGAAAAGAAAAGAAAAGAAAAGAAAAGAAAAGAAAAGAAAAGAAAAGAAAAGAAAAGAAAAGCTCCTCTGAAAAGAAAAAGTTTTCTTTAGACCCTTGTTCAAGGAAAGAGATGAGAGAGGACTCCCAGAAACAATGGTAGTTTTTTGGTACTGTTGCCCAGAAGATATCTGAAACTGTGTTGGAACAAGGAGCTATTTATATATGGAATCTAAATGCCTGCAACGTTCTGTACCTCTGCCTCTGATGGAGCACAAATTGCAAGATTTGCTGGGGAAGCCGGGGTTGTATTTTTTTTCCAAGTTGTGGTGTTTCCTTGTTTCTGCTTTTCTAAAGCAACTCCCCATTTTCCTGCAGAATGGCTGTTTCCAGCCATCACTTTTCTACCTCTGTTGTAAAAAATCTATTGCTTCTGGCAATGCACTTGCTCAAGCCACTCTGTTTTCAACATAGCACAGCCCAGGAGAGCACATCTGGCATCATGCATCATACACGTGGGACAAGAATTTTCCCAAGAATAACCACAGCATTTAAAACTCCAATTTTGTTACCAAATGCTGAGGTCTCCACATTACCAGGCACAGTCTCCCTTCTACTCCACGCCCAGCCAACTCCTCAGCGTATAGCATTACTCCATCCAGTTCAATACCAATAGGTTAAAGAGTTGTTTCATTACTTTCAGTGCAATATATCCTATGAAGGAAATAAATAAAATGTTTTATAAATGTTGTTATTGGTGTTTGGTCCTTCGTTGAGTATAGAGGAAGTCTATGAGATCAGAGAGACCCTAACTGTGCATTTTACTAGACCAGTTTTTGCTTAACCAGAGTGATATTTCTGTTTTGTAGCCCATTCTACAATGGCAGCAGAATGACGCCCACAGCGCTTCAACATTTCCTTCTAACTCTTTAAGCTGCCTAATACATTTTGGAACTATTCATATCACTACAATGACCGGCTTATCTCCAAGACCATGGGCAGAGTAACAACCGGCTTTGCACAACTGCATTTTTCCTAAGGTCCTGTGCTGAGGGGCATCTTTCACTTGCCAAAACGCCAGACTTCAGCGGGACTCCGAGGTTGCCAACACATCTTTAACAATTTCACTTCCAAATATTAGCCAGTTTACAGGCAAGCCATGAGATGTTTATATATATGTATATATATATATATGTGTGTGTATATATATACACACACTCTTCTTTTTCTCTAGCCACTAGTATATCGTTAGTGTATTAGCTGCATTAAGATTTATACCAACATAATTAAGGCGAAAAAATAAACAGAGAAAATAACCATTATTCTGAAGAATACCTTATCTTCAGTGGTCATGAGGGTTTAAACCAGAAACAAACATTTATCTGGACGTTGCAGAACGTCACACACTGTTATGTATGTAGCTTTCTTTTTTTTTCTTTTTTAATAGTTTTACAGTGTTAAATTTGAGGAGAGATTATGTCAAGTTTTGAATATCTCCTGCTAGCTGCTTCTTGTCTTTACTTGCAATTGAATTACTTGAACCAATGGCAGTCAGCAGGATGCAGAATTCAGAGCCATCTGAGTCCAGCAGCCACAAAACTGAAGGAGGAAAAAAATGGAGGGATAAAATCAAGAAGGGCAAGTGAAAAAAGAGCAGGGGAGGATAACAGAGGAGAGACGGTTCACTGAGCTGAAAGGGGCCAGGTACTAGCTGAAATTTCAGTGTTATAAATAGAACATTATGTAGCAGAACTAAAAATAGTAGTTTTATTTTTACTTAATGTTCCTCACTGCTGTCTGATGGCCGAGGGAGGAAGGGCTTAGAACAGAGATTTAAACAATTCCCCAGAACAACACAAACACAACCACTAGTCTACTGTCTATTTGTAAACTGAAAAACTCAATTTTTTAAAACCAGCTTCAAAAAAAAATCTAATTGAAAGAACTCTGTAATGTTGCTGTTAAAAGAATGCAATAGATTACAATCCTTTCTGCAGAAAACCAACTACAATCACAAATTCCCTGTCCGCATAGTTGTTTGCAGCAGAAAATCTCTAGTGCCTCTAATCTGATCCTGCATTTTATATGTAAGTATTGCTCTATGCTGTAAGCAGCCTCTGTTCAACAGTAACAAATATTTTCATTCCCATTTAGGTTTCTAGTCAAGATTGAGGGGGCCCAGCAAAGGTCTGCAGGGAAGTGCTATGTGAATCTGCCGCCACAACTGTCTTGGGGCAGTATTTTGTGTCTTACCCTTTCCTAAGGACCTATTTTGTACTTAAACGAGAATCCTAATTTAGCTATGGTAGAACAGCTGCTTATACAGACAGCTGCTAAAGTGGCTTTCATATTTTGTTCCATAAAATATTGATGAAACCAGCACAAGTTTAAAAGACCAAATTTGGCTTTAGTTTCAAGCCCACAAATCTCATCCCCAGGATGAGCGCAACTTGAAACCATCGTTTTGGTTCTGCTTACAGAGATAAGCGGAAGCTGTGAAATAAAAACAGACCTGATTCTGAACCTAAGTTCACAGGTGTTTAGGTCCATAGCTTTGTTTTGGGCACATCATTAGCTAAAATGAAGAGTCTTGATAGCCTGGGTAAACCTCAAGTCTATTTTTGTATGTATGTGCTAAATTCTGGCATTTTTACAATGTACCACAGGGGTACATTTTATAATGTACCCAAGGGGTTATACAGAAGCATTTATTCAGCATCACTTTCACAGGAAACTGGAATGAAGATGAAAATACAGTGATTTAACTTTAGATAGCAACCCATAATTACTTAAAAGAGTTTACAGCAACAACAAAAACAACTTGTGTTACTTGTCATAGCTGGTCAAGATGAAATACAGGTATTTATTATAATCATTTACAGAAAATTACTTAGCATTTGTGTAGTTTATGTGTTCTGTAATATGTACCTATGAATCAACTAGTCAGTCACACTACCTTCTGTGCTGAAAAACAGCTAATTCCATATTTGCTGTTTTTATATGTTATTCTCATGCTTCCTTAGCATTAGCAATTTGGTTTGTTTGGGGATGCTTAGACTCAGGACACCATTCTGCACTTAGTTTACATAACTCTAATATACAGAGTAGCAAAAAGGTAGATGATAATCCAAAACTTACTGCTATTTTAGCTTCTCTTTTTGTCAAAGCCAAGTCAGGCACACTAGAATTAGTACGTTATTTGCCATGTCTCAGAAGACAAAAGGAATAGTAATGTATTTTGATTACTCTCATGTTTTGAAAAATGTTTTTCATCTCTTTTATGCTGAATCAGACCCCCCCAAAAATAAAATTTAACCATATCACTAAGGTCGTGCTGCTATACTACTGTTGAGTTTCAGTATCATCAGTAGTTGTAGGAAAAAAAAACAGTAGACCTTCCATGTTTGACATGATGACTATATTTGTAATTTGCTCCTTTTTTTCACCATTTTACTAATTTTTAAGATATATACAGCACAATTTCAAAAATAATTTTGGACCACTAGTAAAATTTTCCACATCCGAACTGCTGCTTTTTCTTTTTCTTCTTCCCCAATACCCTAGTTACTCACATAAAACAGACAAAAACTGCTGTGCAACCTCTAGAAGATTTTTGACTGCAAAAAATAGAAGGAAACCATCCTTTCCTTGCATTTTTGGGAAGGACACATTTTGGGAGGGAAGGACACATCAGAGACCTAGGCTCAACGGACCTCCACTTGCCAGGCCAGGCCTACCTCGCTGAGCACCATTTTTGGAGCAAGGGCTCAAGGAGACCTCAACTCAGCAGCAATAGACTACACTAAAATCAGCCAGTTCAACTGTAATCACTTTCTACTGTATGCAGCTATATTCATAGATAAAAGCTGTTATGATTAACGATTAACATCTCATCTTGCTTAGAAGTTTTCTCGCTTTCCTTGCAGATATGGCCTTTCTTCCTCTCCACTGTAATGTGTCATACACAACTCCCGCATACCGTATATTCTAATTCAGGCCAAGACCTAACAAATCATTAGACACGATATCAACCATCTCTACTGAGTCCTGGCCATAGTCTTTGATTTCAGTGCACTCAGTGCCCTGCTTTTTGCAATAGTATGCAACTTCGCAGCTAGGAGACATAGTTCAACTACGGCATTTTCCATCCTCACTTTGAAATAGCCCTAAGCACAGAAACATAACCTTGTACACAACCCTGGCATAGAAAAATTCAAGGGAGAATGTTTTGTTCTTCTTACAGGTAGAAGATTATTTAGGAGTTTCCATTTTGAATACCAAGAAAATGCAAAGGATACTTTCAGGTTTCCTTGTCACTGTCCCCTCTCTAGCTTTTATGGTACCTATTCTTGGCCTTTCCTGCAGAACAGAGCAGTAGCAGCACAGCTGCACCAGAGTAAGAACAAACAGGCTTTCTGGCAAAATTTCTTCTTAGGATGTAGCCTTTTCCTCAAATTATCTTAACTGCAATCTGCTTCTTATTTTCTTAGTTAAAACAACAGAAAAGTCTTGCATCCTAGAACCTATTCCCCAAGGTTGCCTTCTTCCTTTACAATAGAAGAAAGAAAAAATGTTCTGGATTCTCTGCTGTTACATGTCATGATTTATATTTTCATTTAAATGAACACGTTGTGGACCAATTATGGAAAACCCTAGCATTCCCATTGGAATTACTTTGTCTGGGGACTTGATTTCCGATTTTTTTACCCTTAAGGCTTTTTGGAAGGAAAAGTGAGAAAATGATTAAATAAAATCTGGACCACCTGCATCCCAATAACAACTACACAGTCACACACAGTTAACACTGATTTAGCATGATTAGGTGGACTACACACAATTATAGCAGCCTTAAACTAACATCATTTATACACAAACTAATTCATATACTCATTCCCAATAATGCTAGAATAAGAAACAAACCAAAGAGTATTTGATAAGTATTTAGCTCTGAAAGCTATAGAAAAGTGTAATAATTAGAAGGGGACTTAATTTTCAGGTCACAAAGACAGCCCAGTTGGCTTTTTTCCATGAACCACGTACACAGCTAAGGTGCCGCTGAGTAAATCATTACAGTTTTACAGAACACCCTCAGAGCAGGCCACAAAATCACCAGCAGACCAGGATGAGATCCAGAATAAATCACTACTAAGTTGTGACAATGCTTGTTGTCTTTGAGAATGACCTTATATGCCCAGCCACTTCCAGTTCAAAAATCCTGGGGATTTGGGGGAGAGGGATACCTCTGACAGCAATGTGGGACCTCTGCTTCCAAAATACAATTTGCAGCATAGTTCATAACTATGAGGCCAGAAAAATAAAATAATAAAATAAAGAAGGGAAGGTATAGCCTTCTAGCCCCACAAAGGACAGGACTATGTTTAAAGCTGAGGCCCTCAGTGCCGGAGTGGAGGCAGCAAAGTCCAGCCACGTGTGCCTGGCGGGGCCGGGTGCTCAGGCATCCCGGGAGCCACTGAGTGCTTCCCATAGTGCTTCCCGTGACCCCTCCTAATGCTCCCATAAAACATTCCTGCAATCCCAGGGCAACTGTACTCCCCACGCTGCAGCAGCACCAAGCCCAGCTGTGGCTCAGGTTCAAACTGCCTCCCGGGAAGGACTGCGCAAGGATAAACCCAGCCCTGCTGCTTCTCTGGGAGGAGCAGCCCCTCTAGCCTGTGCTGGGGCCATGAGCTCCCTGCTTCACCTCTTTAATCACAGCCAAAATAACCCTGCCCCACGTTGTTGGCAGCAAAGGTCATGAATCGCTTTTAATCACATATTTTGTAGAAATTACTGCCATTTGTAGAATCACTGTCGTTAAACTGCTGATTTCGTAGGATCAAAATGTATGTTTTGTAACTGTTCTTTTAGCACCTTACGGGTTACGATCGCTTTGGGGACTAGCTGGTTGTATCTACATTCCTGGAAAAGCAGCGCTAAACAGCATCAGCACCTTGCTAGTGCCTGTAACACCACTCCACTACACACATCACCTTCCTTTGAAGCACTTGAGGTTTTTCCCAAGCCAAAGCAAGCCATCAGATTTGAGGCTGTTAAGTCCTATCAGTATCAGTGGGATCCTTTCCAGGTGATGAATCTCCGAAAAGATCTTTTTGCACAGTTACCTTTCTGAAGGAGGCTTGTTTTGTCTAGGGAGCTACAACGAAAAGAAAAAAAAATATATAAAATAAAATAAAAGCTAAAGCAAGAGCTCCATATCAACATTCATGGCCTTTAAAATGTCATTGGATAGTTCAAAAGAATAATTTTAAAGCATGACAGTTCCCAAGAACAGTTTTTAGGGTAAAACGTATTTTCTTCCCACTGATATTTTTGGTGCACAACAGTTTAAATAGTTCTGAGGAACATGTTGCAAATTTAGTACTCATTTAAATGTTTATCTTAAGAGACCCTCATTTATTACAAAACCGGTTCAGCTGAACAGCAAGCACCACTACAGAAAGAAAGAAAATAAAACTCTACGGAATATACCAAGAACTTATAATTCAGTAATGTCCTCTGTGGAAGAGGAGAGACTATTAACCTCATCAGATACCTCTTACTCCTATCATGCAGAGTATGATTAGAATGACGAAATTATGAGTGAAATCCTCCAAAAAATAAACAACAATTTTAATGGGAAAATTAAGTGGTTTTTTTTTACTTTAACAAATATTAATAAAATAGAATGTGTAACCTAAATCCACAGCACTAAAATTTGTTAGATTCTTCAGTTAGAGATTCTCCTTTGATTAAGTACAATTATTCATAATCATTTTTTAACTAAATTGATTCTAATGCCCTAATTTTTCATGCTGTTCATATCATTTTAGGTATTCCACGGAAATTTATTTTCATTTATATTAGACAGATGTAATGTTAGCCATCAGGTATTCTTTTGAAACTCTAGCAACAATATTAAGAAATGGCACTTTATCTGCATGGTATAAGGCAAAGTATACAGCACATCAGAAATATTCATTGCAAAGATTCATAGCTACAGTATGCATAATTTCCAATAGCCTGGTTTTCAGAAAGTATAGATTCCTACAAAACTGTCTATTTATTATTGTGCTTGTGCGCAAACACCTCAACAGTTTTAATATCCAGTATAGTGTATGAGAAAAAGCATATAGCAGATGGAAAAAAGCTTATACATTGGTGTAATGATTACACTCACAGGATTACAGCCTTTACCTGAAGAGTACAAATGGTCAGTTCAAGTGAACCTAGTCTTTGCTACAAGATCTATGGACTACACATAGTCTTCACACCCTGCTACCGATCTGCAACAAATGGCCATGCCATAACTGCTTGAGTGTGCTGTTGAATGAATACAAGAATGAATGCAAGAATGAATAATGAAACAAGAAAAAGACAAACAGTATATCCATGACACATTAAAAGTCAGATAATGTTACATTTTGGCCCCTTGATAAAAAAATAAAAAATAAAAAAGCCTAAAAATCAAAAAAAATGGGTAAGAGATGCAGACATAAATGAGATCTGATGTAAAATGGTGTTAAAAGTATGTGAAAGCCAGTGCTGTGTTATGAAAGTTAACGTGGATAAAGATTAGACTGTGTTGTACACTGCATTCTTATCTCTCCATCAGTGCGAAGCCCACAAGCACCTGCCGTAGCTGCTGGTTTTTCTCTCTAACGCTTGTGAGGCAAAGCAAGCTACGCAGCGCCAGGGCGCTAGCTGCGGATTACGAGTGTCCATAGCCAATTTAGTGCAAGATAGCTGCAGAGCACTCACCGGAACATATCCCACAATAATTTCCCTGACAGACAACTGTTTCAGGCTATTCCTAGTAGAACTGAGCACCAGCACAGTGTCTTTGAGGGCAGAGATTAGCACCAGAGCAAAAGCCAGCCCTGCGGTATGCACATTATGCTGCTGCTGCTCAGCAGAGTGTCTTTCCTCCTACTGAAAGGAAAACAAGACATCAGTTCTTGCTTTCCTGGGGAGACAGAATACCCTGCAAATGTCAGTGGATTTCAAACCCTGTTTTAATAAAGCACTGAAAGCATAGTTAGAGGAAAACAGACACCACAACAAATTAGTCCTCTCTAAAACTCCCTTATCACATTACCAATATCCTCTTTTTCTATGGCTTCACACTAACTGCATTGCTGGAGGAGTGGGAAGTGTCAGAAACAGGGAAGGGAAGAGCAGAGCAGCGCTGCTGACAGCAGTGTTAGCAGCTGTTTCTAGTAATACTCGGGGATTTTGCTGAGTAGAATTATCACTCCTTCACTTTGTTCTCCTGTCCTTGGATCCTATCAGCTTATATTGTACATAAATGTGGAAAAGACCATTGCTACAGCCAGGTCTTTATGACAGCTACTATTTTTCCTTTCTAGTGATATTTCCTCCCTTCACTTTTCCACATGAAGAGCCTAAAAGCTTCTCAGGCATGAGGCAACAGAAAGTTCCATCAAATTTGTTTTCTTCCCTCCCAAACTTACTCTTTCAAAATGAACAAGTAGGAGAAAATGCCTCTGCACACAAATGACATTAAGATAAATTGGTTCTAAAACCTACGGTTTATTTCACCCACCATGTCTTCTCGTCACCATTCAGCTCACTTTAATAAGCAAGTATCAAACTCATTTAATGTTTCACCCTTAATATTTTTTTTCTTTCAGATTATCTCTCAAGTATTATTACAGCAGCCTTTTTCAGCTTTAAGATCAAATTAGCAACGTAACCCACAGAGATCATTGGGCTCTCTGCTATCCCACTACTACTGAGCAATTACTGAAGAGAAAGAGGGATCAATGTGATCAGAGTTGCATTACAGAAACAAGCTTTGTAAAACAGATGTACAGTTCAAATATAAATTGTGCATGATTGAGCTTTCATTTGTTAAATAAACTGATTTTTGTAAATATGATTCTGACTAATAAGTTAATGTTGAATAGTTTTGGGGTTCTTACTTTGTTACTATTTCAGTGAAAGATCCAGACTCATGGAAGCTGTTGAAAAAGAGCAGCTCTAATGCTTTTACACTAAGGTATCAGCTTCTCAACATAATCTCTAGGACAGTTCTTTTTTTAAGACTAGAAGTAACACCAAATTCTATTTAAGAGTTTGCCTTAAGTAGATTTTACTTATCCTCACAAAGGAGGAAGGACCAAGGATGCAGAGTTCCCCATTTGTTTTTTTTTACTAAAAAGTGCTCTCTGAACTTACTCCAAAGTTTACTAATAAAAAGACTGCAAAATTTCCAACTCAAGTATTTAATTCAAATGATATATCATTTACTTTTTCTGAGAAATCAGAGAACATGTCAAAACAAGCAGCAGTTGTTTCAGTTTTTCTTGGAACTCTCACTTTCACTTTTTATATGAAAAACCTTTGCGGTCAAGCTTAACTAGGTCAACTCAAGTATAGAAAAATAAGTAAAATTATTTTTCTATCTAGATAATCTCTCCTAGATGCATCACAAAAATATTGCTTTGTTCCAAAAATAGATGCATGAATTAATCTGAAAACTGAGTGCCAACTTCGTACAATAAAGTTCATTGTCAAATAAGGCACTCTTTCCTCAAAAAGCTTGAGGAAGATATTTAGTACAACTAGCTCACTAAAACAGATTTTATTTACATAGTCTTGTCACTGAGCAAAATAGAGAAGTCATTTCAGTGCAAAAGGTTAATCCGTTAGACACTCAAAGAAGCAGCTCCATTACAGCTGAGTGTTCCAATATCAATTCTGCTGCATTGACAGACTGTCCAGGACCTTCTGCAGTTTGAGAACAAATGAACATCTACAGGCTAACAAGGCAGCTTGGTTTGCACAATACTGGTTGACTCATCTAACTTAAGGGTAAATAATCCTTTCTTTCACTTTAACATAGATTTTTTTCAACAATAGTTGTAAATTGTCTTCACCTTTGTACCAGATAATGTGGAAGCACAACTGAACTTATATTTCTGTCAGGAGTCTTCTTCAATGTCATTCAGCACACTTTGATTCTACTCCACATAAATCAAGGGGATGCTTTGATTGAAAAAACGTCCTGAAAAGGTCCCTTTCTGATTTTTTAAAGGGCTGTGCTTTGGGTATGATGAGCAGATCATTTTATAGCAGTCTAGGCTGTACTTACTGTTGGCACAGAAGATTCTAAATCTTTCCTTTTCAAGACTCATTTCATTCTTTGGGCTCCAATAAATGTACTAGAACTCCAATAATTGCTTTGTAGGCAATTTCCAATTTCAGGCCACTTCTGTTTAATTTTTTTTTGATAATTCATTTAGGTGGTGTTATCACAACACTACAAAGAGTGAAGGAAGAGTCATTCAATGTTTTGCAAGGGGAGAATACGATACAAGAGATGAAAGAGAAACTGCTAAGCACAGAAATAATGCAGCTCAACACAAGGTAGGGAATATAGCAGTCTTGAGCACATAGTACTCCAAACACATGGACTCAGCATTACTTAACAGTCATAACAAAACTATGCCAGAATATACAGTTACCACAATAGTTTGCCTTAGAGAAAAAAACTAAGTTGTGAGCATTTTTGTCCGCAAATTCAGCTCATCTTTCTGGGAATGAGCATGTTTCAGGTGCGTTTATTTTGCCATAACTTCACAAACCACAGGTCAAAGTAACATTGTCAACTATCAACCAACTGTCCCTGTTGATAAAGAGTTGCCCAACTACAGTACATCTCACTTCTCAGAGCTTTTCAGAGAATTGATTTGCTCCTGTCACATCTCTGCAGTATTTGCCTTGTTCTTGGCTCTGTTTTCTTCATACTGGAAGACACATACAGAAATTAATAGATCAGGTAAGTTATTAAACAGGTAAGTCAAACTTGAAGTGTAGAGAGGATTAATTACAAAGAAACAGAAGCAATATCATTGATGCATTAGAAACGCAGTTATTTTTAATATCTATATATTGATTCATTTTTACTTTGAAATTAACATTTGATTAAAATATCTAAGTTTGATATTATTAAACTAAAGCGTATTAAAACATTCTTCTTTTTTGTTTTTTTTGTTTTTTTAATAGTACAGAGAGAAAAACAAACAAACAAAAAACACATAACATAGGACTTCAGTATGACAGGAAATCATGGAAACCTTCACATCTTAGATACATGCACAGGCACATACTTTGAAAGACGCTCCTGCACTGCAAAATTCTGAAGACTAAAAATCTTAACTGTCTTTTGTTGGAGCCAAAGGGAAAATCTTCTTCATGGATTAAGAAAAATTTCAAATCAGTGCATAATTCTCTATACATTTCGTGAAAAGCAAGTTATTCTTGGCCTTAATTAAAGCATATATTTGTTCATTTTTTTTTAAATAGGTATTAAGAAGAAAAAAATACAACAAAATAACCTTCAAACATTCAAATCTATGTAATAGAAATAGCTGAACTTAGATTAACATTTTAGTTATTCACTCACTATATGAGTGGAATATAACTAAAATAATGGCCTGAAATTTTACACTTAGTGAATGCTTAACTTTTTTTTCCATGCTGCACTGACAATATTTGTAATCTTCGTAATGCTTTGTAATCTTACTTGTAACTGTCAGTGCAGATCTTGCCAACAGCAGAAGCAAAGGGAGAGATGCATGTTCCTTGCTCATATTGGTCTCAACGCAATTTCAGACCCTGAAAATTCATACAATTAAAATTCATACAATTTTACCTGACAACTGACAAATTTATATCACAAGAAATATAAATTCAATCTCATATACCCACTCCAGAATGTGCTTACATTTAAAGGTCTATTTATTGATTTGTACTGTACTTAGTAAAAAAAACAACACTACAGTCATCCTATGAACTTTTAAAATTAATCATTAACTCACTAAAATGTGTATCTTACCGCTTTCTTTAAGCACTTCCGCATCTCAAGGTCAGTGTCATTGCAATGGCCAAAAAATTTCAAAATGTGCTAATAAGTTAGGGAGAGAAAAGCGAATTAACCAATCAAAAGTTACTTCCTTTGAAATTCTAAATTTCTTAGAAGATATTTGCATTTTGCAATATACCTTGGTCTTTTTTCCTTTTTTTGATGAAAAATAATGCTTTGTAACTTTCTTACTGAGTACATCAAAGTCAAAACTCCTCTTAAAACTCCTCGAGCCACCCTTGCCTTGAAAGTTGAAGGTGCTCACTATGCTGTATAATCAGATTGGAATAAAATGCACAGACTGAAGCAATGAAGAGCATAGATTTTATTCATTTAGGAATGAGTCTTACAACTTTCACTCACACTAACTTGAATAACATACAAAAAAAATGTGTTATGAACTTCAATCCCTGGTTAGAAAGATGTAGCAAGATCCTACAGCCATTCTAGCAAGGCCCTATCTACCTTAGGAAGGGCATAGTTTTCAGGACTTTTTCATGACCTGAAGAGAAACAAATGACTCAGTGCTACAGTTTCATCATGTCAACCACATGAACAACACGCTGTTGGTCCAAAAGATGCCAGTGTTACACCTAAGTCACTGGAATGTTAGAAAATGTACAGAAATAGGAACGTTACATTTCTCTGAGTAAGAGACTTCCAAACAATTCAGAAGACATGACAGATTGGAGGTTTTAAATAGGTATTTATGGTGAGCACAGTCTATCTGACCAATCCTTGAGGAAGGAACTAATGACAGAATCGAACATAAAGTACAAAACAGATGTGAATGAAGTGGCTTCCTTATTTCAGAGGGAAATCTAAGTGTAGTTCTACAGCTGATGAGCAGATAAATGGATTTAGACGAGTAATATTGCAGTGACTACCTACTGTTTTGTCAAAATGCCAACCACTCTATAAAACTTAAGTTACTATTCCTGAGGAACTTAAAACTTGGTATTGAATTGGATGTCCTCTATGTGCCTTTTCACAAAAGTCAGTTTAATTCACTTCATTCCTACTCTAGATTTTGCCCATTATATGAAGTCTCACATCTATGGGAAGAGTTTATTGGGATTCTGATTTGATGTCATTATTTGATTTTTTTTCAATAACAACTCCATTCAAGGTATTTAAGACTGCATGTATTTCAGGTGTAATGCAAGCGCCTTTTAAGAACGGCTTGTCTTTACACACAACAGATGAATGAAATACATAAAGGATTACAATCTTATCACGGCAACAGGAGTGAGATATATTTTCGAAAAAAAAAAAAAGATTTCTTTTTCTTTATCCTCATAATCTGACTTCGAAAGAGTCGACAGTTTAGGAGCCTGTTTAAATAAACAAAGGTTCAATTCATTGTATGCACTAAGAAGAGTGGAGTTAGCTTGAAATATGAGCCCTCACCTTGAAATCTAGCAAGCTAATATGGGATTAGAATAAAAATTCTATCTGTATTACCTAAAATTAAAATGTTTTAAAAGCAAGATCAACTTGCAATAAAGCAACAATTTATTACATGCAACTGCTTCAAAGTGTCACCTGATGCCCTCTATAAAGCAGAGAAGTATAAACAACCTAATTATAGCACTGCTGTAGTTAAGTGACTCTCATCTTTATTAACCTACTGCTATTTCTAGTTGTAAATATTCCTTTGGCTTAAATTTGTCTTGTTCACTATTTGAAATCTTAAGTGTCCAGCTTTTCTAAGAAGTTGCCACTAAGTTTTCAGATTATTTTATGCACCTATTTTTGGAACAGAGCATTTAGGAGTGTCTAATCTGACATTGCAAAACACTAGTATTTAGTATTGATAACACCTTTCAGTCACAAACCTCAAGAATTCTTAAAGGCTTCAATTAATCTTTCCATGACCAGTGTTAGATATTTGACTATTTTAAGCTTTTGTAGCCTATATGAACTGAGTACACATATCTACATTTTTTGTCCTTATCTGGTGATAGAAATTGAAAGGTTTTGATATCCAAAGTTATTTGAAAATTAATTTTGAAAGTACTGATCCATGAAGTGGTCTGGAAGTTAGCATCTCTTATTTGTAGTATTTATCTCCAAGATTTTATTCTCATGGCTCTCCGGAGTCTTTAAAACTGCTTGGATTCTTAACATTTTGTTTGACTGTGGGAATGTAACTCTTGTTAAGCTGAACCCATGACAGGAAATACTAGGTGAAATAGTATAGATGTCTCCTCAAGAAAAGATATTACTTTTCCAGGAACAGTAGAGTGGATTATGGCTCTCAGCACTGAGAGGTGTTAGATTTGTTGACTGTTGTTAGATTTTGCAATTGTAAAAATCTAACCACTGACTTATAGTATTTAGAATGTCTTTTTAGGACAAAGCGTTAAAACTGTGATGGTTACTTAGCACAAGATGTAGCAGTATTTGCTACATCTAGAAAGGTGATTTCGGGGAGGAGGAAATGATAAAATAATTCAAACAAAAAAAGGCACCTCTTAAATTCAGTGGCAATGTGGTTAATATAAGCCAAATATTGTCAAGATGAGCCCATTTGTCGTAGTATGATCCAGATTTTTCTTCCTACCTCCCCGGTACAGAGTGATCTTCTGCAACAAGTAGGTCATCGTATTTAAGGTGCTGTTATATGACTTTTTCATGCTTACCAACAAAAGATCTTGAAAAAAAGAATGTTTTTTTGTTTGTTTTTGTTTCTGGTTTTGTTTGTTTGTTGGTTGGTTTTTGTTTTGTTTGTTTGTTTTTCTAATGGGAGGTAATGCAGAAAATCGTTTCTAGAATCCAGTTTGCTCCTGCCCCGCAGAACTCTGTGGTGATGGACGTCAAATAAAACATGAGTTAGCAGTGCCCTCTTGTAGCAATAATGGCAAACTGCAAACTGGGCCGCAGTAGTATAGCACAGCTAGTTATTCCTAGAATAGTTAGTTATTTCTGGTTAACTATTTAGCTTATTAAATTTCAGTTTCACTTGTGCCCCTCTAAGCATGAAAGGACTCTTTGTCCAGTTCAGACTGTCTGACTACAGTTATGTATAGTCGATGCTGTGACTATTTGGTATGTCAATTTTAGACCATTCGAGGATATTTGTTGCTCATTATTTCTGCAGTTTTTGAAATGTTTATAGAAATTCTCTTAGATGAAGATATTAAGACTTTTGTTTGTTTGTTTTAATGGTCTATTTAACATCAATGCCTGCACATTTTGCTGCTAACTACTTGATTTGTTTCCCAAATTGACATATTCTGCCCTCATGCTAGCGGTTGTACTGTGGTGATCTTTGTCTATAGTTCGGCTAATTTTTTTTTCTATGAAATTTCATTTACTGTATATCTTTATGTCTTCTGATATTTATGTGGACCATTTCTGTTCCTTTGTGGGCATTTGTGTTTTCTTTAGGGTGCAATTAACATTTTTCCTTTTACTATAGGTTGGCCTATAAACATTGCCATATCTAGGTTTATGTATGCCATTTCACTGCTTTTTTATTAAAGCACCCTAAAGCACTGGAGATCTGTTGGGTCTGTGAAGCAAAAGCCTCTTACTCCAAATTCTGAGATGTGCAATAATTGTTCCAAAATAAACATCATGAACTAATAGATACGTGTTTTTGACAAGGGAAATATTTTTTATTGTTCATGTTTTATGTGAGCTCTTACCTTCCTCCACAATAACAATTTCCTAGTGTCTCTTGACTGATTTTAACAGTTTCTTCCCTTTCATTATTAGCCTGAGTTTGAAACTCTTTGTATATATTAAGCATTTGAGCATGTTCAGCCTTCAAAAACAGGACATTTTTCTCATTCATTTTCCATTTTCTTTCTTCTGTGTATTTCACCTACTGTCAAAATGCTAACAGTCAAATGCTGTTTGTGTTATTTGTAGCTTTCTACATAAGGTTGACTGGAGAGGAGGAGAGGAGATGGGATAGGAAGAAGTATATTTGGAACAGTAGGTGTTTTTGCAATTGCCATTTCCTCTACCCTGCTAGTCAGGGTGTCTTTCATTATACTTTAATTCAAAATGGGGTATTCTCTTCCTGCACTTAATGGCATTGTGAAGCAGATGGAGAAGTTAGGTGTCACCCATATAAAAACAGTGTCCCACAGTTGGACCCTTGAACCCTGAATTTGCCGCAGAAAGGAGCTCAGGGGACCAAGAGCTGCTGAAGTCCAAGGACTGGAGACACCAAAACCAGGATCAAGGTGTCCCCACACTCTGTGGTCTCTTCTCCCTGCCATTTTTCTTGGATTTCTTCTCTTTTGGACCAAAATTCCTCCAGCAGTTTCCACAGCACACCAGCCATTTCCCTTTAAACCATGGGAGCGAGGAGGAGGCAGATACTGTGCGGGGAGAGTAAATCCCCTTCCGGCCTCCAGCCCGCAACCGGCTTCCGGAGCCTCTCAGCTGCGCCTCCCTCACGCCCCCCTCCCCAGCCATCTGGCCTCTCATTAGGAAATCTTAATTGATCTGATTCCATCTTAAATGATTCACTGAACGGCATTTGCAGAAGGCCGCGAAAAGACAGCTGCGCTTTGCCATGCAGACGAACTCCATCGCTGGCAGAGTGTTGTTTCACCCGGAGCGGGGCAATCCCGCAGGATTCAGTGCAGGGGGATGTTGTGGTTTGAAGAGGGGGCAAATTTAGTAAGGGACGAATCTTCTCGCGCTCCATCCGATCAGAAGTTAGAGGGCCTGGGGGTGGCTGGACTCATCTCTTAATAGGGATACCAAATACTGTGGTAACTATAAGCCCGACTCTGGCTGTACCAGATTCACAAACAGTCTTTTGACTGTAGGTCCGATTGCCTTCAAAGCAAGTCGAGTTCACAAACAGTATGATTTATTCGAATGCAACATTTACAAAGCAGGTTTCGGATGTCCGTACGGGAAATTCTCTACTACAGTGTGGGGTTCTTAGCTAGCTCTAATGTACAAATGTGCAATCATTGCTCACCCAAGAAGATGGGAGAGGGCTCTCAACCTCGAGGAGCCTCCTCAGGCAGCATCCCGACCCAAGAGGAGGAAAGGGTTCAACCCATCGACCAATCTCAGAAATTATGATGGAGTCTTCCCTCTAACTTCTTCCCTCCTTAGTTCACCTTTTATATGTTTTTACATTTAGGTGGAGCTTGAGTGACTCTAGTCATGCATCCTTTTGTTACTGATGGATGAAAAAGTCTCTCGTTTTCATATAAATGTACAGTCAATTGAAAATCTAGAGAGCATGTTCAGTGAGTAGTGGTTGGACCTTGAAGTGGGTAACTTTTGGGATGGAAGTGTGTATTGGTGTTATAATGAGATTGGAATGAGGAAAAGTTTGAGCAAAGCCCATCTGAAGGGACTGATCTGCCACCATTGCTGGCCCAGCACCAGACATCTCACCGTACTACACAGCTTATCAGCTGCACAGCACCATCAGTTACCACCTCCATAGGGAGTACAACAGAGTCTGGCAAGCTGTCCCCAGCCCCATGGGGCTGCAAAAGCCCTCAAGACTCCGCTGGACTTTCCACCAGAGCTGCTGGCAGCACTGTTGGAGGGCTCAGAAAGCCCTTTTTTCCTCCTGCACTTCCCTACAATTGATCCGCTCCCTCTCCGGGGAGATGCGGCCACCACGTCAGGGTTTTGACATCAGTGCTGCTTGTCCTGGAGGGACTGCAGCCACAGGGTGACACGGTGTGGGGACGCGTAGCCCCACACTTGGCTACCACCTGCTCCGTCCCGCTTGCCCCAACGGGGCGGCCCCTGCAGCTGCCTGGCATGGGCAGAGATGCCCCTTTGCGTGGGGAAAGATGAGGGAAGGGCAAGCAGCAAGGGTTAGCAACATGCCCAGGACTTTTTTCCCACAAAAAAAAAGCAAGTGGATCGTTTTGGTTTTAGCTCCCTAAGGGGAAACTGGCTCCTCATCTGCACTTAACTCTTTCTGCTTCCTTCTCATTCACAGCACCTCCAGGAAAAGTTTAGTGGGGCCTCGGTCCTTGCGGACTAGCAGAGAACAGGCTGGAAATCCCTCTCTTTGCCTATGGTCTCTCCCTGGCAAACAGGACCCCATACATGGGTGCCAGGGCGGCCGCCCCCCAGCTCGACCCTCCAACCGTCTCACATCAGAGCTATTGCACCAAAGAGAGGGGCAAAGTACTGCCCCGCACCTGGGCAGGACGAGGAGGGCAAGAAGGACCTGGGGCCACCCCCAATGCCCACTTTTGCTAGGACGATCCTCCCCAGCAGCTCCGTCCTGCAGGATATTCAATCCAGGTGGAGCCGGCAGCGGCTTGGCACCCACACTCGCTTTCCTCCGCGCTCGGCCATGCCTGCGGCAGGCTGCGGCACCCGGCACGCTGCCTTCCTCCTGCCTCCAAGGGATGTGCTTGGATTAGAAGCCGGAAAGAAGATGCTCAGCTCAGCTCCAGAGATGCAACCGTGTGGGACACCATCCGGCCAGGACACATGCCAGGCCCTCAGAGCCCTCAGAGCCAGGCCCTATGGAGTTGGCCCCCAATCCGCAGTCCCTGTCCAAGAGTGGCCTCCACCCTTGGCACTGAGCGGAGGCACCGCGGCCGCCAAGAGCAGGGGGGCGAGAGGAAAGACAGAGAGATGAAGGAGGAATAAGAAGGTTGGAGAGAGCAGCGGAAATGCTTAAGGTGACCGAGCCCTATGCCAGAAATAGCCCTGAGAAACCCAAGCAGAGTATGTGGGGCAAGGGATAGGGTTTCCTTCCTTCCAGAGAGGAGAGGGAGAGTAATACAGCCTATCCTGCAAGGGAGAGATCCCTTGGTTCCCAGGATCCCGGGATATCCCTGCGGATAACTCCCGCAGTTATTTTAACACAGGTCTTAAAAGCAATCAAGCGCTGGGGAAAGATTGGGGCTATGCAGAGCCATGTGGCTGTCCCTGCTGTCACTGCATTGATTTTCCTGAAAGACTACTTTCCTTCCACCCCGCAAGCACCAACACACGGCAGGCACAGGGCGCCCGTGGGAACCAGCCCCTCAAAGCTGGGGGTGCTCGGCCCGTCCCAGCTCCCTGCCGCACTGAGTTCGTGCTTTGCAATGGGTTTCCTCTTGCAATGGGTTCCCTCTTGCCCACTCACCAGCTCAGGCTCTTTCATGAGCAAAGCTTAAAGGGGAAACATGGCATGGTGACTGGGTCACCAGAACCTGCTGATCTCACGCGTGGAGCCTGTTTTCCATTTTTTATATTATTTTTCTATACTATTTTCTATATGCGACCGAAGTTGGTGTCACCTGCCCCTTGCCCCGGCATGGCTGGAGGTGTCGCCTAATCCCAGACTTGCTCTGCTTGGCAGCTCAGGCTACAGCTAATCCCCACTGTGCGTCCGCGCTGGCCCCAACCGAAAGTGCTTCCCCCAGCCCACGACTGCCGGGCGCCACTGCTGGGCCCGCGTTACCCAATGCCAGGGGCCGCACGAGGACAGACGGAAGGACAGATGGGTGGACACTCT
Source organism: Nothocercus julius (assembly GCA_013398735.1). Classification (NCBI taxonomy): domain Eukaryota; kingdom Metazoa; phylum Chordata; class Aves; order Tinamiformes; family Tinamidae; genus Nothocercus; species Nothocercus julius. The sequence goes on along the minus strand of VZSV01000008.1, from coordinate 3,049,234 downwards.
GCCACCAGTGCCAACTTATCTTGCCAAAGTGGCAGTTCCCCCCACTTGCTTGGGCTGTTCTTCGAGGCCAGACGTCCCTGCTCACTCTGCATCGTGTGCCTTGCGGGCAGGAGGGGCAGAGGCTAAGAGGGCAGAGGGACGGGTGCCAGCACCCCGGGGCTGTTCCCTCCAGGAGCCCGAGACACCTTTTGGCGGGGCTGCTGTGTTTGCCCAGTTTGAAGGATACAGTGATAAGCGCAATCACCATCTGTATTTTGACTCCATCACTCCATGTGGGCACAGGGGACGACCATAAAAACATGCAGTGCCCGTAAGAAAAACAAGCTCCTGGTGCTGGGAAAAGGATCCCACGTGCAGCCGCAGGGAAGGGGGCACCTCCAGCCATGGCTGTTTTCCATCCCAGCACGGAAACAGAGGCAGGATGCAGGGAGCGGGCATCACAGGCAGCCGAGATGCACATCAAGGACCACCTGTGGCTGCACAGCCCCATCCCGGCTCCCTTTGGGGCCTTCCCGGGAAGGGCATCCTGCCAGTTTGCCCTTGTCCGCATATGGCACTCACCTGCCGCAGGGATCGCTCATTCTCACACCAGCCACCTGCGATTTCATCAGCGCCACCAGACCCACACAACCAGTCAGCTGGAAAAACGGGCATGCGCCTAATGACACCTTTAGAGCTGTGGCATTCCGAGCTGCCTGACACCGATGGCCCGTCTGCAGCAGCCCGGTGGAGGCGGCAGCCCGGCCGATGTCACTGCGAGCTGCCGCTTTGCGGCCTCCCAGGACGGGGCAGTGCTGCGAGAGCTGCTGCTCAGCGCACAGGTCGCCCACGGCAAAGCCAAACGCCCACGTCCTCCCGCTCCATCCATGCCAGCCCCATCCCACTCCCCTTGTGCGGTCCAGGCAAAGGGGGGTGTATGGAAAATCTCACTGTCAAGAACCAAATGTCCACAAAGGAGGCAGAGACGTTCCAAAACTTTATTTGCACAGTGAGAGTCCAGCGGGGCACAGCCTGGGGGTGGGAGGATCTCTCAAATTGCTGGAGGTCGCAGCCTCTTTTTACTCTAATTTCCCGATGGAGGTAGCGCTCTGTTTTTGCCCACTGGCTCAGGCACTCTGAAGTTACCAACTTCCTGGTCTGCCTATCACACACTGCTCCTTGACCTGGGGCTGCGAGGTCGCAGCGCTGCACAGCCGGGGACTTGCGAGGCCGCAGCGCTGCACTGCTGGGGACTTGCGAGGCTGCAGCGCTGCACTGCTGGCGACTTGCGAGGCTGCAGCGCTGCACAGCTGGGGACTTGCGAGGCCGCAGCGCTGCACTGCTGGGGACTTGCGAGGCCGCAGCGCTGCACTGCTGGGGACTTGCGAGGCTGCAGCGCTGCACAGCTGGCGACTTGCGAGGCCGCAGCGCTGCACAGCTGGGGACTTGCGAGGCCGCAGCGCTGCACTGCTGGGGACTTGCGAGGCTGCAGCGCTGCACTGCTGGCGACTTGCGAGGCTGCAGCGCTGCACAGCCGGGGACTTGCGAGGCTGCAGCGCTGCACTGCTGGGGATTTGCGAGGCCGCAGCGCTGCAC
>VZSV01000008.1:3033780-3045603 GCA_013398735.1 Nothocercus julius | reverse complement strand
GCTGGGGATTTGCGAGGCCGCAGCGCTGCACAGCTGGGGATTTGCGAGGCCGCAGCGCTGCACAGCTGGGGATTTGCGAGGCCGCAGCGCTGCACTGCTGGCGACTTGCGACGCCGCAGCGCTGCACAGCTGGGGATTTGCGAGGCCGCAGCGCTGCACTGCTGGCGACTTGCGAGGCCGCAGCGCTGCCCGCTCCCAGCTGCAGGGCACGCTGCGGCCAGGCGGCAGCCGCGCCAATCAGCACCTGCAGTGCCGCCTACGCAACCCTGCAAAATGAGCTGCACTGATTGGCTGCTCGTGGTCTCGCGAGACGAGGGAAAGGCGCCCCCTTCGGACTATAAAGGCGGCCGCGGCAACCGCCCCTCTGTCGGTCCGCGGGACTGGTTGCTGCCGGAGGCCCCGTCCGGCCGCTCCTCTGAGGAGACCGCGCTCTCATTCCGGCGTACGGGCGTGAGTCGGTGTTTTGCTTCTTTTGTAGGTGTTTGCCGGGGGGCGGCTGCCCGGCGGGCGCGCGGCGTTTTCTCTCTATGTGTGTGTGTTTGTGTGTACACTATGGCAGAGCGTCCGGAGTAGTGGCTTGAGAATTTATCACATGGTTAAGCAATTGTAGCTCAAATACTCTTTGCTTCTGACACTTTTTTTAACTGATTAGGTATGTCCAAGTGTTGTAACTTAGCTCAAATAGGGTATACTGACTGTTTGTTGCACAATACTTTTCATTTGCCTGAACTGTAATCAAAGTAATGTTGTGAATCTCCTATTGACGTTGCCTGGGACAGAAGTATGAATCTGAAATTATTTGCCACTGCTCCCTTAATCTATCTCTCTTAAATACATGGTTTTTGTCTTAAATCTAAAAATGATCTGTAAAATATATTGCCAAATAAAGGATTTACTTTTGTTTGTGAGCTAAAATTTCATAATAAGCTATCTATAATTATGCCTTGTAAAAATCTGGATAGCAGTGTTTTAAATTTGGGAACTTGCATATTTGTCCAGATCTTACTTCTACAAATAAAGATGAAGAATTCAGAAAAATACAAAAGTCAAAGGTTTTTTAGGAAAGCTTATATCTTCATGGGAAGCATGAAAGTAGGACAGAGACTCAATTGACTTAAGTTTTTTGTTCCTCAAATACTTTACAAGGTGCAAAATGTCTCTTAAATGTTGTAACTTTCTGTTTCTGCATGTGTGTTTTTTTGAGTCAGGCCCCTAGAAAATTAAGTATTTTGTAGGCAATCTTGGCTTTGTGGATTTGTGCACTTAAAATGGTGTGTGTACAAAAGTGTAATACACTGGAAAGACTTGCCCTTAAGGAGGCAAGTGCTACACATAGGTGTGTATAGCTATTGCTCTTTGCTTACAAACATATACTTGCTATATTCTTCACACTGGCTCAATAGTATGTCTGGAAAATATGTCTGATAGGAGAATGTATCACTACCTGTTCATACTTGCATTATTTTTAATGTCTTTTTCTAAACAAATGTTTTAAAACACTTTAATTTGTTTTCTTTTTGCAGTGAAACTGTTTCATCACTTTCCCATCATATAACACCTGCAGACTTGAAAATTATTCATCTGGAATAAACAGCTGCACTAGGGGTTTGTCTACTGAAAGAAATTCACCTTACTCTTGGAGAGATGATATATGTCACAGAAGCTGCTACAGTGTGCACTGTATCTAAATATTGTAGAAATGGTTAATTTTTATAGAAAATGGATATGCAATGTGTCCAGAAGAGTTAATTGTTTCCGTCCATGAAAGCCAAATGATTTAAGTGTATGAATCTAATATTGGAGGCGGAAAAAGTGTGCAGTTAATATCAATACAACTGATATGTAATCAAAATTACAGTATGAAAAAAGAGCAACTTGGAGAAAAACCTTAGAAAAAGGAGTTTTACAGAAGAGGATAGGATTTAAGTTTCTGAGTCTGAGCAACAAAGTATCTGATTTCAAATGCTGAATAATGCTGGAAACATCTGAGTTAAATTCCTCTGAGTGTTTTTGAATCATATAGCGTATTTGTGAGTATGCATTATAAATGCTCTTGTCTTGATAACTGTTTAGCTCTTAAGTTCAGTTCTGTTTCATACATAATGCAGATGAAATTTAAGTTCATTAAGTTTAAGTAAGAGTTACTTTGCTGTTTCTGTTCAGTGTGGTGCCTCTGTGGCCTGGAGTGGCTGGAGCACTCAGCTGGAAGTGGACAGATATGGTTTGGTCCCTGATTGTTATCATTTTTGTGTGATGAGAGGGTTGGTAGATTTTTTTAAATATCATGGAAATGTAGAACTCATCAAAAATGTGATGTTTAATATTGTTTTCCTCTCAATTCTGACTGGCAGAAGTATAAAAATGTCTCTTATTCTCTGTATTGTCTTGTTGTGCAGAGTGACAAACAGGCAGAAAAACTGAAAGCTGTTACAGCTAAATTGTCACATTTGCCAGTCATTTGTGTTACAGCAGGTGCTGGGAGTGTGTCTCTTTCCAGAAGCTCTGAAGCACAAAGTGTGTCTGACAGTCCCCATTTTGTTTCATCACAGGTTAAAATAACTTTCCACCAAGCAGCAGCCTCTTATTGTTAACCTTGGATTAGAGTCCTGACTGAACCTAGAAAAAGGTCTTTTAAAAACCTGTTCATATACTTAGTCATTTTCGTTAGAGGAGCTGGAGGGCAAAAATGTTCATTGAGTGTGCTTTTAGTAGTTGTTGTCACTTGTTTTCATTTAGAGGTTCCTAAAAGCTTGTTAGCTTTGAGATCAGTTTGCAGAAAAAATAATGTATTTTGTTTGTAAGAGTATTTTAAAATAAGCAAGACAACATATTTACTACTTAGTTATGCTAAACTATCTTACCCAAATCATTTTTCAAATATACAAGTACAAATGTCATTTACCTATCTCTTTTTGAAGTCTTCCTTCAAAAGGAAGTCTTGAAACTGGAAAGTTTAAACCTATTTTTTCTGCTTTCACTGGGTTTGCTGTTTCTCCAGCAACTTTTGTAGTGTTTTGAATGGTGTTATGACAATACAAGCAAAGCCACTTCAATAGAAGCATGTGATCACGGTAGAAAAAAATATGGTAAATGTTTGGAGTTTTCAAAAATGCAGCATAATTTACATTAAGTAAAAGATGTTGTGTGGCTTTAAAAAAGGTAGTGGGAGTCTTTTGTGCCCATCATTGATGTGACTAAATGTTTAGGTTTGTACAGGTTGCTCTGTGATACTGTGTTAAGCAGTTCTACATTTTTTCTCTCTCAGAACTTTGCTGACTTTATACCAGTGAAGGATTTTGCAAATTATTCATAGAATTCATAGACAGAAAAATACAGCAGGCAGAATGATGTCCACTAAGGACTGTCATTTGTGTTGTGTTTTTTTGTTGTTGCTTCATTAAATACTGTTGCCTTCTGTAGCAGAAATATATTTATTTAGGTGTTTCTTTTATTTTGTATAAGACTTTTAGTAAGAATTTTCCTGAAAGAAGATCCCTTAAAATTTTGTAGGGTTGTCAGCTTAGATCATTTATCTTCTGCTCAAGCATGTACAGCTCAGAAGAGGTTGTGTTCATTTTCATACTAGTGAAGAGCTTGAAGATTTTTGTGTTCTCTCTGTTCTCTTTGCATGTCAGTTGAAAAGTTCTTATTTTGAGTGCATTTGCAGTAGCGGCTTTCTCTCAATCTTTTGTTTCTTTCAGCATCAAGGACATGAAACTCATAGTTTCAAGTGCAGTACCTGGCAGTACAGTGCAACAGCCACTCAGAACAAACACTATTGAGCAATTTTCTAGGCCCAACACAATGCATACATTCAGGGTATGTTGCACTGTAAACAGAGACATGGAAAAGTGAAGAAGCTTCTCTTGCCCATTTTTGGTTTGTAAGAGGTCTTGCTTGGGAAAAACCCAGGTTTTTCCTGAGTCTCCCCTAATTTCTGATTTATAGATTTCCTTTAAAGAACAGGAGTTTTAAAAGGCTTTGGGAGGATGTGGAGTCCTAAAAAGCAGTATATGAAGAAGAGATTTCCGTAAGTTGAATGCACCAAATATTTTCTTGGAAGCAACCAGTGCTTGGAAGTATAGTATTTTTAAGTATTGCCTGGAGCTTTGCAGCTTGTTAGGGCTCACTGCTGGACTGTAAATATATGATTTATAATAAAACCACTTTCCATGAGTACCATACTCTTGCATTTTTGTAGGCAGGCACACCTCAAAAAACATGCTTTTTCCATAACTTTTCTGGTTGTAATACAAAATACAATGGGTGGTTCAACTGCTAGAGCATTAAATGATGTGTCTAAAAGTTATTATCAAGCCTTGCAAAAATGTTTACATTAGTATATTTTTGTTATTTCTACCCAATAAGTTACATATATTCAGAAAAAAAAATGCCTATTTAGGGAATGGTACAGAGAAGATGTGATAGATTAAATTTGAAACAATAGAGGTGGTGCTTTACCTTAATCATTTGAAATGTGGGTCTTAGTAATCTTGATAGCTCATCTTCTCATCTTACCAAGTTTGCAGGCAGCAATTAAGGGGAAAAGGCTCCTTTCCTTTTAAAATTTGAAAATCAAATCTCTTTGTAGTAATTATGATCTGAGGAGTAAAGATTTCTCCCTTTTAGAATTTGAAGTGCAAGGCTGCAGTTCTGTTGAAGTGCCACCACTCTGCAGCATTTGATGTTTGCAGCCTTTTTGAGACTCATGGCTGTAGCTACTGGGAGCAGATCTTGAGCAAGAGCTCCTGGGTAAAACACAACTCTAGTCTATTCTTGCTTTTCACATGCAAACTGAGGAAGCAGATGGGTTTCAACCACCTCTGCTTTTGTGGCCTGGCCCTGCTAAGTATCTTTCCACCCATGCTTTAAGCAGTTGCCCTCAAAAGCATGAGAGGGGAGAGGGGCTGTTACATTGTAATGGACAGGAATTCCATGAAGGTACTCCAGTCAGTGCAGGAAATCTTGAGCCATGTTTACTTATTTGGAAATAAGTCTTATTGCACTTGGTTTTGCAAGAGGCTTTCCTATAAATATTTTTGTATTCATTAATATATGTAAAGATGTTACTTTAAGACTGAAATATCTATTCATATCACACATCAGCTATATTATTACATTGTTGTTTTTGCATTCTCCAATGTTTTGATTTAATATGATACTGTTGTGAGATTTAAGCAACCAGAAGAATCATGTTTGATAAATAGTTTTTCTATCTCTTTTTCACTGGCAAATGTCACAGCTGGTCCCTGTGGACATTTTTGTGCTGTTATAACACAAAGATTTTGACTTCAAGTGATAAAGCAAGTACTGATAGAGGTTACTGCTCCATGGATATTTCTGTTTTTGCTGAGGTAAAAACAAAAGACAGTAGAATAAAATTCTCCAGTAAACTAACCCAAACATTTTGATTCTAAATAGCTCACATAAAGCAAATGAGGACAGACTATAAAATAGTTTAATAAGCAGGTTGCACAGAGCAGACCAGGCTCCTCTGTTGAGCACCCAGAGGTCTTCCATGTGTGTGTTGTGGTTTCTGTGCCAGTATAGAATTATGGAATCAGCTAATTGTTTTTTCTTTGTATTTATGTCTTGAAGGGTGGGGTTTGTTTCCTTTTCTTCTGTGCATATTGCTTTCACTATGTAGCATGCCATTACCTGGAGGGAGCTTTCTCTAGCCATGCATGAACACAAGACATCCATTTTTGATATAGAAAGACAATTTCATTTTAGTGTTTCTGAGACCCCTTGTAACAGCAGGGGGCTCCTGCTGCATGTGTAACAGGATCACATACAAAAGGAAATGAATGTACAAGAGCTAACAGCTCTATTACAGTATCATGGCTTTCTCTGTAGAGCAGATGAAATAGCAGCAGCTGTTCAGTGATCCTAACACAGTTTACTTATGCAAACAAGAGAGCATTCACTCCTTAGACAACTGATTACTAAGTTACCAAAAGATCATGTATTTTATACTTTTTCTTTATTTCATTAAGTCTGGATTCTGAAAGTCCAGGACTGTTTTTCTGTGTCATTTCAGAAGCTGAATCCAGCACAGATAAGACAGAAAACCCTTTTTAAGGATACAGGACCCACTTTTCTTACAATCAGCATTAATAGTAAGTGCTATTTTGTAAAACAATCTCAGTTACTTTTAGCTAGCTGTAGCTAAAATACATGTGCATTCACACCAAGAACAGTATAAGAGGAAAATTATAGATGATGATGTGGTTAGATATTACTTTTGCAATGTTACTGTGAATGAATTCAAGCTGCAATGTTACAACTTAAAACAGATTAAAAAATAAATTCAAATTGTCACAAAGTTATTATACAGATAAGCTTTAAGGCTATTTCTTTACATTCCAGTCTTACAACTTTGGTTGTCACAACAGCTTGCCATACTTAATTCTTTTATTATGCTTCTTACCAAGGGATTTTAGCATATGATGTAGCTGTAGTTTCTGAGTACTCTGACTCCCCTGGTGTAAAAAAAAAAAAAAAAAAAAAAAAAAAAAAAAAAAAAACAAAGTTGGGCCTAGTGACTCCTTTGAAATCCTGTTGCTCTAGACTTGGTCAGGAACATCATGTAAGTGATAAGAACAGTGTTTGTTTCTCAAAACATAGCTAAACACTGAGCATTCACTAATTACAAAGCATTTTTGTTCTTCAAAAGGCTGCTGTGCCTTGATGTCATTCCATTTCAGGAAATCCACCTTCTGTCTGATTTCCTGCCTCTGATCTAAGTTTTGTGCACTAGAACAGCAGAGACCACTAGCCTGCATGGAAGACAAGGCTGTGCTACTGTGTAAGCATGCCCATGCTGCCAAAGCCAAGCATCTTGCCACTTCAGATGAGCAGAATATCAGAGTAATGCACCTGGCCCCATGCTCCTAGGTCACCAAGGCCTCCCCTTGCTTTATTGACTCAGCCCTGCTGCTGAAAATGCCAGAATCGCTTGAACACCACAACTAGCAGCTACAAAGTCTAATCAAACTGCGATAGGCTTTGCAAATGAAGCCTACCTCAGTAAACAATATTTTACATATCAAAAAGTCATATATTTTCTATTGTAGTACTCTGCTTCCCTTTGTAATGAAAAAGGAAACACTTTAAAGTTTCCTGGATTTTGCTGTATTAGTAAATCACAGAATGGTTGAGGTTGGAAGAGACCTCTAGAGATCATCTAGCCCAATGTTCCTGTTCCAGCAGGGACACCTGAAGCATGTGGCGCAGGGTGGCATCTAGGTGGGTTTGGAAGATCTCCAGAGAAGGAGACTCTACAGCCCCTCTGAACAGACTGCCCAGGGCTCTGCCACCCTCACAGTCAGGAAGTCCTTCCTCACATGGAGATGGAACTTCCTGTGTTTCAATTTGTAGCTTTGTACCCCTTGTTCTGTTGCTGGCCACCACTGGGAAGAGTTTGGTCCCATCCTCTTTGCATCCTCCCCTCAGATATTTTTACATGTTGATAAGATCCCCTCTCAATCTTCTGTTCTCCAGCCTAAAGAGGCTCAACTTGCTTAGTCTTTCCTCATATGTTAGATGCTCCAGTCCCTTTGTTGTCTTTGTAGCTCTACTCTGGACCTTCTCTGGAAGTTCCACATCCTTCCTGTACTGGTGTGCCCAGAACTGCACCCAATATTCCAGGTGTGGCCTCACCAGAGCTGAGGAAAGGGGCAGGATCCCCTCCCTTGTCCTGCTGGCAACACTCCTGCTCATGCAGGCCAGGATCCCCTTGGCCTTCTCTGCCATGAGGGCACATTGCTGCCTCATGGTTAACTTGCTGTCAACTAGGACTCCCAAATCCCTCTCTACGGAGCTGCTTTCCAGCAGGTCAACCCCTAATCTGTACTGGTGCCTGGGGTTATTCTTCCCCAGGTGCAGGGCCCAGCACTTGCCCTTGTTGAACCTCATGGAGCTTCTCTGCTCAACTCTCTAACCTGTCCAGGTCCCTCTGAATGGCAGCTCTGGCCTCTGGAGTGTTGGCCACTCCACCCAGTTTGGTATCATCTACAGGCTTGCTGAGGGGGCACTCGGTATACATGCAATGGAGCAAAAAATATTATTGGACTTTCCCATTCCACTGCTTGATTGTACTCGATTCTTAAAGCAAATGTACCCATAGACCTTGTCCGTGTATTTCGTAACCCTGAGTTTAATGCCTCCGAAATGCCCTAGGGTGCATCCGCCCTGGGAGCGTACAAAATGAGCCATGGCAACGAGGCAACGTGTTTCTTCATAAAGATTTATTTTGTGAAGCAAGCCACCTCCAGATGATTTTTTTAAAGATACTTTTATTAAAATATTAATGCTAAGATTGATCTAATACCAGTGGCAGCTTTCATTCCAGATAGAAGACTTCCAGTTGTTTTTCTCACGTGCTAGGACACAGGTCACCTGATGGCCTTCTCGAAGCCATGAGAATTTCCAGACTTTTTGGGATAGTCAGCTCAGTTTCAACAAAATCATTGGTTTTCACTTGAAAGCTTCTAAGTAGATTTATTTTGAATGCAGTTTATGAGAAACACACTTTGCAAAACTGAATTTTATTATTTTCATGGAGCACCTTTTTAATTAACTCTTATGAAGAAAAAATGAAAGCTATTTTTTATGTTTCATTTTGGCTTTGGTTTTGGTTTGTTTTTTTAATTGCTTATCATGAAAGAATGAGAGTTGGTAAACATTAAGATATGAAATCACTGAACTGGCACTTTTTCCACTGACTGCGTTGAGCTTTGAACCACATCTTAAAGGCCTGAAGAATAGTAGGGATGGTAATTTCTCCAGAAATGCTCATTTTGTCCTGACCTATTATTACCAGCAGTGCTCCCCAGGAAAGAGAGGATCAAATCCCTTGGACCTTCATGACTGCGAAGCAGCTTCCTCTTTTTGCCTAAGAAAATCTTCTTTGCTGTAACATGGATTCCATGGATTCCATATACAAAATGTCTCAAGAAAATTGGATTCCATGTTAATAGGATTTTACTAATTAAATATATTTAATTGTGCTTTATCATTTGTAAAATATTAAGAATAATTTTCTATCCAGTGCATTTATTAGCCAGCATAAAAAAAGAAAAAAAAAAAGGAATACTTAGTTGTACTTAGTTGCTATTCACTGTTGTTATGTGGTTTTAACCAAGCAGCTATTCATGATAAGCAGTTTGCTGAAAGAAAATGTCATAATGGAAACATGTGACAGCAGTTGCTGGTCTGTGGCTTTACTGGGGCTTTTTTCTACAACTCTGCATCTAGTAAGTATTTATACTGTTTTGCATCTCCGAATCCTTGCTGTCAATGTGATAGTCATTATTTTATCTTCTTACAGCTGCAAGAAAAACAACCTCTCTTTGGAAATAAAAATGGAATAGGAAAACAACACTTGGGAAGCAGCGCTGGCCACTTTTTCCGCTGCTGAAACTTGTGGTTCTACGAACAGAAGTACAGGAAACACAAGTGTCCTTTGAGCATCCCACTTGACCACCACAGGTGACTTGCAAAAGCCAAAGTCATTTGCGAAGGGCACGCCATGCACAGTAACTATGCTCACCATCTGCCGATCAGCTCTGGGGGCCTAGGAGAGAGAAAGGAAGAGTTCTACAAGTAAATACAAAAAGATACCTTATCCTTCATGCTGTTGCACAGCACGTTACACACATGCACTAACTCCACAGCACCTTTGCTCACAAGGTAGGTTTTCTTTTCTCATACTGTACATATGGTGTGCTAAGCCAGCACAGCTCTGCATACATTCATGCAAATGTTTTACGATAAAACATATGCTCTGGCTTGGGCGACAGGCATGTGCAGGCTCCCTGGCGCGCTGCAGCGCTCCGTGCTGGGCTGTGCTCACAGGCAGCACGGGGGAAGCCGCAGAGCAGGGCCGGCTGCTGCTCGGATGCGCGCGGGCCTGGAGCTTCCCTCCGCAGGGGCCACTCTGAGACACAGCGCAGCGGCAGCGCAGACCAGAGCTTTCTGCTTCGCCAGCTGTTTCTGGGGGGCGGATCGGAGGTGGAAACACTCATGTGTGCACCAAGAGCAAAGGTCAAATCTTGTTCTTCCCATAGCAAAATTAGTGGTTCCAAATCCCTTGGACCTTGGTTTTAATGGACTAGGGTGCGATTCCTCTGACGAGCCCTGGAACATTGACAGTCAAATCTAGATGTCTAACACATCTGGTTATATACACCAAATATAAGTATCTTTTTTTTAAGCATTTCAATTGACGTAAGGTTATCATTCCAGGTGACCTGATTAAATTATTGCAAAATCAGTTTTGCTTTTCTGTGGCAAATTTGACCTTGACTAGTCTTAGCACATTTTGAAACCTTCTCTTCCGAAGTACATTTTATCAAATCTGGGGAAAAAAAAGTACCACAACACATGTGAATTACTGTCAAAAAACAAGATTCAGGACAATATTCAGCTTTTGGGATAACACAACCAATAATTTAAAAATAATGCTGTCAAAATGTACAGGCCCCAAAGTTGAACATTTCAGAAGTTAAAAAAGGTTTAAAATATTTAAATAATGTCAAAAATCTGAAAGAGATGCAGACTGCACTATCAAGAAACACAAGTTACTGAAGCTGCAAATAAAAGAATGGTCTTCTTGGAAGCTGCATTTGCAGGATATAGCGCTCCCCTGTGCCACTCTGTGGGAGGCATTTCTGAGGGGGAAGCAGGGGCAGACTCAGCCTGCGCATTAGCTCTGACAGGCTGAAAAGCAAGCAAGAAAAAGCTTTCTACCAGTAAAATTACTGCAATGGGACAAACTGAAATTCAGGACTAAAATGAGTTTTCTCCACCATCTTAAGACAGCCTTTCAGAATAAAAGCATCATCTTTCTGTTACTTTGTTATCTGCATCTAGAAACATCTCTGATTCTAGAACAGCAACTGCTTTTCAATTAGCCCAGAACTAGAGCTAAAACACTGCATTTCGAATAGCATGATGCCTGGAACTAATTAATTGTGGTACCAAAATAACACAATAGCAAGCAGAAGCTGGGTATAAGGAACAAAGACTATGGCAGGGAAAGAGTCAAAACAGAATCATATTAGAGAAAAGAAAAAAAAAGCTCAGCAAAAGGCAGCTCCTTTCCTATTCAGAAGCCAGTGAAAGATACCAAAAACGCACAGGTCTTAAGCCATGTAATTTAGGTGCCTAAAATAAGAAGGTGATTTCCTCTAGTTCCACCATAGTTAGTGAAGAGAGCAGAGAGGGCTCCACCGGCTGATTCAGGAGGCAGCCTGGGTACAGGCGAGGCTCCTGGCCAGGGAGGTAACGTTAGGTCAGAGGAATATTCCTGAGTGAACGGCTCCTTATTCCGCAGCGCGAGTGGGAACAAGGCACCTCTTCTCCGGCGCACCCAGGGCCGAGGCCAGCGCCTCCCTGCCCGCAGCCGCCCACACCTCGGCAGACCCGGAGCCCGCTGTATTGTGTTTGATGGCAGAGCTCCAGCCACTCGCTAGGAAAAAGACAGCAGAAACCCGAACGATGGGAAAGATATTTTCCTCATCCAGAAACAATGAGGAAACTCGGGGGCATTGAGGGGGGGAGACTTATTTGTGTCTAGGAGGACAGGCTGGGGAGGCGGCGCTCGCCTGGCAGGGGGCAGCGTGGGAGGGGAGGCTGCCAGCCTCCAGCCTGGCGCGCTCCCGCATCTGTGCAGCAGACCCGCATCGGTGCCCCGGACCCTCGCGTTTGCTGCAGACCCCCCCCATCCACCGCAGACCCGCACATCTCCCCCAGCCCCTCGCACCCACCCCAGCCCCTCACCTCTGCGCGGCCGCCGGCAGCAACAGGTGCCGGGCAGGC
>VZSV01000008.1:3008869-3032430 GCA_013398735.1 Nothocercus julius | reverse complement strand
AAAAAAAAAAAAAAAAAAAAAAAAAAAACCACCCCCACCAACCCAGTGCTTACATTTGTGCAATTCCATTTTTCCCCATATTACTTATGTGTTAGATTTAACAAAAATATATATAGTGATTCTGGCATCTAGCTAGCTACATCCCCACCTCCCAGGTAAGCATGAGGATGGGCTTAGTTAGTTGGTTGTCTTTCCAGTAAAGCACCTGGCAGAACTATGTAGGATTTCAAATCCTGTTCCCTACCTCCCTGCATTAGGAAAGCTTGCCAATATGTAATCAGAGACACGGCAAAGCTAATTTGGTTAGGCAATGTCTGCAAAGTGCTTTGAATAAAAAAGTGTGATAGCAATGCTGAAGAGATGAGGGTTTTTTTTGTTTGTTTGTTTGTTTGTTTTCTTCACTCTTTGTGCTGCTGGGTTCCCCTGTTTTCGAAGGTGAAGTGCGTTTTCAACTCACTGGGCTTTATGCATCAATATATCCAACTCCAGAATTATTTAAAAGTGCTGCTTTGCAGAACTACACTTAAAACTTTTCACGTGGTGCCAGAGGTTTCTTCAAACCACTTGTTTTGAATTTTGCCTTGGAAGATGTTTGCAAAGGTGTCATCACTTTATCCGGCAGCTCCATCCCCTAAAAGGAGAATTCACCAGGAATGGAACATAAAACCTCCCGGCACCCTCCCCGAGCGTGTTTGTTTTCACGTTAACGTCAGTGGGCAGGAGATAGCGCTTGACAAAACAAACAGAACCTGATCCTTACGGACTCCTCCCCGCTCCCAGGCTTCCTTCACGTACCAGCTGAGTCACTGGCAGGGACAATAATGTCCTGTGCACTCCTCAAAAACTACAGGAGAAAGTCCCTGCTGCTGCTTTGTTAAAATAGTGTTACGGCAATTTTGTGTCTGTTTATGTGGCACTGCCCATTTAAAAAGATGTTTTCTTGAAATAGCCTCATGGAATATTATGAGCTGCCAGCGCTCACGCACACACGGCTGTCCCAGCTCTGGCCCGGGCAACTGGAGCAAACAAAATTAAGTCTCTGTTGGCAGGGAAGGAGGAGGATCTTAGTGCTGAGTAATTGCATCTGCAGGGACCGCTGTAATCAACTTAAGGAAGCACTATATTTTCTTGCTGCACCTCTCAGGTTGTTCATTCCTCTATGCTACACTGTGATAAATAAAATTATTCCTTCTATTTTTTTAACCAGGCTGTCTGGGAAATGATACAGCCCAGACCAGTATTTAGGATTTGAGACCCATACGCTGTAACTTAAATGTTATTTAAATGTCTTTTTTTTTTTTTTGGGGGGGGGGGAGTCTATATTTGACCTTTATATAGTAGGTCAATGAACTTTTTTTTTTGCTTACTTTTAACTGAAATTGGCCAACTTCCCTTCATCCCTCTAAACCTTAGCTCAGAGAGCAAAAGCTGAACTAACTCTGCCTGCAGAAGTAACACTGACAGACAAGGAGAAAAGGTGAGGTGGCTCTGGGTGATGGTCCAGGACACATCTGGCTCCATCACTGCTTTTCCCTGACAGCAAAGAGGATGTGCAGTAGCAACCCAGTGATGGGCAGAAACCCCCTGCATGTGCCTGTGGGCTCAGCAAGGGCCCTACTGGCTGGTGGTAGCAGGAGGGGCAGCGTCAGTACCTTCTCTGCAAAGATGCCTCTGGGCCATTTGTTTCTATGCAAACTAAAAGCAAGTAAGTGCAGACCTTGTTCAGTCAGACACAGCAGCGGCCTTCCCTGTTTAACTTAGTTCAATTTCATTGCACGTAGTTAACTTGTGCAACTGCATACAGCTGGCTATACAGGTTACAAAACAGCTACCTGAGGCCCTCTGCACAGCTTAAAGTTTTGCCACATGTCCAGGTTTCGTTGTCTCACTTTCTGAATGGCAGTTCCGCTCTCATTTTCCCCGGCATTTGCTTCTTTTGTATGTTGACTGTGAATGATTCCTATGGGAGCTGTAACGTCACAATACACATAGAAATAAGGACTAAAACGTTACTTTAGAAGTCTCTAATTAGGCAATAATTCTTTAAAAAGTATATAAAACCAAAGCATTAATTTCAATCTCTTAAGTAATATGCTCAGGATTAGGCCAATGTAAGTAACAACTTAGAATACTCTAGTAAAGCAGAAAAAGACAGATTGCTCAGGGGTGCAAAGGAGACACCCTGTACTTGGACTTCCTAAGTTTTGTTGGCCCTTGGCTTGCATACAGCTTGTTGAAAAATCAAGGTTTTGAACTACAGTATTTCCAGTTGAAAATCTTTAAGCAAAATTACTTATTTGAGTAAAAGCTAACACAGTTTCTGCCTGGAAGAACTGACAACTCTAGGCTTTTAATCGGAAACCAAGAAATGGAGCTGGAATTAACAGAATGGTGCCTCACAGACAACACACCACAGTCCCATGCGTGGACTGTGCTTCCAGCACCGCGTTGCAGGGCGTGCAGACCACCTGAGCACTGTGGCCCACAGAAGAAAGATGCGGATCAGCACGGGCTTCTGTGATGATCTGTACTGTAATTCCCACTTGGCAAAAAACAATATTGTGTGCACTTCCTGTACCAGGTTTGAATTTTAGGAGGGCTTTAAGTACTGTACTTTGAAAGAAGAACCAGTCATGCCTACACCTCACTTCTCTACATGGTTTCTTGATAACCGTAACCATAAATTCCTAATAATAACCATGTATTTCTAGTACTGATAAACAGGTTGTATTCGCTGCTGGGGGACAAAAAACTAAACTAATTTCTAAACTGTAAAACCTCAGAAAGGTGGCATGTGTAGTATGTAGCAATTTATGTTTGGGTTGAGGCTTCTATCCCACTGTAGGAAGAGGGAAGTGATAGCTCCAAAACCACATAATGGGCACACATGAATTTCTTTATTCATGTTACATTGCTGCAACTGACTCTAAATCCATTTGTTTTTCTTTACTCCCTTCATTCCTCTCTTTAGATAATAAAACCACCAAAATCCCTCTTACTTGAACTGCAGTAGCTTTAGGCTTCTTCTGCCAGAGTATTTGAGTTAAAAGATAGTACAGATTGTTCACTAATTCTTCCGGCTTTTAAATGTAATGTGTTAGATTTCTGTCTTAGAATCCAAACTTGTAAATATGTCCCTCAGATTTGTGGAAAGATATGACACAACTTAGACAATGACATGCAGAAATATAACGTGATATGCCAAAAAGAAATGGCACATGATTGACTGGCATGCCCAGTAACGAAAGATGTTAAGTATAAGTTGCCATCCTATAATTTTCTGCTTTGAATACGTGACAGAGTGCACAGTTAAAAAGCATCTCCCAGGCAAGAGCTTTTGACCTCATTAAGACAGAATGGTTGTTCCTGTCATTCACAGTAATACTAAAATGTAGGTTTTTATTAATATAGGCATATTTCTGAGAGGAAATATACTTTGAACAGTGTATAGGACAGCAGAAGTGACTTGAGGACAGCTCCTGTTTTGTAATCCCTGAATGAGATCTACCAATAATGATAAGCACTATGGATTTTTCTCATCCAATACTAGGGAGCATGAGAGGCATCACTGCTATTTCAAGTCCAAATCCAGAATTTGACTTCTTCTCAGCAACAGTTCGTGTCAGCTTGAATTGCAAATTCATAACACAAACTCAAACTTCTGCGGTAATCAGGTCAGGTTGATTCTGCTGCTGTTAGCTGGTTTAATAAAAAAAAAAAAAAAAAGATTGCTAATTTAGGCCTTCATGTCAAGGCCTCCAGGACATGTTTTCTTGAGCTTTTAAGGGGTGGGGAGGAGCAAACAAGCAACCTGGCTACTATAGCATGTGTCTCAGCCATGGTGAAATGTTTATTTTTGCCAGCTCTCTTATTATAGAGCTTGTTAATGCAAGCTGTGGCAAACCTCAGGCCTGGCTTATGCTAAGGAGATTGTTTCAAAGTGTGATGTTTTAGCCAGATAAGCCTTGAGAGGAGGCACAAAGAAAAGGCAATGAAAGTGAAACAGTGAGAGCCAGCCAGGACTGGGCTGAAATGCAGAACCAGTTGAAATACTGTGTTGTGTTTCTGTGTTTAAAAGCATCTTGCATTTTCACAGCTTCCTCACGGGTACTGCTATCAAATCGCTACCTATCACCACTCCAAAATCCAAGTAACACAAGCCTGGATAAAAACTTTTCTTTGAAACACAAGTCATCAGCTTAAGCACTTATTTGTTCTTTCTGGCACAGTGTTACTTTGCGACTTCTCATCATTCTTAGATGCTACCATTATAAAGGGAAACCTGCGGGCTGACTAAAATTCCTAAGAGCCAAGCCAGCTGCTGGCAGGATAGCACCTTCACATTGCTTCTTTGCTTGGGATATTGCACATTGTGGCATCATATGGCTCCATAGGTCAAACAACTCTTACAAGGCTGCCTGGGCAAGGACCCACTCCATGAGAGACCGTTTGTCATTTCACACTGCTCCCTGCTCCTTACCTGCTGGATTTCTTGAGGCAATAAGAAATGTCTAAGTTCTCCAAACCTGAGTAACTGCATCGAGAGTTGTATTAACCACACACCAAAGAATTCTGGTTCACATATGAAAATCTTGTAATTTCCAGTGCCTAGAACACTGATACAGTTGTTAGAATAATCTTGCCTAACTTGCTTCAGGTTTCTGAGGCCTTTCATTTCACATAAAAGACTGCAGTTCCTCTGAGAAAAAGAGGATAGCAGCAGTAACTGCAGAAGGAACAAATTTAAAAAGGGATGATTCCAAAACTAGGAGGATTCCATTATGCTATTAAAGTCCTTTTGTTCTCAAGAAGAGAGCAACTAAAAATATTTAATGAATTTTTGTATTTCCTGCTATACATCCTAACTGGAAATGTCTGTCTCATCTTTAGCTTAAAAAAAATGAGTATCACAGTTATTCCCTTTGCTAATAATTTCAAAAGAATGGCAGAAGATTGGTTTTGTTCCCAAGATAAAGATGAAACATGTTGTTAAAGACAGCGTATGGCACCACTGAAGCCAAAAGCCTATAGGAGTGAGTGGCTGTTTTGTAGGGCTGGGAGTAGTTTTGTTCTCCTTGATGTGGCTCATAGCCTCCTCAGTAGACATGACTATCAATCTGGCACTTACTGCTCCAGAACCAGGGTTCCTGTCCTGCAAGCTTCCTCCTTCCCAGATCTCTGCCTGCTTAAAAACACCACAGGCGCAGGCCAGTTCCAATCCAGTCAGTCTGCCTCCAGAGCACCTGCAAAGCCTACTGCCACATAAATTACAAATGAGCTCTTTACATATACATATAGATACATGTACAGACAAACACACATACATATATATAGAATGGAAACATCTTTATCATTAGGAGAAAGCAACAATCCCAGTGGCCTAGCTCCTCCTGTATGTTTTCTTGCTTGCCAGGGACTAAAATGGTCTCAGAGCACATGCATGTTGCTGACTTGGTCAAAGACTCCTTAATCTCTGCAGTGAAATAAATCTTGCCTCAATTTACTTTTCTATACAGAAAACTACCATTTTCAGGTTATAATACACATAAAAATACTGTATCACTGTTAGAAGGCTCTCCTGCAATCTCTTATGCTTAAGTATAACTTCTAAAAGCTACAAATTTGCCCTTACCTAGCTCATTTATTCTTCTTGTAATGTTGGCTTTTACTTTCAGATAATCTTTCTTATTTAAATCATTTTTTTTTTCTACCTGGCAGTTCCTTAACTTTTCCTCCTATTTTGTTTTCCTTTTTAAAGAGTTGTGATTGGTAATCAACATTCCCCAACTGATTCCTGTCTGTTCTCATAATGTGTTCAGTTCCTCAAAGGAAAAACAGCTGCCTCTTTAGACTTCAGAGATTAAGAAACTTTTAAGTATTCATGGGAGATTATTTAGCACTTCTGTTTACCATACGAAACCTCAGTATGACAGGCTCTGTAGTGCCTGTCATCTGTATGTGAAAAAGTAGAGTCATTACATAATGAACATTTAATATAGTCAGAAAATAAGCAAGCAGTGAATAAACAAACTCTAAAAAGAATTTAAAGTTTTGAGACTTCTTTTATTGTTGGATTTCTCAAATGTTCTCAAATCTTTTTGCCTTCTTTGCTCATCCCTCCTTCTCTCAGGTGTATCAAACAAGTTGCTTTAATACTGACAATTCAAAATGAGTTTCTTTCATCTTGTCTACCTCACATGTATAATTTCCAGGCAAGTCAATCTCTCATTTGTAGCTAGCAGGAGAAAAAAAAAAAAAAAGAAAAAAGGCTCATTTGAAAATGTGTCATAGTCTGCAGGATTTCTGGAAAGCATTAAAATGTACTGGCAGTATTGTATAAGAAATGCATTAAGCTTTACTAGAACATTCTAGCTGTGCTGAGGTTATGTACTATTTGATAATAGCTATTTAATAGATACCAAAAAAAGAGGAATTCTTTTTCTTCTAGTTCAGCACAAACAGTACATTGTGAATGATCTTTTTTTAGGGAATCAAAAAACCTTTTACTGAAGTAATTAAAGCCAACATTGGAGATGCACATGCAATGGGACAGAGGCCTATTACCTTCCTTCGTCAGGTAAGGATATTATTTCTAGTTCTTATGGCATTTAGAAGATACTGTGTTCAGAGAC
Organism: Nothocercus julius; assembly: GCA_013398735.1. Classification (NCBI taxonomy): domain Eukaryota; kingdom Metazoa; phylum Chordata; class Aves; order Tinamiformes; family Tinamidae; genus Nothocercus; species Nothocercus julius. Next base: position 3,025,798 of record VZSV01000008.1, on the reverse strand, counting down.
ACTGACTTGCTGCAGTAGTTTGTGACTAACATGTATTCCCCAGTTAAGTTTTTTATATTAGACTACCAAGAAAACCTTATAATGAGTTTGATTTGTGTATTCACATGAATGGTTCCTTAGATTAATTTAGACTTAAAATTATTCTTTTGTAAAGAATGACAAGTTTTGATTGCATTGAACTCCTGTAATTTGCTTGCTGCATCCCCTTTCTAAACATTGTAATTCTCCTTCCTTGCTCTTCAGATCATTCCCACTCCTTCCCCTGTCACTTCTTCTATATTATGAGCCAGCACATTCTTTATCAATAATGCAGACTTCAGAACAGAAGGGGGTCATGCTTAAGGTAAAAAACAAATCCCTTTCTTAGTTTGACAGCATCCTTTAAGGTCTGCATGCAGGCAGTGGGTGCAGCTAGTTTTACTGCTACTAGCTTTGTGCATTTCACATCTGGGAAAGCTAATTTGTAGATTAACTTTTTCCAAGGAAGAGAGAAACAGAATCCACTTTTTGATGTTTATTCCTAAAAAACAAGCAAGTTTTAAAACTAATACTGGACTAGTTACTGAATATGCCTTACACACACATGTAAAATCCTGAGTATAATACAAACTCAAAAGAGTTTCAAGACAGCCCAAAGCTGTGACAAACTGGGGGTTATACTGATCTCGATGATGAGATCATAAAATTGAGCCATACAGCAAACTTTGTTAGTAATCTATAAAGAGCAAAGTTTCTTATAAATTAATTCAGACCCATTGTTCAGATCCAATGTGCACGCAGATTAATTCTTTAGTCACTTGCCCCCATCAAAATGAGCAAGCATAAAAATGAGACAGAGATTAGAGCAAATGGAAGCTGATTTCTAACAAGATCTCCAGATTCTTTTATTTGTGACTCCTATTGCTTCATAAACTTATTTCTGCTAGGTCATGTTTCTCCTTTTGCTATGTTTTTATCACCATTTTTTTTTCTTCATTTTTTTAAATTAAATATTTCTCACAGCATAAAATTGATAAGAACAAGAAGTTACTTGGGGGAAGGGTTATTAGAACTCACAACCAGGATTTTTAAATCCAATCATATTTCCCAGTTCTGCTCCATACTCTAATTCTTGATCTCTTGACAAGAAAGTGAGATAAAAATATACCAAGAATGGAGGATGGAACTGTTTAGACAGTTCCTCTTCTGCATTACTAACTACTTGTTACTGTGTTTGCACTATGCATACCTCAACTGGACTCCAGTTTTTACCATCTGTAATACAAATAGTTAATAATTCTATAACTGCTGTTATCAGCAGAACTTAGAACCTGGTAATAATTCTTTGCTTCTGCAAGCACTACGCTTAAAACAATACAAAATAAAAAAACACCCTGCAAACTGTTCATCAATAATCTTTGTTTTGAATTAGCTAGTAATCAGGATCTTAATTTCCAAGAAAAGTTAACATTAATATTACCAGCTTAAAAAAACCATTGAGCAGCAGCCAATTTACATAGTTTTCTTGGCAATCTAGGTAGTGGCACTGTGTACTTACCCAAACCTGCTGGACAGCCCAAGTTTTCCAGAAGATGCCAAAAAGCGAGCGAGGCGGATCTTGCAGGGCTGTGGAGGAAACAGCTTAGGTAAGCCTCTGTTTCAGTTAATCCTATTTGTAATAGAATCAAATAAAACAGTTTGATAATGTGCAGTGCTAAAATTTCCCAATAGACTTTTATATAGTTACAAGTCAAATGGGACCTGGCCTATGGCAAAATGATAGGGGGAGATTCACAGTGTGGCCTACTGATAAGAGATGATTAATAGTACAAATTTTTGATGAACCTTGGAACTGGGAGGACAAGATGAAGATTGTACAGCTACAGAGCCCTCACCACACCAATATCTAGGCATAACCATAAACAGAACCCTGAGCTTTTTCTGTATTAGATAAGTGGCACAGAGTATTATATTCCCATAAATATGTCTATTCATTACTATTGATTCATTCCTATAAATTCATTGCAATTAACTATGACATCTGTTAATGCTGGAGTCTGACAGACATGTCTCCTGCTAAATCAGGTGAGGCTGTTCACTGTTTTATCACCTCTTGATATTTCCTCCTTTTTAGCCAAGGAGTCCACTATCTCTATAACCATGATAACAAACAACAATGTATGTCCATCTCAGCTGATCCATCTTAATTTTAAACCATCAGTCAAAATACGTTTACCAGGCTATGAGCTGGGGTATCTGAAATTACATTGGACATGCTGTTTTATTGCCCCAGGTATGAAAGTGATAATACTTTGCAGAGAAAAAAGCAAACAGCTGAAAGTTGGTAGCTTTTTACTTTAGTCCAGATAGTTTTAACTGAAGATGTCGAAGCTCTACTTCTCCAAAGCAAAATAACCCTTGAAAGAACTCCGTTCTTCAACAGCTGTTCCTGCAGCAGGATAGGCACACATATGCACATAAGTAAATACAAGTTTTGCATACTCAATGGAGAGAAAATACTAAAGTTGTCTCCTCTCTTCTTTATTCTTGATCACCCCAGCAACTGGGCTATTCAGGTGTTTCTGAAAAACGACACTAGAATTTCTACTTTCAAAAGTGTTGCAGCCACAGGGTACAGCAAAGAATCTGGCACACTTAATTATCCTCTTTCAGATACACAGAGAGGCTAACTGTGACACTTCAGAGGACATTTCAGAATAACTGACATCTCCCTCAATCTTTGTGATTGCGGTGTCTATTTACCTTGGCATATTTTGAGAGAAGGTGCTGTGAAAATTCTTTAAAAATTAAAAGCTACTAACAGTAGTTGCATTAGCAGTCTCTCAGCTTTGGAATATTCCTAGCAACATAGGCTACTACAGAATATATATAGTTTTTTTGTTTGTTTGTTTGTTTGTTTTGCATTGATTTTTTTCTATAGGTAGAACATAAAAATACAGTTACCAAAACAGAGAAGTTGTTCTAGCTCCTTGAAATACTTTCCTAGTTTAATTGACAGAATATATGTAGGATTTTAAGAAAGATCAGTCTACCAGACAAAAGGTTGCTAGAGAATGGGATGTAAAACTCGTCTTGGAGGGCTGTTTGGCAGCAACTGCCCTTATTTACAGATGCTAAAAATTACTGAAAGCTAAATACCTGAAGATCTCTAAAGATGTGTTTATAACATACATGCAATGCTATAAAAAATATTGCAGACTATGGATAGAACTGATTTGTCTGTACAGCCTGTGTGTGTGTGTGTGTGTGTGTGTGTGTGTACATCTGAAGAAAAGGTTGGGAAATGTGCAATTTGGTTTTGCAATCCACAGGACATTTCAATCTCTTACATATACTCCTGGAACAATCAATCAACACAGTACTTGTTGGCATGTGAGGGTTACTGGGGATACATTTGAATTTTGCCTCAATCTTTCTGTGTAGTGCTTTTTAAATTCATGTTACTTGCTGGGACACAATGAGAGTTCTCAAAGTGCTGGTCTTGGTCCCAAGCTTCTGGAATGAAATGAAAGGGATTCAGCCTTAGACAATATTTCAGAAATGTGTTGATTCTGTACAAAATCCCTTTTTCAGCTGACCACACATTTCAAATAATTTGCATTAGCTCAGTAGGCATGGAGAAAGCAGGCCTGAAGCAGGCTTAATATTCAAACAAGAATATCATTCTGAATACAGTCTCTTTATTTCAGATTTTTTTCCTCATACAGTAAGTTCCAAAGAGCAACTGTCCCTCTAAATTTCTGAAAACTACAAACACTGTGACTTTTTTCATCTGTTCTACTGTTTTATGCCTCTCTCCACCCCTCATGTTTTCAGTATCACAGATTAGCCACTTTTCTTAATATAGTAGCTATCTCTGTATTACACAGCTCTCCAGCACTCACATTGACATAGATGGATATACAGCTGAATGGAGGTTATTTCTATCAGCTGGCCGATATTTTGACATCTAACTTACTGCTGTTCTCTGAATGGCTGTGAAGGGTAAATTGGTTTTCTTGGGAAAGCAAGGATCAAAAAAATGATCCATGTAGCCTTAAGTGCTGTGCCATCTTCCAGTAAAGCCTGTTTTTCCCCAAATTTGGCAATGCAACACAGAAGTTTCTGTGTTTACAGCAGACACAGATAACATGGTTTCTGAAAATCCTGCTGACAGGCTGTCTAGATTAGAAGTTTTACCTTTCATAGCGTCTTCACATACTCTAATTCTGAAGGAGTTTGCTGCTTGGTGTGGGAGTCAAGAATGAGTAAAAAATCTCTCTATCTGTAAGAAGGACGATACTTTCATACTAAAGCCATTACAGGGCCTAAGCTTTTAAAACTCTGTATTTAGACTAGGACTATCAACATTTCCGCAGCCCTCAAAGGAGGCCAATACAAAATGACTGCTTAGTTTTGCTCTTCTCATCTAACAGCAGCCTTTTAGCGCTGGTCCAAAATCCATGTATAGACTCGACATACCTTTTAGTCCTGTGCAGGTAAATTTTTAGGACATCAGGGAACTTCGTGCATGCAACTGTGCACTTCTTACAAAGGTTCTTTGTCTTTATAGATTATGCTGCTGCAGAGGTAGAGCGGATCTGTTATCAGGCTGACGACTAGCATATAACTGAGTTCTGAAAGTTAAGTCGCTACAATTATTCCACTTCACCCAGCAAGCAAAGAAGATCATGCAGCTTCACGACAGTGTTCTAAATTCAATGTACACTTGTCACTTCACTGTTCCTCAGTTTGGGGCTTTGTAGCTTGAATTCATTTCTCACCTTGTCCCAGGCTTATTTTTGCTCTTTAATTTTAGTGCATGTTCAGCAATGGTGCACACAGGCATCTAACATCTTACTTCATTTAAGATTACTAGTTGTGCTGTGTAAACTTCACATGAGGCTTGTATACTGATGGGTTACACTAGATATTTTTATCATAAGTAACTGAAAAGCAGCTGTGGCAAATGATGTGGGGGGAGAAGGAAGCAGCTTAAGGGGTTTTTTGTTTTTTTGTTTCTCAGACTGTGGGAGGAAACGGTGTTATATGCTTTTTATATTGCAAACAGAAATCATCTTTTTGTCATGGATTTTAAAAAAGTTATTTACCTTCCTATTACATATGCTACCTCTGTTCCTTGTTCCCATTACTTATTCCGTTTAAAGTATGTTGCCCTTCTCAGGTAGATTTCAATACAAAGTGACTGAAAGATAGTCAAAATGGGATTGCTGTCCCATTTTGCAATGCAGACCTTATATCCTTTTTTTTTTTTTTTAACCAATCTTTACTTACTTTTGTATTTCAACTACACTTATTATACTTGCCAATCACAAATGAATTATTTTTGCAGTGCTGTGAACAAACCATTTTCTCTTCCTACACTTTGAGAAAAAAACAAACAAAAAAACCCCACACATCAGTCCTGGGTATCCAAAGCTCTCAAATATATACACACAACTTCTTCATACACTACTAGCTCAGGAATTTTTCTAGCAAACAGCAAATCTGATATGCATTGTTCTCAGTTACGGCACATTCTGTACTTCACAGGATCTTACACATCCAGTCAAGGTATAAATTGCATTCGTGAAGATGTTGCTTCATATATTGAAAGAAGAGATGGAGGAGTTCCTGCAGATCCAGATAACATATATCTTACCACTGGGGCAAGTGATGGTATTACTGTAAGTGTTAAAATTAAATCTGTTTCTCCTTGGTATAAAATATAGCTAAACTAGTTACCTAGAAAATACAGGTCTTTTTTTTGTATCTCTGGCCTCATTAACTCCTTTGAGCTTGATCTAACAGATCCTGAAATCATGTCAAGTCGATATCCAATTATGTGGATATATGAAACTAGCTCAGAAACAGGCCTGTAGACACAAAGTATCTTTACATATACTAACTAGTATTTTTTGCATAGGTAGTGCAAACTACAGAGGTACCTAAATATACATTTAGGAGACTCAGACCATTCATACTGTGCCGTCAGTAGTTAAGATGCATAAGTACTGAAGCCTTGACAGTATGAATCACTGGGAGAAAGAAGAGGGAACAGCCTTGAAAGGGAGAAGTTACAGGAATTCTTCTAGTAAACTGCCTGCTAACGCAGGCTAATGCTGACAGAAATCCCAAAGACTGATTTCCGTAGCCAGCTAATTTGGAGGGGGAGGGGGGTTAATCTTTAAAAGTTTTGGCTTAAACCAAGATTGAAAGATGGTCCTCAACTGAGAGGAAAAACTCTCTCTGATATTTATCCTTTGCAGAGATATATTTCCAGACATTGCAATACCAGTATGTTCTTTGCTTTTATTTAAGCAGCCTTTTATAGCTTATTTATAAAACATTTTTTAAATGACATCTAGTGGCAGGGTTCAGAATGGCAATATTCTGATATGTACAGCTTCATCTCTTTAGTGAATGGTATTTCCAGAGTTTGTGATGCCAAGGGCTACGCTGGCAGCTTGTCAGGAATGGCAATGTAACATATCAAGTCTGTACTACTCTTATTTGACTTTGCCAGCAATGTATTGAGTCTCATGATTTGGTATTTCTAAGGATAGAACAACAATTTATTCAAAACTTGGGAAGAGACAGTGTTAAAGACTTTTAAAACTTGCATTTAACCCTGATTACGCTTTTTTGGATGCTAGATATTTTAAACTCATGGTGTATATAAAATGATGATTTAGCTTGTAGATAATTATCTTAGCATCTGAAGTAGCATGTGATAGAGGCCCAGAAAGGCAGATTTTTAGAGCATATTGCTGTTACATCTCAAGTACCACCTTTCATTTTATACTATCAATTAGATGTTGATAAAGATGCCTGCTTTAATTGCATCTGTCCTTCAGAATTCTCCCTTAATCATAAAGGCAAGAAATTTCTCTACTTACTGCACCAAATCCTCTCTTTTATCTAATTCACATTAAAAAACTATACACATGGACACAAACACACACACGCCACCCTCTGGGCAGAGGTAAATCCTCTGGGCTGACCACATCATAAGCATTACATTTTAGGCTGTATCTTCTGGCCATAAGCTATATATGACACATTAGACATCCATCCTAAGATATTCAGATGTGTGGTCTCTTATATTACTTGCAGATGAAACCATAATGCATGTTTAGCTTTGTTCCCACCTGGCCACTCTTGCTCCTAATCTGCAACAGGCCTGTTACAGCAGAGAACCTCTATGTGACTCTGCTCTTATTTCTGCTTTTATTATTGGCCTCTTGTGCTTAGCGGGATAAAAAGAGTAATGAGCAACAGCTAGCTGAGGTTTCTTGACTTACAAACTCCAGAGAGGCAGAGTAGAAAATCATGACCTTGATATTCCTGTTTCCAACCTTCCTTCTACTCTTGAGCTCAATTTTTTTTTTTTCCCCAAATGTAGCAGCTGATCAGATGTGATCTTCAGATGTTGTGATCTGCAGAGGAATTTCATTAAACTGCGTTAGACAATTCTCTATTAGCTAGTAGCTTCATTTGAAATACAGAAAATGACTAAATGCTTCTAGAATACAAATATACTATGCTTTTTTTTTTTTCTTTTTTTAGCAATGAAGATTGGTAACTTTTTCTAGAGCTTACTATTACTTCTGGTCTGTGTGACTGTGGCTTTTTTTCTTTTTTTTTTAAATTCCTCCCTACTTTTTCCCCAGTCAATTTTAAAGATCCTGGTCTCAGGTGGTGGGAAATCCCGAACAGGAGTGATGATCCCTATACCACAATATCCCTTATATTCAGCGGCCATATTTGATCTAGATGCTATCCAGGTGAACTACTACTTGAATGAAGAAAAATGCTGGGCACTAGATGTGAATGAACTTCGACGTGCCTTGAATGAAGCTAAGGCATACTGCAATCCAAAAGTCCTCTGCATAATCAACCCAGGAAATCCCACAGGTCTGCAGCACTTTGGTTAAACAGATATTTTTAAGCTAACAAATAATTATGGTTTCTCACACTCATTTTGCTTGAATTACTAAGTTACCTTGATACATAATTCCTGCAAGAATGTTCCTTACTTTCACACTGCTGTACTGAATTGCGTTCTAAAATACAGTAGCTCTTTTCTGAGAAAGAGGGGGATCTTACTGAACAATTAGTAGTCTAACTTAGATTAAGAAGTATCTATTGTATCTATTGTATCTATTCAGTTAAGATTTATATCTATTCTCTAACTTTGTTCCTCTTGATTTAAAAAACTATAGGACAAGTGCAAAACAGGAAGTGCATTGAAGATGTCATACACTTTGCTTGGGAAGAGAAACTTTTTCTTCTGGCTGATGAGGTAAAGCATGAGGTGTAATCTTTTTCCATGTGTGGCAGTGTTTTTAAGTACAGGGAACAATTCTCTGTCATCATATTTAACACATGAACAGAAATGCAAAGCAGATTAATATGACAGGAGGCTTCATCTGAACTAAAGTATTTCTTCAGCCAAGACACAAGAAGAAAATGTGGCTGGAACTGACCTAAAAACCTACATGATATTCAGACTACTTAAATTGAATGAAACTGAAGGAAAAAAATCAATTAAAATTATAAGTAAAGGTTAGTTTATATAAAAAGTTTACTGTTCTTTCAAAGGCCAAATTCTTAAGTAAACCACATGAGATAAAATGTATCATTATAACAACTACTTAACAAAGAACCTTGTATCTTCTAAATGCTTTAAGTGTTAATACTGTTTCTTCAGTGATGACTCTCTAAAAGGCCATCTTTTATCCCCAGCTGGGGAACAGAGTACATTAATGCCTTCTGACTGTTCAGGTTTACCAGGACAATGTGTACTCTGAAGGATGCCAGTTTCATTCTTTCAAAAAGATTCTGTATGAGATGGGGCCCGAGTACTACAACAATGTTGAGCTAGCCTCTTTTCACTCTACCTCCAAGGGCTACATGGGCGAGTAAGTCTGTTTTTTGTGTGTTTTTTTGTTTTTAATTTCACCTTCCTCATTAATCTGGTTGGGTACCCCTCTCATGTTACTGACCTGAAGGTAATCCACTGTCCCCTGTTAATCTGAACTAAAAAATATTAGGTAATAAAATTAAAAAAAAATAAATAAAGCACATAGAAGTTTTCATTTGTTTTCAAATCACTGAATAGTGCAACATTACAAGTGTATTTATTTCAAACACCTAACAGCTCATTCCTATGAAGCTGCAGTCTTGCAGGTCTAAACTAGACCTGTGATGTGGCCTCCTACAGCTAAGTGAATGGCCCCCAAATCACTGGGAAGTTTAATGTTACATATGTTTGGGCTTGGTTGTTTTTTAGCGGGGAGGAGAGGGAAGGAAAAGTTTTCTGATTAAATGAACTCTACTATAGCCATATCCTCTTGTTCTGAGGAGCAAACAAGCCAAGTTAATCATTAACTTGTCTAACACGGAGGTGCATGTGCACTATTTTCTCCATATGGGATATTAGGATTTAATGGCACAGTATTTAGTTCTATCCTAAAACAACTGTTTCAACAATCTATATGTAGCATATTGCAAGATCTCACTAATTGTCTTTCCATATTTGCAGTTGTTTTCATTGTTTTTCCAATATTTATTACTCCAGGTTAACTGATCTTTTCTGCTCATTCTAATCATAGATGTGGCTACAGAGGAGGTTATATGGAGGTCATTAACTTGCATCCAGCAATCAAAGGACAGCTTGTTAAACTTCTTTCTGTTCGTCTTTGTCCTCCGGTCTCAGGACAAGCAGCAATGGATGTTGTAGTGAATCCTCCAGTACCTGGAGAAGAATCTTATTCACAGTTCATAAAGGTCAGCTATAACATGCTTGTTCCTTGATGCATCTCCTAAACCTATGCTAAATATTGTGAACTCAGTATGTTCACATACTGAGTACGTGCAAAGAGAGACTTTTTCCTGTCTTCTTGGAGAATCCTCTAATAACACCAGTTCACAGAACTATAAAGTGTATTTTAAATTAACTCAATATGACTACCTTTAAAAATATTTCTTATTCTTTTTACAGTTCATTTAGGAGCCCCAAAAAGCTACAAAGGCATTATCAGACCCGCTTTATCACTGCTAAGTTTAGCTTTTCTTCTATGTTTAGCATAAAAATAGATTAGATTTGCTTTGACTACAATCTAAGTAGGAGTATAAGCTCAACTGCACTGGACTTAGGTGAAACCATTTACTCTAAAAGCTCAGCAATGCCCTGAAAGTGCTTAATTCTAGGTAGGCTTCTTGAGACATCACAGTTTTCTCTTAGAATTCTGTGGCCACTTCAAGTTAGTTAATCTCACCTTCCTTTTTAACAGGAAAAGGAGTCTGTCTTGAACAATCTTGCCCAAAAGGCTAAAATAACAGAGGACATGCTTAACAAGATACCCGGAGTTCACTGCAATCCCCTTCAAGGAGCTATGTATGCTTTCCCACAGATCTTTATCCCTTCCAAAGCCATTGAGGAAGCAAAGGTCAGCCAGTCATTTTTTCCCATTCCATTTTAATCTTCACACACTTGTGCCTGACACTTTTCATGATGAATTTCTCTTCCAGACAAAGTAAACTCATGCAGTTACAAAAGCGGCACTTCACTCACTATGATCTTAAATATAACATGACCTTTACTTAAAGGGAGGAAAACAAAAAAAGAACATTTCAACATATTAGTGAGGCTTCTAGGTTGAAAACGTTAATCAGGGAGGTTGCTGTTAATGAGACTGAGTCATAGGATGGACAGGTGGCTGCAGCTGTTTAAATTCCAACTTGCTGCCCCTACTCTGGTTTGGTGAGGCAGGACATTTGACTGGGACTGAAACGTTTGCATGCAGTACCCCGCGAGAGAAGCACATTCAGCAAGCAATGGAGAGAGGTTTGCTTACAGATTTTAGTTCTTTACAATACCTTTCTCATATTTGGGTCAGTAAAATACATCACCACATGACAGATCTTTCAGTTCCTAATTGGAGTTCTATGTTTTTTTTTTTGTTGTTTGTTTGTTTTGTTTTTTGTTTTTTGTTTTTTTTTAGGGGGAAACAAAAGTCATTAATCAGGGGACTTTCTAGCCAGCAAGATGCTTCAGGGGAACAAAACTAGAGCACGCCTCTCTTGAATTCATTTCAAATGGTCAAATTCCAGGGGCTTAGATTTTGGAATACAGAATTTTGAGATTTTTAGCTACAATTCAGTCAAGGAAAATAATAAAAATATCTAAAAACTTTGCTTTGAAGTAAAAGTTTTATTTAGGTTCTTCATCCCCATGAGATACTGCATTTTAATTTGTGGAAGGAACCATTAGGAATTGCTCTTCATCCATTTAGTGAAGAAAAAAAAAAAAACAAAAAAAAAATAGTAATGCAAGAGAAAGGTTTAAGAAGAAAAGCAATCATGAAATTAAGTATATTTGGATTATTTTGACTTCAGTAATTCCAAAATTGATATCTATTCCTTAGGCTCATAAAACGGCACCTGACATGTTATATTGCATGAAACTTCTAGAAGAGACTGGAATCTGTGCTGTACCTGGAAGTGGATTTGGGCAAAGAGAAGGAAGCTACCATTTCAGGTACAGTTTCTATTTACTAAAATCAACTGAGCTATAATAAGCTAAGCACCATCCTAGTACTTTATTTTCTGATTAAATATAAGATAAAAACAACAACAACAAAAAAAACCCTCTTTCATTCAATATTCACTTTCTACTGAATATTTTTTGTGGGTCTAAAAAAACGAGGTAGATAATTTGTTCTGCTCGATGAGCTGTTCAGGTTTATATGGTGTTTTCCCAGTTTGCCAACATAGTTTTCTTCTATTTTTATTCTTTGATGTTTGAGTCTTCTCCACAAATGCAAACGACAATAATAGCTTATATTCTAACATTTAAAGTTGACCAAGGCGTCAAAAAAATTGCCCCATTTGCTCCAAACGGGCAAGTTAATCAGTGTTTTCATGTAGAGAAAGTGTGGGACAACTTCAATGTCTTCTGCTGTGAATTTGCTCTGCATATAGTCCTTGCTGAATATTTTTTCTTCACTTTACTGAAACAGTAAGTTGGACAAAACCTTCTAATTACCCAAACTATGAACATAAACTCAGTAAGTAGCATTGTATTCCAGCTGAGCCACTGATAGTGGAATTTATCAAGGAATTCAGTCTTATTTAGTCTGAAGTAACAGAACAGAAGTTAGCTTTAGTTAATGTTTCTTCTACAACACGGATAGCTGGGGTAGGTATCTGGGCACATGCCACTCCAGGAAAAACATTTGTATCCATCTTCTCCTACTAAATGCGTGCAAGTCCAGAAATAAGACCAGTGGAAAAAAGTGTTTTGTTTGCATCCTCACTATCTTTAGTTCTTGCAAACAGTCTGATAACTCAACTTGATTTTCGAATTATACTGAAGAAGGAAAAAAGAGACTAAAAATTTGCAGTTTCTGTTTTCGATTCAATAAGACATTTACTCATAACTGGCAGCCCCTGAAGACCACAAAACTGAATATTAATTGGCATAGCTGTCCCAAAAATGGACACTGACTTGCTGAGATTTCTTACAGATTAGTCATATAGTTCAATTAGACCACAAATGCAGAAAAATAAGACAATTGTATTAAAACAGGTATTAAATTTAACACATTACTACCTAACCCTGGAAGTAAATCAACATCTATGGAAAGATCTCACTTTAATTTATTCTGAAGATAATGTGGAGTTTTTTTCTTTTTTTTCTTTCTAAAAATTATTTTTCAGAATAACCATTCTTCCTCCAGTAGAAAAACTGAAGATCTTACTGGAGAAAGTGAAAGACTTCCACATAAAGTTTCTTGAAAAATACGCTTGAAAGTGCTGTGGCTTTTTCCTACCATCCCCTTCCCTGGAAGGCGAATGCAGAAAATGAACAAAGATGTACTGAGAATGTGCTGTTCATGTAATTTAACTCAATTCAAAATAGATAGAACCTATCTCAGATACTGCTACAAATTACTGGACAATTACGTTTAATGTCTGATATAGAAGACATTGTTACACCGTTCTTTTAAAAGGGGAAGGGGAGAATGTGAAGAAAGCGTGGAAGAGGTAGTAAATGATTTCGTGCCTTGACTGGAAGTTACATTCTTGAGCTTCTGGCTCAATAGTTGGGAAAAGGAAGCTGCTTATGAAAAATACTACTGTTACAGTCTTTTAGGAAACAGAAATGCTGGCGGTAATTGTTTAGCCAGGAACATGCTTGTCAACTTAAAATTCAAAAGAAAAAAAAAAAAGGCCTATGTATTGCTTCGTTTCTTTTTTTTTTTGGTTAAGTATGTAGTGTTTATCAAATCGGTAACACATGTAGGTACAGCATGTTTATTTAAAAAAAGAAAAAAAAAACTTCAGAGCACATCTTTGGCAGATGTGTTTGGATATCTTTGAACTTCTATTAAAAACAAAACAAAAAAAGTCCTGCCATTGCAGTATAATCTGAGTAAAATACAGAGTTCTGATCAGAAAAGAAGCAAACATGGTATCTCTCTGAACCCTAGTTTTCTAAAATTCAAAAATAATGAAAAACAATAGTTCTTCTTACTCCTGAGATATTCAACACAGATTTTGCCAGCATAAGAGGAGAGCAGTAAACACTTCTTACCAACTCCAACAGGTAAATAACAAAGCCACTGAATCTCCAGTTCATTCACATCTTTTACATACATGGAACTAATAAGCTACTAATCTCAAAGAAGATATGATTATTAACGATCATTTCAAATAAGGTCAAACAAAATACTATTTTATCACTTTATCCAATGGAGAGCAGCTGTTAAGAATCACATGATTAAAAGACTTTGCTGGCTTAAATCCAACTTGAATTGGCAACAACTAACAAATGTTATCAGAAGAAAGGCTGGGGGGTGGTATCTAATGAAGAAAAAGATGCATTTCAAAGAAAAGTGTCTTGCACCTAGCATAAAAATGACAATATTACACCTCACTCTTAAATTTTCCACACTCATATTGTTGGCTGAATGGTCTGAGAACTCAGTTCAACTGGTTTGCTACCCAAGAGAACACCTGTGTTATTCTACTATCTATGTTATTTTCCCTGCATAGAAGAAGAAAACTTCTGCCTTGCTAGAACTGAAGTTGGATAGTTGGATACCTTCTGCTAGGACAGATACAGGACTGAAGAAACAGAGCTTCCAGTATTCAGCTATGACAACATTAACATTTTCCAGGCTTAGGCTCAGCCTTTTACCAAGATTCTTCACTAAGAGTATATCATTAAATCAATTCACTGATTTTAAATTGTTATTTAAAGTAAACTCTTTATTGTCCACTAGCACTTTGTTAGACTTCCTCTGTAGCTGGCTCGGCATCCTATGTTGATCCATGTTACTAAAATCAAGGGCTAGAGAGTCGTGAATAAACAATATGCCAACCTACTTAGATAAGAGATGTTGCCAATAACTATCCTTACAGCAGCAGCTACTAGCCTATGAAGCAGCACTGGTAGTAGGTGTGTGTTTCTCATAGATTCTTACTGAAGGACTTAGCAGTTCTCAATCATCTGTCAGTGGACAAAGGTTCATAAATGAAAATGGTCTGCTGGTAGACAAAATTACTACTCTAGAGGCTTAGAGAAAAAAATCTGCCTTTATCTTTGGAAGATGACAGACTGAGAATGCTTCTGTTGCTAATATCCATCGGTATACTACCTTTTCAGCTAGCACTCTCCACTTTGCATCCTTAATATGCACTAATATAACAAATCTGAATAGCAAAAATGTAGTAAGAGGTCAGAATATTGATAGAAAAATAAGAAAAATAGCACTTTCCTATTCTAGGAATGTGTCCACATCGGATCTGGCTTTGAACTTGTAATGCAATGTAGATTGAAGCTAAGATCTATCAATGGGAATTAGAATATTTTTTTATATTTTTATAACTACAGCTTTTTCATGAGGTAGTATTTGTAATCTAATATGTCAATAGATTTTATATTTGCCTTGCATTTGCACCTGATACTGCTGGCAAAAATGTAAAGGTTTACAGATTTCTAATGATACTTTACAAGAGTCAAATGCTTTTTGTTTTAAGCCAGGACAGAAATTCTTACAGTTTTAAATCAAAATATAATGGCATAAACTGAGGTTTTTTCCTAAATGTCCTATTATGGTGCCTTTTCTGTTTCAGCCATTGTAAGGGTAACACTTTGGTTTTGATGCATCACATATGGATGGGTGGTGATTTCTATTGTCTACCCACATTACTTGTATGTACTGTGATAAGGTAAATGTGCATTTTTGTGGAACAATCCTATAAAGCTAAGAAAAGAGGCTTATTTTCCATGTCTGAAATATTTCATTATTAATTTTTAATATTTAATTATTTCTTTAGTAACAGACAATCCTTACTTTCTAACGCATGCTTCCAGGTTTGGTTTTCCTACAGGTGCTCCTTACTAGGGTATTTTACGTGTATGAGATTTCCAAATAATAAAGTACATATTAAAAAAAAAAAAAAAGTAGTAGTTCTCCATGTCCTGTGTCACCAAACAACATTTTCTGGATTGCACTATGAGACATCTAACTTCACATTCAAACTAGTATTTACTTTAATTCATGTATCTCACTGAACTCATACTTTCCAGATCATGTAATTTACATACCGCTCCAATTTACAGACACAAAATTTTTCCAGCCTCTTATAAAACAATTTCTTAAAAACACAGGACCTACAGAGACATGTTTTATGTTTGTAATTAATCATTATCTCTTTCTTTAAGGTGTTGTAACTAGAAATTAACTAAGCCACATTTATTTCTTCAGAGGAAGGATGAATCAGTTGGTTGAGGAAGGATCAATCAGTTGGTTAAGGAAGATCACCTGAAAAGTTTGCTGAGAGGTTTGTTTGGTATTGGTTGTTCCTTGTTTTTTTTTTTTTTTTTTTTTAAAGAAAAAAAAAATTTAGTTTATTTTACAACCCAACCTGTCTTCTTGAAGTGGCACCTCTGACACCTTTAGGGATGTCTGCTTGATAACTCAGAAGAAAATGAAGCTTAGGGGAAAGTAAGGTATTCCTGCTTTCTTAAACATATATGCATATACCAGCAGTACAAAAAAAAAAAAAACTTTCTTGTAGTATTTACTAAAATTTTCAGAACCAGAAACTTAAACTGCTTTGAAGAGGAAAATGGTCTGATATAAAAAGCTATCAGACAGGTTTTCTGTAGCTCTGCTGTCTGAGTGAGGTAGTGTGTCCCTGCCGGCTCAGTAGATGCTGCACCAGTGCACCACGTGCACCAGAAGGTAACTCCCCACTTTAGGTTTTTATTAAATACAGCCGTTAGATGACTATAATTTAGACCAGCTGTTCGAGCTTGCACCAGGCTGTGCAGGCTAATTATTGTGGCTAGCTTTAAAACACTGAACGTTGAGCAGAAACAACGCACAATACGTGGAAGGCAGGACCTCGGCCCCGGGCCGCGCTTTTTCCAGCGCGGAGGGCGGGTCTCCCGCCTCAGCCCCGCGCGCCCCGTCGCTACTCACCTCGCGGCAGGGAAGCGGCCTCAGGGCGGTGCCTCAAGGTCGACAGCGGCTGCTTCGAAGCCATTAACACAAAACCGCGGCATTTTCCCACATTTTCTTTTGTTCTGTCGGGAAAACGCAGGTACAGCTGCTACCCACTCCCCCGCTTCAGGCACCGCGGCCTCGCGCCCGCCCCGCAGCGGGGGGGGGCCCGCGCCTTACAAAGGCGGCGCGGGGGCGGCGCGCGCGCAGCCATGGCCCTGAGGAGGCCGCCGGGCTCCGGCAAGCGCCGCAGCACCGACTCGGGCGTGGAGCCCGACCGCGGCGCTCTCTCCCGGGAGAAGAAGGAGCAACGCGTCGCGCTCTTCCTCAGCGACTTCGACCAGCAGGGTAGGCCCGCGGCCCGGAAGGCTCCGCGGCGCCGACACCTAGTCGTGCGGCGGCGAGTCGGGCGCCGGTAGCTGGCGGG
>VZSV01000008.1:2973080-2987259 GCA_013398735.1 Nothocercus julius | reverse complement strand
GCCTGACCCAGTTCGGCCGGGGTCCGGCAGGGGGCGCCCCCAACTGTCACCCCAACGGTCACCCCAACTGTCACGCTAAAAGCCGCCCCAAAGATCACCCCCCAACGGCCTCCCCCAACGGTCGCGGGACGCAACAAAGGAGACGCGGCGCCGAGGTGGGGACCAGCCCTGGCTCCAGCTGTGACCTGGCACAACTGAGCAGGAAGCGAGTGTTCCGAATCAGAGCCGCATTGTCCCCACCACAGCAGAGGCCGCAAGTGCGGGCCCCTGTGCCACTTTCCTGGAGGCTTCGTCCTGCTCGTAGAGTATGTCCTGGAGGCCTATGGGGAGAGGGCGGGGGGGCAAGCTGACCTCTTGGTCAGGACCCATATGGTTTTCTTGATGGACACATTGCTAATGTTCAGCCAGTTATAAATAGCCACCTTACTTGTCTGATTTTTTTTTTTTTTTTACTATGTTTTGCTTGGCTTTTGCCATCATAGACGAAGCCCCAGGCCCATCCTGGCTTAGAGGAACAAAGTGTACGTGAGCGACGCAGAATACCCGAGGCCCACAGCCAGGCAGCTTCCAGCATGACAATAAAAGGATGCTTGGGTTTAATTAGAGGCTGGTCTCACGCAGCCCTCCAAGGCGAGTGTCTCCTTGGTGCTGTCTCTGCTGCCTGCCTCAGGGAGCTATAGGAAGTTCTGGAAGATGCGGCAGGCACTTAGGCTCTGCCATGGCCAGGGCCAAGCGCATCTTGCTGGCCCAAGGCGCTGTTGAGAAGGAGATGAATGAGGTGTGGGTTAGCCAATCTGGCCTGGGAAAGAGGATGGAGAAGGCACTGGGATGTTGTTCATGGACCTGAGGTGCTGAAATTTGCATAGGCTCCTTGCTCTGGGGATGCTGATTCAAATGCTGCTTTCCTCATGGTCTGAAGGAAGCCTAGTAAGAGTGGCTTTAGTCCCTTGCCACAGTTTGCACTGGTAAGTGCAGTCTGCTAGTGGTTTCTCAGTTCCTTCCCCAGCTGGGCTTAGGGAGCCCTGAATTCCACTGTTGTTTTTATTTGGTCTGGCATAATCAGCTTTGGTAGATCATGGTAATATCTGCCTCTGGTATTGCAAGTGTGTCAGCAGTCAGGAACTTCAAAGGGAAGCAAAGACTATCTTTGGAGGGAGGAAAAGAGTGGCAGTGAGAGGAATACCATTGAGAAGATGGTCTTGCAGACTATATTTATTACTCGAGGTTGTAGACATACAGAAAGAAAGAAGAATATGGAGAGATGTGTCCCTAATGTTTTGGTAGGCTGTCTTGCATTGCCTTCAGTAATTGTATGGTTTAACATCTGTGGTATTGTTTCATTTACCTGTGTCTTGCACTATTTGGACCAATCTTTTATTTTGTCAAGGCTGGGTTCAGGCTTGCTAGCTACCCTGAGAGCTGTCTGGAATGCCTACCTGGCTTGTTTGCATCATGTTGCCTTATCGTTGATGTGCTGCTAGCGAAAACTTTTTGTCATACAGGGTTTTCTTTTTAGTGGGGCAACCAGGCTGTTTTGTTGTTGTTGCAGGTTTTTGTTTGTTTATTTTTGATAGGCTGCACAGTTGTCAGATGTTCAAGGTGTTGTTTTGGCCTTATCCAAGCTCCAGCTTGTTCCAGCTAGCTAGTTCCTTGCTGCCCTAGCATCCTGCCTGCCATTCTCCTGACAACAGGAACAGGTTTTAGCCTTATGATATGGTCAAAACAATAGGTTTGGCTGGTTGTCCTGCTCCAGCTGCAGTGATCAAACCTAGGACTGCTTGACAAGTGCCCCTGGGTAGCACTGATCATACCTTATTATTCCTTCTCCCTTTCCTGATCCTTCTTTTTGCTGTCCTTCTCTAACCTTATATTTCTCTAACACAGTCTCAGCACAAATAAACAACCACCCCTAATTACTTTTGCCCCGGTGGACCCAGTTTTGGTATGTCCAAACACAAATTTAGTATTTCAGATACCATTAACTAGGTAGTCTCAGCCTTACGTGGTATTGCTGATATGGTTTCCTTGCTATTGCTGTTGATCTTTGTGACCTTTTTTCCTAAAAGATTCCTAGTAGTTCCCTTCGGTTGTGTATGACATTTGGCAGTTTCTGCTGTAACTTCCCCTTAATCATCTGTGAGATCCAGCTGTATTTGTAACTCCTGTCAGCTTCTTACACTGTTAATTGTCCTTTCTAGAAATTTTTCAGGTCATATAGTGTCCCACATCTTGTGCAGTTAGCTGAATCTCAGGCCAGTGCCCAGTTTGTGGCCCTGTCGTTTGCCTGCAGCCTACAGAGTGTAGCTAAATAACTGATTGAAAGTTTATCAAAATAATACGTATTTTTAACTGAGATATTGTTCTTTTTAAGTGCTCTTTAATTTTTCATTAAAAAGTGAAAGTGCACATCAGCAAATAGAGTAACATCAGCAGTTAATCCTGTAACAAGTTCTAAAGGCTGTATATTGTATTAATCTGTTCTCAGGGAGACAGTGTTACAGGGATTTCTCCTTTCCAGTTATCAGGGAGAAGGGTTTGTGATGTTCCAGTTTCACAAAGCAGAGTTGTTCAGGCAGTTGCGTTCCACTGTGTTCTTCTATCTGCAAAAAAAGATTTGTCATGTGCCCTTCAAATAGTGTGTCATGGGTAGCAACGTGGGAAAAGGGCTTATTTGAATTTCCTGCTAATTGTTCATGGCACAGCAATCTCTTTCAACAGAATTTCCAGTGCTATGTATAGGTTGTCTTTCTGAGGATGGGGGAGAGGGGAAGTCAGAACATCTTAAAAGAACATTCAGCAACTTTACCTTTTTTTTTCTTCTTTTCTTCTCAGTAAACTCTCATTCAGCCAGCTGCTGCTCTACACCAGGAAAAGGTTGCTTGAAAGTTTCAAAGCTACAGTTTGTCATACCCTTTCCAAGCTAGTTAGGAAGCACTGAGTTAGCTTACCAAGCTCTGTTTGTTAGAGTCCTTTAGGAAGATGAAAAGCCTCTTTTCTAAGCTCTGCAGGAAGTTCAGGAAGACTGTTGTTATATTCTGTAGTAAGAGCTGGTTAAATACGGCAGAATATACATGCATACACATGCACATGTACGCGTGTGTTTCCTTCTCTCCATTTGAGTAGCTGTTATTTGAAATTCATATCAAAAATATAATTGTAACCATTGTAGTAAGCAAGTTCAGACGAATGCAATTGTGCTGTTTATTCTTGCCCATATCTTAACATTGGGTAAGCATTTAATGTGCTAAAATCCCAGCTTATTAATTCTAACAACGAGTTTTCTTATTATTTGACAGTTTTCTTATTTTTCTCTCTCTCTTTTTTATTATTTTGTAAATATATTCATTAAACACTTTTGAGTGGTTGTGGGTAGTTTTCAGTTGGTACATAAACTGTTTTTTTAGGCTTAGGTTATACAGTGAGAGAAGTGCCATGTATTTAGTTTGCAAAGGGAGAAAAGTGTGAATGCTTACAGAACCTAATTCAAAACTGAAGCACTTACTGATTTTTTTGATAAAAAATACTCAATTTCAGATTTGTTATTTGTAAAATGTGATTTGCTCAAAGGTAGTTATGGAAGAAAAGTGCTTCTTTCTTCTTCCAGTGTAAAGGTCTCACACTGTTACTGAGAGCTGGGTTAGTCAAAAAGTTTTTAATAAGATTGTCTTTGGAAAATAATGTTTTAGTTGATATAGATGTATAGTACGTGTGCAGTAAGTGAGGTACTAGGAAGACACTTGACATAGTGAAAAGTGGCCTTGACTAATAGTGTCATTTTAAATTATCATATTTTGTGATACAAGTGAGTTACAATTGCATTCTGTTATTTATATAAGAATTTTGTCTTTTTTTTTCAAGATAGCAGCAAATCCTGAAATATCTCATATGAGGTCAGCATTTGAACCGTAAGTATCTGATCTTCTAATTTTACTGTTTAAATCTGCTTGTGGTTTGAGAACTTCTTGTGTGTTAGTCAAGAGGTCTGCTGGTCATGTAGATTTTGCCTTTTAATTCTGTGTAGAGCAGGAATTAAAGGCTTTCTTAAGAAGAAGGCTATATTTTGTAAAGTGTGTGCAAAACCACAGTTGCAGTATTTTCAAGGCAGATTTGACAGGTTTCATTTTAGTACTCAAAATTTGGATGCAAATAAAACCTTGGTTATTCTTGAACTACATACTTTTAACAGTCTGTCGTCCTAGGTCCTGTTTTCTATAATATGTGCAAGTATTCTCCCTGAAGAAAAATATACTCTTGCTTATTACTTTGGTGGTTTGTTGTACCTATTCTTTAATCTAATTGAAAGCATATTATGAGCAAACAGCTTTATTTCAAAGCACCCTACCAAGGATATTCTCCTGTCAGATAACTCTGAAGTTATTGTTACAATATCTCTGTATCTGCTTACATTCTTCCTGAAGTATGTTGCAACTATTTTAAAAATATACTAGATCTTCTATATATAGAATTTATGAGAAGGTAATGGCTGTGGAGTGAAGCGTGGTAGCTAGGTAGTGCTAAGCGGAGTGCATAAAGGTTTAAACAAGGATGAGAGAAAATTTTGGAGAAGGTAATAGGAAGACAAACAACAGTTGTTTAATGTTTATTCATCAAAGAGACTTCTGAGCGCCATGGTACTGAAAGGCCGCTGAGCAGTTGTACATGGTTTAGTTCTGTTCAGACGTAGCTAAACTACAGAATTTCAGCCACAGAATTTGGCTAGTGCATAGTAACTTTCTTTAGTAGGAGGGGTTTGAGGGAAAGTGAGCGAGTGTGTATGCAAGTGGGGGGGAAACCACTGAGGAAAAAATGACACAGAAGAGGCCAAGGACACCTAAGGACAATTGGTAATACTGTGTGCCAAAGAAGACTTCATCATCATCAGGTGATACACTTAGTGTTACATCATGTATTTATGGCACACTCTTATGGTAAGTCTGTGGCAAAGCTGTTCAGCTCCTGTCTCTTCCTTCTTATTGCAGCAGGAAAGCTTTTTTCTGGACCCCAGAAGTTTGGCGCGTGGAAGCCAAGCAGAGGCAGACTAGCTCTGTGTTAGGGAATGTACATGTTCTTAGCTCTGTATCAGGAGATCGGGTAACATGCTGCTTAAAATAGTATAGGGTGACTATTCTGTCTTTAGTTCTTAGCAGTTTTAAATAGTGGGGAATTTTATTTCCTTTCTGAATCTCATTTGAAGTGTGTTACTCAGGGGACACTCTAATTGCCTCTTTGATTCTCCCTAGAAAATTTCCCCCAAATGGGGAGAAAAGTCCCATCTCTAAAGTATCTCACTTTTCTAAAACTGTATGTTTTTGCTGCTGCTGCTACTGTTTTAAATGCTGAATGTGTTGTGGTGTTTGGGGTACTGCTGACCCTCTCAAAGATATTCAATCAGTTACCTCAGGATCATGGACTTGCTTATCTTCTGGATATTACTTTTTGCTTCTTTTCATATCTCCTCTGAATAAACGATTTTTTTTCCTTCTATATCTGGATTCTTGTTACTGGTTGGAGAGAGACTGGCAGTGAGTTTAGGAGGCTAAATGAGACCATATGCTCTGTGGGTTCTCCCGAGTTCCATTTAAGCAGTTGCTATTGGCTGTCCTTTCACTTTACCTCTAGAGGGAGCTTTTGCTTGTTAAATTGGCTTATTTGGCTTATTAACACTTAAATGTTTTCTGTTTTGTTTTGTTTTAGGAATAGAAACAATTCACTTTATAAAATTAAAGTTTTGTTAAAGTTGCTCATCTGAAGTTGTCTGTCAGTTATGACAAAAATACCAAGATGTTAAATTGTTTCCATAGTAACTTGAAAATAGATGCTTAGGAACACAGTCTACAATTCAAAACTAAATTATATCAGGAATAATTGCAGTACATTTACTGAGTTTAATAGAACTTCTCTGGATTTAATGAGGTGTAAATTTGAACAGAATATGTGGCATATCACCTGGTCAGACGGCTCTTGCAGTTTGTATCATGCAGGATACATGTTTGAATATAATCCACTGCTTTCCGTTTGGAGATGGCAACAAAAATAAGAGCAAGAAAAATAATATTATGCTCTCAAAGACAGGAAAGAACCCAATAGGTAATATTGAAAAGGAAAAAAGCTTTGTGAATGGCAGACTTAAATTGAGATCAGAGGCTAACTAATTTTTTGTGGGGTGGAGGGTATATGTTTTGCTGTAAATGTTTACATAACTGCTGTGTCATGAAGTTTGAGTGCCAGAGCTGCTTTTGTTTTTATTTAATGCAAAATGTAACCATCTCTCATGATTATATCCTAAGTATAGCTAGGTCTGTGACCTCTTCTGCTAGTGACAGCTTTGTGTGTTAAAGGCTTGTCTTCACTTTCTGATCCATCACCAAGGAAACAGGAAGAAAATTCCTGCACTTTTTAAGGGGTGAGTTTATCTCCTAGGGCACAAGAGATAACTTTGAAGAGTTCTTGAGGCCTATGTCTCCCAGGCCTCTTTTACAGTTATTTTTGTGACCTTTTTTTTTTGTTGTTGTTGTTGAATAATTAATCAGAAGGCAGTTATGAATTTGAAAGTGCAAAACTAGTTCACTCATCAACTGGTGAAAGTTCTGTTAAAAAATATTTCGAGGAGCCTTCATTTTAACTCAATAATGAGGGATTTCACATTAAAAATATCAAGCCTGGTATCTAAGAGACACAAATTCAAGAATAATCCTGGGACTTCTGGCTCAGGGAAAAACTAATTATTTAATATATGGAGTAGATAGCAACAAGCAGTTACTGTGGCAATTGTGGTTGTAGGAATGTAGTCTGTCAGTATGTAGCGATATAATACTAATTAAAGTCTAACCATTGGAGTGGGGAGCGGGGAGTTGAGTAAAAATCTGAAGACAGGAGTATGCTGCAGTTTTAAAAAATCTTTTGTATATGTGCATTGAAAACAGACAAATTAATGCTTTTAAGTACTTCATTGAAACTATGTTTCTTATTTCTGGCTACTAAGGTTACCAGATGCTGAGGGTGGTATCCTGGCCGAGTTTTGCTCACTTGTTCAGCAAGAAATAGGACCTTTTAATTGTAGTGTTATGCTGTGTGATTTGCTGTGAAAACTTTGATTCCATGGAATAGTTGAGGTTGGAAGAGACCTCTGGAAATGATATGATCCAAGCTTCCTGCTTGGGCAGAGTTAGTGCAGGTGAATTGCTACATTTGTTACCTTATTAAGATTTAAAACAGGTTGTCTTTTTATATGGGACAGGGAAAATTCAGCTGAAAGCTGTGGACCTTTAATTAATTTCTGTTAGTTAAAACCAGAACTGATTACATTTAATCAAACAAGCTGATTTTGCTCAGTCAAGGGAATTACAGAATGTGGATTTAGAACACAATCAATTAACGGAGCAGTGTATTGATAATCACAGAAATAAGATTCCCTGGCAGAGGAAAGGTCTCATAACAATATATTCACTACTTCAAGATGGTGAATTGAGTAACGAGCCCAGGTGCCCTCCAGCATTGCTCCTGCTCACAAACGTTCCACCTTGAGCACTGCCTTTTAACAGCTGAATGCTCCTGACAGGAAGCACCTCAGCTAATAATGTATGACAAAGGAGTATGGACTAATCCTGCCATAACACACAGGAGAGGGAGAGTTCATTGCCAGCTCTGAGTTGACAGAGAAGGGCAAAGAGCCTGACTATGGCACAGCATCAAAATGAGCTAAATCAAATAATAAATTTCCTCCTCCTACTGGCAAAAGTTGTGTCAAAAGAAGGATGATAGGACTGCAAGAGATCAATGGTAGATGGAGGTATCCCTTACAAAATAACTTAGTAATTCTTTGGAAAGAAAATGTGCTGTGTTAGGCCTGAGAGACAAGACACAAAAATGATTACATAGATGTCAAAGAGATGTGTTTTCTTTTTGCAAGATTTCACACAAATATTTACAATGTTCAAAATTGGAGAGATGCTGTTCTGAGCCTGTCTGTATGTGCCTCATAATTATTTTACACCTTTTTTTTTCTTCTTCTCTTGCTGCCTGGTTAACAATGGCCTTTTTTGTTAGTTCTCAGTCTCTGCTGAACAGAGGTGAACTCTTCAGTGAACTGAGTGAGAGGCTGGCTTTCACTTGGGAGTTAGACTATACCAGAATCTCTGTCTCTGGAGCTAATGTACTAATGTATTTAACCTCTCCTGCTTGGAACAATTGGTTATGTGGATTGGAGGCTACTTTTTAAGTAAGATTTAATGACTTACAAATTCTGAGTAAACACCTATTGCATGGGATTAGGATGTCCTAAATGATATAAATAAATAAATAAATAAATAATAAAATAATAGTTTTTTTTTTCTTTTCTCTGAATTAGAATCTTAAACCTAATGTATGTTGCTCTTCTGAATGGGTGCAATGAGCCTCTTGGATATCTGTAGCAAGTTTCCCATCACTTTTACTCCAGTAGCAAATAATTGTTATTTTTCAGGGCAGTGGTTAAGTGTTTAAAACAGTTAGTGACGTAGCTTAGGGTCTGCTGAGCATCCAACTCTATGCCAGTCTCCACTACAGCCCCACAGGGCCATGAACAGCAAGAATAATAGCATGTATATTTTTGTATTTTTTCACTATATTCCCTTATTTCTTATAAGAAATGCAAACCTGGTGAGTACTTCTGATTTCCAGTCCTGCTAATTTGAACCCTTGCCCATGTATATATTATTTTTTGCATGTAAGTATAAGTGACAAAAATTGCTTCAAAAATGAGCATTTTGAGCCCTCTCCCATGCGTATTGTTTTAGAAATCTTGGATTTCATATAAATATCTCTGTGCAGATGTGTAACTTGCTTTATATGTATCATGCAGACTGCTATTGAGTGAACCCATAGCCATCATATTCACTTTTAATTTACAAGTATCTTAAAAAATGAAAACTACAGAGACTATGATGATATTTGCTTTTCCTTGTATGTCATATTTTTCTTTTAAATGCTATGCCATAACCTTTCTTTCACTGCAGTTTGTTTTGTATGTTAAAGCAA
Source organism: Nothocercus julius (assembly GCA_013398735.1). Lineage (NCBI taxonomy): Eukaryota > Metazoa > Chordata > Aves > Tinamiformes > Tinamidae > Nothocercus > Nothocercus julius. The sequence goes on along the minus strand of VZSV01000008.1, from coordinate 2,978,244 downwards.
AATTGATCCCTGAGCAGAAAGTTGACACAAATGTTACACGCCTCTTAAATTCTGTGTAAACTACGCCTGGGTCGTGGGATTTATACTGATATTTTACAAAAGGTTGAGCTTCACCTTTAAGACCTGACTGTAGCATTGTTTTATATTAAGTCTGCTGAGCTTTTCTAATAATTGTAAACAGTACAGTTTCTCATTGTCATTAGATTTTGCTGTTGATATCCTTTATCTCATATCATCCATATCTCGTATCTTCCCTTCATCTGGGTAGGTATCATCTTTATGTGCAAGGCTATTATCATACTAGATCAAAGTAACATTTTATCTAGCCCTATGTCCTGTTTTGACAGGGAATCAGCACTGGATGCCAATAAACGAAGCGCTAGAATTTCCTCAACAAAAATGTGTGTCCTTAAAGACTGACTTTTTTTAAAAGTTTGGGGATTTAATTAAATTTTGAAATGCAAGGTTTTATATACTTCCATAGACAAGAGAAGATGTTGGTGGAAATTCCTGCAGTTCTGTTCTACAGTTCTGATACTGATTATACTAGGATTGATCTAGTAGTTTCCAGTAGCTCCTTTTCTTTTCTTTTTTTTTTTTCTTTTTTTTTTCTTTTTTTTGTCACTGGTTGTATTTCTCCCTCGTGTTTCAGTAATGCATATTTTTATGGGTAGTCTGAAACTGTCTTTTCTTTCTAATTCTTGGATCCTTTATATGATTAATATTTTTATGCCTTCAGTGTCATCTTATGGGTTTAGCTGAAAAAATTAGCATTCATTTGAATGGAATTTTCCATTTCCTGGAACAAAGGAAAGGAAGGGGAAAACTGCTGATGCTTCTTCAAATATATTTAAACAAAAGATTGCCTGTCATTTGTTGGTAGTCCCTGTCATGCAGAGAAGATGATGTTCCACTGCAATCTGCTTCAGAGCCTGGCTGGCTGAAAACGCTGTGTTGTGTTGCTTCCTGTCAGCCTTGTTTTGCTTTGATCTTGGTAAAAGCAAGTTATTGCTGCCCGGGATTTCTTAGGAATCAAGTAGGGGAAAATGCTCGCTCTTGTATTCAAAGATGCAATGCCACAAATCCTGTGTAATTACTCTGCCCCACCCTGTTTGGGATCCTATAAATAATTAGGCATCTTTAAGAGATCCATAAAAGATAGCTAAGTATTCAGCTGATGTACAACAACTGCAATAGGCTAGTTTGCATAGGAGTGGAGCAGCAGTTTTGTCCAGCAGGATTTCAGCAAGGTGGAGAGGTTTGAAATAGGCATAGTAGAGTGAGCAACAGATCTGAAAAAGAGAAAGTGACAGTGTCTTGCCACCTTATGCATATACAAAAATAATTTTTCTGGCTTTATTCAATATTAACTGTGCTTTTAAGTAGCTATTTTTGGTAGAAAATTTCAGATGTTTACTTCCTGTTAGAGAGTTTCTAATCTTTATATATTAAGGTACAGGTCAGAGTCAAAGGATTTGGCACTATGTTCTTATGAATATAGACCAATTCTTTAACCATTTAAGGAGCTCCTAAATTCTCCTCTTAAGTCAGCAAGATATCCTAAATGACCTTCTCACTTCTGCCTGTTTACTGTGGAGAAAAATATTTGCCTGATTCACATTGCTCAGTTACAAGGTTCCATTTGTAAAACTGCCAGCATCAGCCTCCAAGAGTTGTGGGTCAGGTATAAAATATAGATTATGCAGATCAAGATTGAAATGCCTGAAGAGAATTTGCTGAAGGAGCTTATACAGCCCCCATCAGCGTTTTGCCTGCTATGAAAATGTTACTACTCCGTGCTAAACTTCTCTCACAGATTTTATAGCTGAGTAACTAAAAATTACAATAAAAGAAAAATCATCCTCTCTCTAGCTTTGTATTAAAAAAATTAACACAGAAACTGCATCAGAACTTGCATCTGTATCTTTTTGATGCTGTATGACAGTGCAGTACAAAACTAAATTTCTAAAAAATCCAGTGTTGGTGAGTATAGAAATAAAATATATAAATTTATTCAGGCACTTTAAAAATCTAGTGTCGAGCTCTGTTTTAATAAGATAAGGGACCACCCATAGGGTTTAGAATTTCTATTCTAATTGTCTTTTTCCTGTAAGAGAAAAAAAATGTATGGGTAACTTTTTTTTTTTTTTTAATATATATATCTGCTTTCATAGCCACGAGGTATAAATGAAATCTCAGTTTCCATTTTCTTCAATTTTCTGCTTAGTGTCCATCAAAGCAAGATTTCTTGGAGGCTTTAAATAATCCATTAGTGTGATTTCTTTTCTTTTTTTTCTTTTTTTTTCTCCAACTTATAGGTTTTGTTTCATGAGGGAATGGACTCTGTTTTTGTTTAGTGCTCTAATGTCATACCTGCCTTCTTGCTGGAATTGCTGCTTTTCTTCCTAACTAGGAGATGACCGGGCACTAAACATACACGTAATCTTTTCCTGGCTCCTAATGGACCTGTTCTGAATCCATGGGACACGCAAATGGCCTTGTACTTAGGCAGCCTGCTGGCATCCTGCTCATTGACAGGGCAGGATGTTGTAGAGTTTGGGAACAATATGCACAGTCCTGGGCTACTCTGTGCGGGGTCTGTTATATGGAAGCAGTGGCACATGGCTGTCCCTGTATAGTTTGGGTTGCTTAAAGGTATGCCTTGTATCACGAAAGGGACCCTGAAGTGAGATTTCATCTTTTTCTGCTCTCTTTGTGTCATATAATTAATTGTGTTGCAAAAAAAACAACTGAGTAGTGGTTGTGTCCAGTGACAGCAGGGAGTAGTCACAAGCATCAACTGGAAGACAATTAACTGGAGTAACTTGCTGGGTTTTGTACATGGGTGTTTCCTGTTTTTGTGTTCCCCTTAGTTCAGATAAATCAGTTATTTGTATGCAGGTTTGTTATATGCCTTGTTGTTTGGTTTTGCTTTTCATATGCTTTAGAAGTAATGCTGGAAAATCACCACAATTGTAATTCAGAGAAGAGTAAAATGAGCAAAAATGCAGTTTCTTTCCAGTGATGAGTTTGCTGTCTTGCTTCAGAAGCACAATGTAACCTAAGGTTGAAGGGTTTACTGTCAGTAAAGTTCAGGGCTGACAGTTAACATTTTAACACTGCATCTGTTCAAGGATAATACATTCTTTTCTTATGGAACTAACCCTCAGTGTTTGCTAAGTCTAGTGCCTGATGCTTGATTTTAAGTTAAGAACAGAGTATAAAGCACCATTTGGCATTAGGGCTTTTCTGATTGTGACTAGAGTACTAGAAGACTACAATTAGTTTTTCAGGGATCAAGAAAAAATTAAACAAATGTTACTAAAGAACCGTGTATTGTTTCAATAAGCCTGTTGCTGTTTGAGCTCTAGCAAAAGAAGCTTGTTATTACCAGTTTTGGTGTTAGTGAGACAGATGAAAAATGTCTTGGATTTTATATACAACAGATTTTTTTACTTCCTTTCTAGATTGTAATTGTGTGGTATCTGTTCAAATACTTTTGTAACTAGCCTTTTTTTATTATTATTATTTTTGTTTTCATTTTCCCAGCTTTTCCCCTTCTGAAATGGTTCTTGCCAAGGATCTTCTTTAAAAGACTTTTTAAAAACAGTAAAAATAAGCACAAGATTAGGTGTGACATTCTGCTTATATGGTTTGGCTGCTGGGGACAGAGAGCAGCTGGTATAATTTAATTTGCTAAATGGTCTTTCACTTCTAGGATTCTAGACATTAACCATTAATATTCATACAAAGTCTTCCTTAAAAGAAATCAATAAGCACATCTGACCTTAATAACAGGGTTTTGTCTGTAATCAATACAATCACTAGCATAACATATTACCCTTCAGAATTGCATTCTAGATGGTTGAAGCTGTCTGGAAATCTTTGAACTTGAGGCAGATGAGTGTTGAAAAACATTTCAGTGTGTTCAATGTTGCTAATGCCTAGCTGTGTTTCATTGGAGATCCAGATCTGGTTCCTTAGGAGAGCATATTTTTTGATTACACATTTTTTTTTTTTTAACATGCTTTAAATGTATTTTATGTAAAGTATGATCATGTTTTCTAAAGAATTCTCAAGCTTTTGAAAAAAAAACTCTTCATGTCTTGGGAAATGCAGTCATCAGCAGGTACTCAGTCTTAAAAATCATAAGGGAATACAAATATTTGTACTTCAGTAATAATAACAATTAACTAGAAATTAGACCAATTAATTTTTTCTGAGCGAAAAAAAAATCTCTTTACCTGCCAGGTTTTTGGATGCTTGGCATCTTGCCTTACATCAGAAGGTTTCTGTTTTCTCTGCAGTTAAAATGGAGTTGAAAGACATCACAGTTTATCATAAGAGAGCATAAGGTATAGAGCTATATTGTGCAATATAGCTAACATTCCTTTGTGAGGGGGAAAAAATAGAAAGTGGGGAAAAAGGAGAAAAATAACTGTATTTTGCTGTATTTTTTTATTTTACTGTCTTGGAAGGACTGGCTAACCGAAGAGCTAGGTATAGAATTGACTTCTAGCTGTGCAAACCCTAATGGATTTGCAGAAAATCCTGCTTCAAAAACCACGGATGCTGTGGCAACTCTTGTGCTTTTGGTGCTCTTCCTTTTTCTGATATCATCGCTTACAGTGCGGCCTCTTGACTTACAGTTGCTGATTCACTGTGGGTCTACTGGACTTTACATTACATCCTAAATCTTTGATTCTTGGCTGAGAGGAAGCAAAGCTGTGTTTTTCTTTCCTGGATATATGATGCTGTGGATTTCTGCTAAGGCTGGCCCAGGGCCTGCAGGTAAGATTGTCCTTCACTTAAAATATTTTACTGTCACTACTGTAAGTGCTTTCATGATTAAAGAAAATAAGGTGGCTTCATGCTTAGGCAACCAGAAGACTAGTTATTACTTTTCGAATATCAGCAGGCCCTTGCTCTTGCTTTGTGATAGGCTTGACTTACTGCCAATTCCTTCAATCTCTCAAAATAGTCCTTTGCAGCTCAGCCAGGCAACTAAACAATCTGCATTGTCTTGAAATTTTACATAAATAATTTTTCTTAGTGCCGTAAGTCTCAAGGTACTATTCCATACATCAATAGTTTTGGGGTGATATCAGCTTTGTGTAGTGGTTCCATATGGATAAACTCTGACCTCCAGTTCTGATTCAAGGCA
>VZSV01000008.1:2946226-2973052 GCA_013398735.1 Nothocercus julius | reverse complement strand
TTTTTTTTTTTTTTTTTTTCTTTTAAACAATGTGTAACCTTTCCAGGAATAGAAAATTAATATAGAAATGTATCCTGTACTCTTTCTACTTCTCATTAATTTTTCACTAAACTTCGAGGGTTGCCTGTTAGCTTGAACTCCCTGACCAGTGCCGTTGCTACAGAGCAGTTAGCTGCCTTTATCTGTGTTCCTAAGGGGACAAAAGAATACCGAAAAAGAAGTGGGTTCAGGCTTCTTGTTTTTCTGTCGAGCATTAGTATTCATCAACTGTTCTGTGACAGTGTTAGAGCGGCTACTGAAATGCTGTCATTAAATCCTGATGTTACACATCTGGCAGCTTGTCTTCATGTAAGCTCATCAGTGAACATACATTATGCAGCTATCAATAGTTTTCTAAATTTATATTAAAATAAGTGTTACATAAGTTTAAGCACAATAATACAAAATTTAATCTACCTGGTATTTATTATAGTTCTTTGACCAAGATATGCACATGCTTGCTTTACAACACGTTTCATTTTCTTATGCTAATGCTTAAAGGAAAGTTGGAATTGCAGTAGATAAAATAACTCGTAGTTCAAGTAAAGAATGTGTTGCTCTTATGCTAATGTCTGTCCTCACTCCTAGTCTTGAGTAGCAAACTACAGTGTAATAAAGCTGTCCAAGCTTTCAGCTTTAATTATTAGATCTGGGTCCTAACAGAAAAAGAAAAAAAAAAAAAAAAAAGGCACCTTAGTTTTCTGTTATTACTGCCTTCCCTTGAACAGACTGAATGCTTCATTGTTTGTGTTTGAATTTGTCAAAACCGATATAAGTGCACAAATTCCTGGGAGATTATATAACCTTAGGAGACATATAGAGCTTTAAAAATCACCCAATATATGTGATTACCTTAACTATCTAGTACTTTTTGAATAGTTTTTGCTACACTTGAATTTTACGTAGATGTTTTGTGCTCTTGTTACATATTTAAGAATTCCCTTTGCAGTCTAGACTAAATGTTAACAATGACAAAAGATAAAATGGCCTATTCAGATTCATATCCCTCTGGTAAGTGCAAAGCAAACAGAACATTTTTCTCTATTAGATCTTTGTTTTTCATTACAACAGCAACAATAACAAAAACTATTTGGCTTCACCTCAAGCCTTCAATTGCTCTGTTGGTTTATTAAATACACAGTGGAAGAGCCAGTAATGAGTAGTACAGCCTATATACCTCGTCTGTTTGTTCTTCATAAATAGAGGATTCATTATCATGTTTAAGAGACTGGAGTTGTATTGACTTTTCTTTCTAAGAATCTCTCTCATTCTAACAACTGCTTTCAAGAGTATTTTCTTTCTCACCCCCATTACTCACTGCATCAGCCTTTTATATAATAATCATCGGTATTGGAGACTACCATCCAGCTAGCTCAGTGCTAACAGCGGGCATCTGCCAAATTATTAGGCATATTGAAGGTGTTTACTGAAGTGAGGGAACCTAACATATTGCTTAAATAGAATTGCATGCTTTATTACCTTGAAATTAATTTGATTTCGTTCAATAGGGAGTTCTGCTTTGCATTACAAAGTACAGTGTCCAGTGAGTGTATGTCCCATTTTGTATTTAAAATAAATTTCTTTTTCCCTCCTTAAGTATATCTGGAAGGAAAAGAGAATCAATTTTTGTGTCGGTGATAGCATACTTTGAGGCTAACTTTGAACTATAACGTGCATAGTAAGATTATATTTCTATGTATAAATCTATATAGTGAAATAAGATTTAAAAATTCACAGATTGTAATAAATCTAGGTTTGGAAGAAGAGGAAATAGAAATACAGAAAAATAAAATGAGTATGGTGTGCCTCCTTTAAGGACCCTGGCAGCATTGACAGCTCTTGCTGCCCAGAAGGTATGGTTCAGATTTCAAACCAGCAAATTTTTGAATGTTGAGGTATATAGGTATATTAAGTATCTATTATTTGGTTTATCAGAACACTTTATTTTTTTCCCGACAGAATTGGTTTCTTCATTACAAAAGGTATTACCATAAATTACATGATGGTAAGGGAAAGATATACGAAGACGTCAAGTCCTTACGTTGTTTCTCCCTGGGCTTGTCTCTGTACGATCAGAGAGGCTTATGAAAATTAAGCTGTTTTATCTGGTATATGGTGGATTATCTTCAATAGCTAGATAAGAGGGAACAAGTTGGGAATTCACAAATGTCTGTTGTTGGTGATGATCTATAAAGCAGATGGAAAACAGATTTTTGTTAAGCTGATTCTGCAAAATGGAGTGTAGCAAAGGAACTTGAATGTGAAAATACCCTTGCATTGCAGGTCTGTGGTGACAGAAAATTGCATATTAGAGCATAGCAACATGTGATTTGTTTGTATATTCATAGGATGGATTTATCCTATACAGACATGGTTACTACTGGAAGTTACAGAAACAGAATTTGTGGAAATATTAGTTTTTTATTGCTAAGCTGAGATAGGTGCTGTAAATTCCTAATTTTGAAAACATAAATCAGCTCAACTATGAAAGGTTTAAATCCTTTCTCGCTTTAAATTAATGTACAGTTGCAACAGTATGATCTCAAATAATACAAAACCAGCTTATCTTGACATAGATTTGGAGTCTTGTTTTGGCAAGCATTCTAAGTATCTTTTGAAAAATCATAAACTTTGAAACAAGGACATGTAAATATAGGCTTTGCTGAGTTTTACTTTGAGCAGAGGACTGATAGTACAGGAATATTAAGCTTTAGATATGGGTTTCCATATAGCTGTATGAATAGAAATTGTTCCATTTCAAGTGGTAATTTATTCCTGGCATTTAAGATACAGTTGTCAAGTATTATGTGCTATCACTTGTGTTGTTGATAGTTAGATAAAGGATTATACTTAAACAGTTTAGCAATTTAAGTGTAATTATCATTAGTGAATGGCAGGCTTTATACATTTTTTAATTTAATAACTAAAATGGTTTGGAAAATAAGAAATTTTTTTTTTTTTTTTGCTTTTAATTCAGGAGATCTGGTAATACACAGAATTTTCTGTATTAAGTTAGAACAAAATAATTTTATTTTTAACTGTTAAATATTCTATGGAATATATACATGCCAAGTAAGTACCTTTTTCTTGTAAGTCAATGATAGCTCTTTCCATAACCATTCTTTGTCTTTATTTAGTAAAGACGGAGAGTAATGTTTATAATGTGTCATTGTAATTTGTATTCAGTATGAAGATCATGGCTTCATACCAGACAAGAGCATTTCGTATTCTTTAAATACAAGTTAGTATTTCTGTGATCACTGAAACATTTCAGAGTTAGCAACAGGGGTAAGTCTGAACTGAAGGGAATTTCACTATACTGGAAGAGGAACTGTGTTTTAGTAGTTACTCATGTTATCATATAAAACAAACAAGTTTTCCTTTCAGATTTTTTGGGTTCAGTATTAATTTTATCCTACTTGTAATAAGCAAACAAGGGTATTCCTGTTCTTACAAGATATATATCGCTTCAAAGTCAATATAATTTAGGGACAAAAGGGGCCAGAATACTTTTGTTACATAGACAAATATACCTTGATAAGAAAACTTGTTTATGCAATCCTAATACTTACAAGAGTTAGTTGTATAGACTAGAATTACCTATGTGAAACCGCAAGATTTCTTGGTAAAAGAATCTGGAACTGTTAAGAGTTTGTTGCAAATAACATTCTGTGCCATATAGTTCATAATGAGGAATTTATTACTGACATCAGTGAGAAGTGGAATCTGTCAAGAAATGCTGTAATTAGTTTTTTTCCCAAATCAAAATTAAAGTTTTGAAGACTCAACTTTTGCATGAAGTATATGTATAAAATTCTACTTCATTCTTTCAAAATGAAATACGTTCTGTGACCAGCACAAAAACTGACACCAGGATATGCTCTTAGGGGCCTAACTGATGAGCTTCTGATTAAGTTCTTTCTATGAGACAGTGGTAATAATTCTGAAGTTACAAAGCACTGAGAATTTTCAATGCTGACCAATACTCTCTGTCTGTGTCTGTCTCTTTTTTTAACGTAATTATATTCTAAGCCTGGTGTAAGATTATTTTTCCTTTATCATTGTAATTAATATCAGTGATTGTAGCTGTTATTCATATTTTCCTTTAAAGAAAAGATGTTTCACGTGCTAGGATCATATATTAAGATACACTTTTTGTACTATAATCATCACAACAAAAATATTTCACATTAGCTATGATTTTACGTACCTTTATGAGTAAAGGATGTGAACAGTGATTGCAAGCCGGGAGGTCATGTTTTGTGAAAAAGTAAATTAAATACCAGAATAAACTCAAACAAAGTGGGAAGTCAAAGGTAGGCTAATGCGGAAGTCATCTTAAAAGTACTCTTGGCAAATTGCAGTGTGCAAAGCAGTCACTGCATGTTATTCAGAGCTGCTAATATGGACACTGAAAAAAGACTGCTGTACAGGTGCTAGATTTTCATTTAATAAATAGTCTGTACAGTATCAAACTATATAAAAAGTCTAAAAATCACAATGAGAATTACTATATTTAAAAACTGTTCTATATTGTAAAAATGTTAAAATTAGGTCAAAAACACCATTAAAAAAGGTATGAAATGTGCAATTTTGCTAGTGGAAACAAGGGGCTCAAGAAGGCTGCCATAAAAAAGGCTGATACAAGTTGCTCTGTGATCTCTCCTTGTGTCCAGGATCCTCACATGTCACAAAGGCCTCTAGGCCATTCTTTTCATGCAAGTAGGACATGAGTTTGAAGTATCTATCACTGATTTCAATAGAGAAGAGGGGCTTCATGAGGAGTGCAAGGCTATTTTAAGAGACAAATGCACAGTGCAGTCTTTTTATGCAAGTACTTGGAAAACACAGGAACAACAGGTTTTCAAACTGAAGAGCTGTGAAATCAGTGGAGTTGTAAGGGCATATAATGAATGGTAGGATCTTGTAACATCATAAGCCTTCTGGAAGCAAAACATTTGTTTTTGTAAAAGTTTGTGTCTAGAATACCATTTGAGAACCTAGCTGAGTTTTAATCAGAAGCTGCAAAGACTGTATATTCTCAAAGGTACTAAAATTAATATAACTTAGATAAAATATTGCTAAAAGGCAGTAATCCTTTACACTTATTTCTCGCAAAACACCAAGTGAGGAATCAATAAATAAAGGCAATATAAATGGCAGACACGGTGAAACAGATCGCTGTAACATAATTCTTGAGTGTTAACTGGCACTTAACACAGCAACTCTACCTTCAGTTTGACAAATATAATAAAACACCTATGTTGACATACGTGTGGTGCACTTAACCACTTTTATTTATGTAAGTAACGGAGGTTTTAAAATTGTCTTGAAAAGCAGACATCAAAGGAAGATAAAAGGATGGGAAGAGGCAGGTAGTAGCCATTGCTTTCAGTGACCAATGATTGATTATTTTCCCCCCATATCCTGAACTAATAATTTCCATGCAAAGCCTCTCTTTTGTTGCTCAACTGTATAGGAATCTTGGTAAGGTTAGAGGGAGTCCACTGGTTTTCAACAATAGTTAAGTTATGAAGACTTATTTTAATGAAATGCAATTAAGCTAAAAGTGTGTGCATCTCACACGCTGCCTATGGTACATTTTAAATATATACACTGTCATTATATACACAAACATCCTGTATTTACACGGTTATCACCTTCATTAGGAAGTTAAAAGTCGATAGATAATGAACCTTGTGCAGTATCTTCTCTTCCTCTAACATAGATTTCACAGGGAATCTCTTCCATAACCCTGTCTTCTATGACTTGCTCAGGGCAGTCATGTGCTTGCTTGAAAGTGTAACTGCTTTTCTTGAATGTGCTATTGAAAGTTTTCATTGGCTGAGGCTGCGCAAAATCGTTGCGGAAGGGAAGTTCTACGGAGCTGAGGTTTGTCCTGCTTTGTTTTACGTTAGAGGCCTGAGAGCCACAGTGGTGGTCGTGAATGCATCTAGAAGCTGTGGAGGAGCGTCTCATTTTCTGGTAATTTTCAAGTTCTTCTGATAAATCTGCCAAATCTGCAGAAATTTCTTTGTCCCTTAGTGAAAACAGTTCATAGTGTGGAGGATCAAATACTTCTTGGAAACCAGTTTTATTGAAAGCAGTCTTGCAAGCCATAACCTTTTTGCGAGGTTGCTTCACTTGCACTAAAATGGAAATGATGAGAAGAACTAAAACTATCCCTGATGTGATGCCTATGATTGTGCCGTGAGTTTTGGTGATTTGTTCAAACAATCCGGCCTTTTTCTTTTCTGGAAAGAAAAAGTGGGGATTAATATTGCGTATTATTCTTCACTTTTTTGATAATGTGTCAAAGTAAACCAAGCTATATTCTAATCACCATGTGGGTGCTATTATTATGGACATACTTCACTGCACTGGAGACTACAGCTGTATGTCACTGAGACCTGTCCTGTAGGATCTGTGCATTTGTTCAGCAGTCTAATTCTCTGTCTTTAGCTACCATATATGATAATTCGGTGACAGCAGAGCTGTCCCTAGGGCATGCTGACTCCTAAAAGAGGCAGCTCCATTTCTGAGTCTGTACTAATTCTGTTCATGTTCTAAGAGCCTTGATTTAAAGAGGATTTAGTACAGCTACAAATGCTGCTTCATCATCACTATTTGGTGCTATTGGTAATATCCACATTGACCGAGGAAGGAAACCTAGAGCTAAAATTAGCTATTTTTTCAAAGTAAGATGTTATAACAGCAGTGATGTAAAACTGGCTCTGCCGCTAGCCTTCGCTTTGGAAACGGAGTGGCCCTGCCGGCGTGTAGCTGCGTTACGCCTATTTCAGTGCCGGCAAGGTCAGGTGTGTTCCTACTCTAACAGCCCACTAATAAAGTCAGCTGGGAAGAACAAAAAGCCAAACCAGCCAACCTAAATCCCTTGACACTGCTGGGCAGCGCTTCTTATGAAAACACACAAGATGGCAGCAGCAGGTTAAGATGGTTTCCCATACTTAACAAACCTCTTTGAAGACAAATTTTTCCATTTTTCTGTTCCGTAAAAGTATTTGACCCAGGCAACTAAAAGAATTCTATGTTAATATAATCTAAAATAATCACTAGGTAAAAAAGCCTTATGTACTACACAGAGTCTCCATACACAGCAGTTGCACTATCTCTCCAGTCTTAACGATTAACAAGTTAAAATCAAACAAATGTTTAGAACTGTATTTAGTGTTGAAGATTACAGTTTCAGATCTGAAGATTTTGGACCTGAAAAAAAGGCTTTTCTGCTTGAAGGCTCGTCTTTCTCTTTCCAGCTGTATCACTTTTTCTAATAAGATATTAGTTGTCCATACAAGGCTTGTTTCATTTAAATTTTAGGAATAGGTCCTGTGCAACCTGGCAGACACTGTATTCTATTTCTTATTAAGCTAATGTCCTTTTAAAATAGAAAATATATTTTGAAGAGGAACAAAGGTTTTAACTATAAAACTGTAGGATCAACCTTCACAATGCTCATATGTCTCCTGAGTTTAAATTAAAAATTTGAAACACCTTCCTGAGATTAATAGAACAGCTGTCTTTGGGATATTTTTAGGCAAAGACATTTCATGATTTTCTTGAAAGGCAAATGGACTGTGCTGGATCATAAGATTATACTTTGCATTATATTCACCTCTGCAGTGGTTTTCATCCCAAGGGTATGCACAGTTTTGAATGCCATTGCAGACTAAAGAATTATTGATGCACATGTTGCTATGGCAGAAATAGGTGCTGCCTGAGCAGGGAGCTGTGGAAAAGAAGAGAAAGACAATATTAGGATTTCCAAAACTCACGCATTGCCCCCAAACAGTAAATTCCAATTGTATTAACAGGCATATGCATTATTTATCCCTTTGCAGTTTAAACACGAGGTTCCATGCACACATCACTTATTATCAGCTAGTTTACTCTGTGTTCATTTGGTTGCTTTCAGGTGTATTATCAATGCTACAAACAAAATTTTCCTGCCTAAACTGGGTAGGCAAAAGAGACAGTCACCCAATGCAGCTGATAGAGGAAGGCTTTAATACTTGTCTTTAAAAACAAAATACTTAGAAATCACATGCTCCCCATCAATTATATATTTATTCAAACTGCTACTGCTATGCATCTGCTGTGTAGATGGCATAGCTGGTTCTGAAGCAGTCCCTCAACATCTGCATTTTGGAGCCCAGTAACATGTTGAGGCAAATCAGATTTCAGCTTGCACAGAACTGTGTTTCAGTAATTGTGAGAGATTTTGGTAACTGGAGGCATAAAAGTAATTTCTGCCTGTGAATCAAAGCTCTTGCATCTTCTTATTAGAGCTAATGCAGGGGTTGAGAGAGAGCACCGTTTAGCATTTTATCTATCTAGCTATAGTTAGAAATTTGACAAAATAAATTAACTAGAAAGTTCCTCTAAAGAAGACTTTAAGCATCTCTGAATGTTCTTCATATTAAAAAAAAAAAAAAAAAAAGTCTTCAGGATGTTGTATAACATACATAATGTTTTCTTTACAGCCTCAGAACATGGGACAAGAAGTTGCTGTACCCTTTCTCTGCTTCAGAAACATGATATTTTTATCACAGAAATAGTGGAGTCAGTTATAAATTAAATAGTATAGGCGTAAGATAGACATTACTGTTAGTTTCCAAGCCTTTGACCTCTTGGAAGGGAAAAAAATATCTGGGTGTTTCTTAAATTGGAAAGAATGTGCAAACTTTGCTTTATAAATAATAGTCCAGTTTATCTTTTATATAGAATAGCTTAAAAAAAGCAGATGTATTTAACAGAATACAATGTCTATAAAAATACTTTTGACTGTGGGACAAAGAAAGCGGTATGAAAGTGATGTCAGGAATGGCTGGTAAGCACCCAAGTGTATTTGCTAATGCTTCAGTACCGGCCCATCTGGAGGTGCACTGCCTCTGGAATAGCTGATGAAGGACTATGATGCAAGACATATTCCCATCCTTATTTCTCTGTATAGGAGAATTGTTTCATGCTTCTATCTTTTTGGATGATACATTTTGCTGTTGTTTCTCCATCTCCATCGCAGTATGTGGTTTATGTTCCTGCATAGTCTCTTTGCTGGCTTATGTTCACATGTCTATAAAGGTGGACACATGCACTTTATTTCTGTTGTTTGTTACTGGCAGAGTAACAGTCTCTCTAACAGCCGTAATGTTTGACAGTGTCCAGGCCAGGATTTCAATAACAGCTGGACTTCTCTTGTAACTGCTTTCTATGACTGGCGCAGTATTCACAGTGTTGTTACTATCTAGCATTATTCATGTATTGACTCAAGCCAGAAATCAGATACATTGATTTCTAACACTGCTGTTAGCTGAATTACTTTGTCAAATCTGCAAGCAGCACCAGGTATGTGTGAAGTGCCTGTCATGCACAGTTGGTTCATTTATGTAAATCTTTTCAGAAATATTGATTGTTTTCATGGTTGGCTTCATATAATTATAAATAGCTTAATGATTTGAAAAAAAGATAAGAAAGGATTCGCTATTTTTGGTTAGCATATTCGCTTAGCACTCCATTATTTAAAAATACACAAAACTTATTTTTTAGACCCAAGTTGAATTATCCTTTGAGAAAAAAAAAAAAAAAGATAGTATGTCAAGCTGGAAGATAAATAAAAACAACCACATACTACTGCTGATTTTCTTTTAGCAATGACTTCGGAGTCACTTTAAAAGTCTTAAATCTGAAAAAGTTATCTAACCTTTGCAGCAGTCATTGTTTCAGCCTCTTATACTCAAATCAATATTTATAAAATAAATCAATAATTTCTCTGGCAAAATTCCTAGCATTTTCTGACTGAAAGCTCAAATTGCTTACACTAATGCTGATACTGCTGATTACCTTGAAAAATAAAAAGTAGTGGAAAAACAATTAGAAGTTTTGTAAGCAAGTATTGCATAAAAGTGGCAGTTGCAGAAAATCACAGTATGAAAAATTTACTAAACCCTATTTTAGTTTACTGAACGCTATTTTTATTATCTAACCTATTTTAGGTTAACCCACTTAACCGATTTCATGTGAAATATTAGGTCATTTTCAGAAGGACTCAGTTGTTTCTTACTGTCATGTGCATAAAGCAGGCAATACAAGATTTTTCTTTTTAGTTGTTGCTCTTGAAAGAGTATTGTACAGAAAGTAATTTTTATCCTGTGTTAAACTTTACTGGTTATAGAACAGAATATAAAGTCTGCCTGTTACCTGTAACTTGAGCTTTTTTGCATGGTGGTCAGCCGCATTTTTGTCAGGACTGGCTACAGACATGTTAGTACTGTCAAAAGAGTTACTCCTTTAAAGCCAAACCTGTACTGTTTATTCTGCGAGCAAAAGTTATTGAAAACTTAACCTTTAGAACAAAAATAGTTTTGATTTCCTGAAGTTAAATGTCAGATGTTTTATTCAGCTCCCTCAATGTATCGCAGATCTCTGCAGTTCCTTCTGACCCTTGAGCCGCTGCTGGTGTCTGGCACCAAAGTGGAAGCTGGGGGCTAGTGGGAGAGTGCCCTTTAGCCCTGCTGTCTTTTAAGTTAGTCTGAGCTTGTTGTAGAACTCAGAGAGGACTTGGCCTGAGGCTGCATTATTATTGAATTCAAGTGAAAATTAATCCCTCTGACCAAGACAGAAAGCCCTTCTTCAGAACCAGTGCTCATAACGGTGCCAAAGCAAGTATTTAATTCACTTATCTGTACGTGAAGGAAACAGAAATGCCGCTTTTTTCATGCGTTCCTGCTGCATAATAGGCACATTATGCTTTCCTCTAAATGCCTGATGTACCCTGATAGAGATGGGAGAAACTGGTACTTTAGAATTTACTTACGATCCACAAAGGAGGTGAACAGCATTCGGAATCTGCTCAGCCTGCTGCCTTCATCGGCCCACATGCGCACCACGCCGGTGCCCGTCTGCAGCACCACGTCGTTGGCTACTGTGCTGCAGAACTTGGCCTTGAGGTTCTCGATAGAGCTGCTCCCATCATACACAGCAACAAAGTTTCGTTTGCATTCGTTGGAATGCTCCATTTGGTAGTCCAGAAATCGCAAATAAATCTGTCAGGAAAGGGAAAAGACAGTCTCCAGGAAAAGTCATACACAGAAGGACTTTTTTTTCCCTAGCTTACTGGCAAATCTTGAATAAGATGTCCTTGAATAAGGGTTTGTAAGTGAGCCACCAAAGCATGGGAAAGCCCATCCTTAAACTTAAAAAAGAAAAAAAAAATCCCTTTGAAGGTGTCTGTTTTGTGTCAGGGAGCCTCTGTCCATTTGGAGACCTGGCTGAGGTCTCCAAATCCATGGGTGAGCAGGTCCTAATCCATGAGGTCTCCAGCACATCCTTAAAACTGTACTGGTTCTAAATACTGTTTACAGTTACCTCCATGGTGATACACTGAATGCTAACAGCCTTTGCCATGCTGCAGCTTTTCATGCAATTTCCTAATGGCAATAATTGCAAATTCCTCTTGAGCTTGTGAAGAAGGGAAGACAGGCTGGGCTTACAACATGCTTACTACCTTTTCTTCTGCCTTTCTGCAGTATCTCCTTTTTAATCTGAGCTAGTGCCAAAGCCCTGTGAAACTGTGTCTTAAGGATTTCACTAAGACAAAACCAGTATCTTTGTGTGGAAAAAAACAATTTCTCCCCACCATGCGCCTAACAGGCATGGTTAAAAATACAATAAAAGGCTGGTAACACCTGTACGGTCTGGCTTTTCTTTTCCCCAGAGTTTTATAGAGGCTGGTGCTTCCCCTTGCATGTTCTGGGAGAAGGCGCAGCCTGTGCTGTAGTATCTCATGCTTCATCTCGCTCGGTTTTGTGAAACTAGCACTTTGTTATATGTCGGTATTTTCCCCTGTGACTTTGTGTGTGTGCATTCAGCATCACGATGTGCAAAGTGATATTCAGTAAATACATTTCTTTTGCCACTGTTTTTGTCAGATTTACTGGCAGAAATTCTCGGCTGTGCTGAGAACGTGTCTGCCACTGACATCATGTCTCATGGATGTGGGTGTGAGCTGCGCGGCTGGTATTTGGTCTGAAACTCATTATTTGCATTTAAGGATTGCCATTATATATCTGCTGTGATAGTACGATGGAAGCTAAAAATAAATTAGCACACTTTTAATAGATCTGTTCTGTGTATGAAAACAAAAGAAAAATCCCATTGAAAAGGGCTCAGCTGAGGAAAAGCTCCTTCTGGTTAGTGTGCCATGCAAGCAGATCTTGTCAAGGCTTCGGATGCCCAGACAGAGATATAAAAGGTCTTTGCTCTTGAATAATATTGATTAAGCTATTCTAGTAGCTTAATTTGTTGGAGTAATTATTGGAGGTAATTTATTAAATTTATATTATGGATATTTTAAAAAGTCCTTTCATTGCTGCAGTTGTATCAGTTTTACAATTTTATTGTTATTACAAAATAAAATTGAAGAAATTAAGAATTTTCCATGTTGATTTTTCTCATGAGACTGCACCTCATGATTCTGGCAAATTTGAAGTTTTAGAAACCACTGTCAGAATACCAAGAGTTATTTTTCTCTAACGTTTTAACTGAATAATTTAGGATGATGATCTAATCTCAAGACTGACCCAACTACAACTCTGCCTGCTGGCAACATTCAATAATTTATTAAAATACTTAAGAGTAAAACCCAGTGCACTCAAGTGCAAATATAGAAAGAAAACTGTTTTATTATTGTTTCTGGAAGAATTGCTACTATTAGTTAGTCTAGCATAATGCTCTTGGGAGTTCAGTCACTTCCTCAAAGGCTCAGATACATTAATATAGTTTTAGTTTCTCTCTTGTCCTGTTCTTTCATCAGGTTTTCTTAGGTGGCTGTTTTAGTACTAATTTGGAAGTTGGAAAATAAGGCTGGTTAGTTAACCCTTAGGATTATGCAACAAAGCATAGAGTATGTTTGTAATCTTGGCAAAAAATGGTATTTAACATATTTTTTTTTAATTTTATGTGCATGTGGCACATTCAAACAGTGGTATTCACTTTAACACACACACTTACAAGCAAAATTACAAGGGAGTATGCAATTGGGAAAAAAAAAATGTATATATTCTTCACTGTAACTTGTAAATAATTAATTAACAAGGCATACTTTGGTGTCTCGTGTTGATTTTTTGGCTCTAACATCTAATATGCCCCTTTAGGGCTTGGGTAGGAAAGTTCTAGGAAATTTTATTATGGCACTTAAGATTACATGATCCTATAGTACAGTTGGAAGAGAAGGAGTGCCAGTGCCTCAGCCACTTCCAGGTAAAGCTCTTCATTTTATCTCAGACTGCTCATGAAAATAGGTTTTAATTAAGGTGCCAGATTGTAAATAGGACTGTGAGGAGCAGCTATGTCTTCTATTGACTTCGAACAGAACCAAATGCCCAGTAGAACCCCGGCAGCAAAATTTTAAACTATGGCAGTGAGATTTGCTGGCGTTTGTCAGACTTTAGCCAGCATTTTTGCCTGCAGTTTTCCCATAAAATAGATCAATTTAAAGGCCCTTGCAAAATGTTTCTTAGGCAGTTTTCAGATTTATTTTCTATGTTGAACATCAAATATTAGGAAGAAAACAGCAGTGGATCTGCTGTATAAGTTTAATTTCAGAAATAATCATCTATCTGAATTTCCTAAGCCACTGATACATAATTCATTTCAGTGAAAGTGAGACATTATGCAAATCGCAGCTAATGACTTATTACCTGTTACTAATGACTTGGAAGCCCATTATATACTGAATTATATGAACAAAACCAACCTTAGCATTTGGAGTAGCCTTAATTGTCCATATGCAGTCAACTGCTTGTCCTGGTTTTGTTTTTTCTTCTTGTTCTACTTGACTGGAACGTACTATTCCATCAGCTCCCGAGAGCTCAAATTGGCAGTCTAGAGAGAACATACACCTTGCTGTCAGATGCAATGTGATATTCATTAAAAATTTCATATATAAAAAATTGGTAGTGTAATACTAGACCTGGAATGGGATTTAAAATACCTCCCAGGTAAGTGAAGTCAGGATCTGTAATAGAAAGAAGTCATGAATTACAAGGGCTATTAATGCTAGAGAATAACTTCTTTTTTATTCAGTGGTGAGCCAGGTATGAACAACAGGCTTCTTCACTAGGAAAGGATAGATTTATTTACCTGGTATAAATGAGTACTTTGCTTGAAATCCTTTTCCTTCCAACTCCTCATCAGAAGTAAACTTGATCCACATAAATCTCCCTGTTGATCTAATTAGTGAAGGACTTTTCAGACCACAGTAACGATCAATGAGAGGGGAGAAACCAAAAGGTCCATCTCGAACCTCCAGATGATCAAACCGGCATTCAAAGGAGGGTTCTATGTAATAAGGTTCATCAAAGGTCAACTCAATTCTTTGTCTTGGAGCAGCTGGCATAGAAAAAAAGAGGAAAAAATTAAAGGAAGTTATATAAAATACATATGAAGATATGATAACAATGAAAAGAGAATCTCCAAAATAATGAGATAAAAAAGAAATGAATACATGCAAAGTATAAAAAGAGACAAAACATTAAGTGATATAGAAAAGTGAAAAAAAAAAAGATACCAAGAGCAACTTACTGATACATTCCCTAAAAAATAAGCCATATGTGGACATTCATTAGCCCATGTAGCAGGGACATCTCTTATTAGACTGTTCAGAAAAGTGCAAATGCTTCATTTAGATAACTGAAAATGCTTCATTTAGATATCCAGGTGATTATAAATGTTGATAGGTCTGAACCAGCAACAGCCTGACATCAGGATTTGAACTAGCCCCCTAAATCCTCATGAAGTGCAACTATGGTTACTTTTTGACCTGATTTTTGCATCTATATATTTGTAGTCTGCATCCCAATTTGGAACTGGGACTTTATATTGTGTGTATAACTCCTGTGCGTTTTGTTCTTGTCATTATTCTTTATCAGATTTCAGATACTCATTGGTACAATTAAAAATCAAATATTATCTTTTTTTTTCTGGATGTTTATACATATCTGGAGTGTTTAGATGAGATACCACACTAACATGAGTTAGAGAAACAAATTTGTATCTCCTAATTTGGACATATTGGCAGTGGTCTGCAGGAAGGACCACATCTTAGCTCGGTTTTGAAGATGATCAGTACAGAAGCTAATTCTGTGCCCTCTGGCAACTGCCTTCGCACAAAGAAGGTCCAGCAATGGACCTGGTAGGTCCCAGTGCTCAGGCTGGGCAGGATGGCTGCTTTACTGGACATTCTGTTACAGGGAAGATGCAAAGCTCTAGAAATGCAGGTACACACAAAAAAATGATGGCCTATGTTAAGGCAGAGTAAGGTATTAAGTATAAGACTGCGCATGTAAAACCTCTTGTTACATAAAATATTCTAATTAATTGATATGAATCTGATGAAAAAGTTGACTAGCATTTTTTAGACAAATTCAGTGTTTTTTGGATGCATCTTAATAAGAGAGAAAATAATTAGTGCTCAAGTCTTGCAGTCTTTATCCAGGATAGTCCCACTGGAATGTGTTTTTTCTTGTTAATGATTTTTTTTTTTGCCTTTGTCATGTAATTTTAATAGTGACCTCAGCAGTGCTAACAAACCTATGTATTTTTAGTAAAGGGCTATGGTGCCAGTCAAGTGTGTCTTTTTTGTTAATGAAAGACAGCATAAAGGCTTTCTGCCTGGAGCAATACAGTATGTTCTGGTAAATGCTGAAGATTGTCTTCAGTCGTCTTTTTCAGTTTATTATCAGCAACATCAAAAGTGATAATAAGATAACAATTAAGCTATGGTTTTTATCTCATTAGCTCTGTGCCTTGATAGATTAGAGATGTGTCTTACTCCATACTGTTAATTCCCAAATGTTTGCATTTTCTATTCATTTGTTGCTATTGCTTTGGAGAGCATGTTCAACTTTTTTTTTTTTCTCAACAAAATGACTGCAGAATTATGTTACCAATGTGGCTATATGTTACTGGACAATACACTAAAATGACAGTCTTAACAGTTCAGTGTTCTCCATGTGACAGTAATTACAGCAACACAGACCAGAAATGGAGCCTGTACCTTCCAAGATATAGATACACTCTTGATTCGGCGGGTACGTGTTAGGGTAGTTTGGCGAAGCAAAGTGTCCTCCATTACTTGTCCGTACCCAGTTATCACACTGGGTGGGAGGAATGCGGTTCACTCCAATATTTTGCCCACCTTAGGGGAAAAAAAAAAAATCATGATCAGAAGTCCGCAGCAAGCATGCAGATTTGGTATTGCAAAGAAAAAGATTTATGTAGAACAATAGTATATAAAAGAGGCATGGTTTGGTTGAAAAATCTCTTGCTGCATATGTCAATTTTAATATTTAGCTAGCAAAATCATATTGTTTAATTTAGCAATGTGATATATCCTGAAGAAATCACTGTTTTGGAGTATGAGATCTGTACAGTAATCCTTGGTAAGGGAAGAGAGGAGGTAATTTTTACACAAATGAGTGTAATTCTTGATTCTCTTGTTTCTCAGTCAGATATTGTCAGTCACCGTGACTACAGCAGCACTGTTTTATGACCCACTTTTCCATCCCCATGCAGATATAATGCAAAATATTTGTAAGCATTTACTACTTCTGGCCCTGATAACAAAGTATACTGAAATACATGACCCTTAGGCTGAGTATTTCTTCACAGGAATTTGTTAGTCTACTGAATGCAGATAGTATGAAAATACACTAAATACAGCAAAGGCAATTAACGAAGTAAAATTAATTGCTGTAGATACTGATAGCTGTACTGGTAGCTAAGGGTCTGGTTTAAGATCAAAGTTTTCTTCTAGATGTACCGAGAAATATGATTTTTGGCTGAGATCATGTAGTTCAATACAGTAGTATGCAACATCACAGCATTTGCAGGAGCTTTCTTAGTCCAGCCTCCCTTTTCCCTGGAGAAAGGGCTAGGGAACAGTGTGATCCCTCTGACATTCTTGTAAAGTGTCTCTGCCTTTTCTCTTTGATAGCTGCAGAGAACGAGACACAAACTCTTCCATTTCTGCTAGACTCCCTAAATCCCACAGAGGTGCTCTCAGGATGTTGTTTGTACTTAGGCAGCCTTCCCTGGAGATGTTTGCAAAGGGAGATCTGCTGAAAGGCCTTGGCTGCCTCCGGGGGTTGCAGCGCCTTTCCCCAGGGTCTCGGCAGCCTTTCTGTGTACAGGGGTGAGACCTCAGTCTCTCCTCCATAAATTTATAAAGAAAGTGCTCTAGGTGCCAGTTTCTCTCCTATGTATGGATTATTCCCACATATGAGAAAATAAGGTTTGTGCAACTGTTGCCTTCCTCTCTGGAGAGGCACTGGGTTCAGAAATGTTTGTGGGTGGACTGTTTGAAAAGCTGCAGAAAACTTGTCAGATGCAGAAAATGTGAATTTCTGTGGTGTTTCTTTCCACCTTTAAGGTCTAAAACCTTTAGAATTTTAACTGGGTGAGTGAGCTTCCTTTTTTTGTGTGTGTGTATGTACACCATGGGCATGTTCAGTTGGGAAAAAAATGCTGAGATTCATTATTTTTAATTGAAGAGCTATTAGTACCTGAACACAAATACCTTCTTTGACTTATTTTACTTATTTCAAAATTATAAATCTCTTACATTTCTTGAAAGAAAACCATCAACCCAAATCTGTACCTTGTGTCTTCTGTGCAACGGCAATCCCTTCCACTACAAGAATTGTTACCAGCAGCACTGGTGAGAAAAGATGGACAGGAAAAACATCAGTTATCAAAGAAAATGTAGAGACCATCTTCTGCAGCCCTGATGAAAGCAAATCCCAGTATCACTGACAACAACAAGAAAATCAGAATATACAAAAATAATTAATGTACTTCTTTAAAATTTCAGCTTTAGGACACTAGTGCAGTTCAGGTGGCACTGTTGGTACTTCTCCCACTTTCCTTAAGAAAGTGTTTATGAGAACAGCAACTTCTTGTCTGAGGAGCTTTAAGAATCTTATCTAGAATATCTATCAACTTACAAGCACTTTATAAAAGTAAATGCAATCTACCTTCTGTGTAATTTTAATATCCTGAAACAAGATGTTTGACTGCTGTAGTGAACTGTGTTTATAATAAAACTCCACACGCATAACATGCATATGAAAGACTTCTGTGGCTCATAAGAAGTAATGAGAGCACAGGAGCCCCTGCGAGGCCTTATCCCTCGCGGGGCTGCAGAATCTGGGTAGGGTTGTCCTTGCAGGCTGCTGGCAGCGATGCTGCGTGGAGCCGCGGGGGTGGAGACTGTCCTATCCATAGACTGTATGTGGTTATGGGACTTTTCTCGCCAACTACTTTTTCCCTTGGGAGACAAGTACACGACTGTGTTTGCTCCAAATTTCCCTCAGTTTATTTTTTCAGATCCTCTGTTTCAATTGTGAAATTCAAGGGGCCAAGTTTAAGTGCAATAGATTATAATGCATTGTTATAATAGATTATAATGCAGTGTTATACCCTGCCTCTACTTTGCATGGACTTAACAATCTCAAAGCAATTTATACCACTTTATAATTTGTTGTACTGCTTCCCACAATGAGATTTTTTTTTTCTGAAACAAAGCAAACAAGCACAGAAACCCATTATAAGGAAAATAAATATTTTCATGACTAACAACACTGACGCAGCTAGTCACCATCAAATAATAATAAACCCCCTGTATTTTAGTATAGCTATCTACTATGGCAAACTGTTAGGTATACCTTTTTCTTCCTTTTCATCTTTAGGCATCTGAATTTATCTACATTTACTTCAGTGGTCATTTTCTCCTCCACAGATAGACAGCAGCAGCAAAGATACTTAGTTATGTTATTCAGTAACTTCCCTTTTCAAAATGATGCAGATACAGAAACAAGGCTCCTAAAAGGACTTTAAAAAAATCTGATTGGTTTTTCACTAAAGCCTGTGCTGTTTCTATAAATAGTCCAGAGCTGTATATGCCTGTGCAAGTGCAAAAGAACAGTACATGTTTCCTGCAGAACAGCGTGGATGTGCAGGCAATTACAGCAGATAAATGGGCTGAATATTTGTCTTACTGTCTTCTTTTTGTCATATTATATGGCTGAGTGGGTATAATGAGTAAGGGCCACCTTCTCTTTGTCCCTCTGCCCTTTTTGTCCTCTTCATTTTTAACCTCTTCCACCTCTTTTCTCTCTCTAGCAGTGCCTGTCCTTCTCATGCGGTCAAAGATCCTTAAGATGTATTCAAAGAAGCCCAGGTACTGAATCTTTAAGAGCTTTCCTTAGCCATTGCTTTTAGCCCTGGTAATAGCAAAATGAAGAAAAGAGGTGTCTCGATGATTAATATTCTGTATGTGGACTGTCCTTATCTCTGTGGCATTGCTAGCAAAAGGGTGGTGAGAGAGCTGCACCTGCTCTTTGTGAGACGGCTGAGATAGTATTACCTTAAACTGGGTCTGTTTATGTTACATAATACAGTATGGGACAGCAAATAGGAGGTTTTTTGGCTGAAAATGAAGCCTATCAATATTCAGGATGAAAAGAAAAGAAAGAAGGAAGAATTAGCCAAATATTTGTAATCCTTTTGGATTGCTTCCATCAGCCTCTCTTTTGTGTACATTTTTTTTTAAAGCATAAAATCATTTGTGTTCTAAATCCCTACCACTACCTGAATTTTTTTCAAAATGTAAAGCCTAATTTGGATCATATAAAGTCAGTACAAGGAAGGACAATATCTAGAGAAGACACACATGCTGATGGCGCACTGGACAGCTAGTGCTGAGCTGCTGTCCTGATACAGTACGTGTGGACTCAGCAATTCAAACAGATCCAGGGAGACACTGTGCTCCTTTGAGTGGAAGTTTTGTAGCATTTTCAGAAGGACCAGTAATGCTGATCCTGTTATTTGACTGAATTTCACA
The DNA here is from genome assembly GCA_013398735.1 of Nothocercus julius. Classification (NCBI taxonomy): domain Eukaryota; kingdom Metazoa; phylum Chordata; class Aves; order Tinamiformes; family Tinamidae; genus Nothocercus; species Nothocercus julius. The sequence goes on along the minus strand of VZSV01000008.1, from coordinate 2,953,095 downwards.
TTGTTATAATGCACTTTAACTTGGCCACTATTGTCTTCTGCTGCTTTTCTTTTCTGTTTTTTTTTTGTTTGTTTGTTTGTTTTTTGTTTTTCTTAAGCCTATCAGCTATTACTGTGATAACATGATTGATCCTTAGTGTGTATGGAAAAAAAAACCTAGATTAGGTCCATATTTTACTATGATACAGCACACAAGGGACAAGTGTTTAAAAAATGCATTTGAATGGGGCTTGCTGGTGGAAGTAGAGAGCACAGTGCAGGACAGGATGGATGTCAGAGAGGGGAGGGCGGGTTTGTTTGGCTTCTTTTCCATGGAGGCGCATGGTGAGAATCCTCCTGGAGGATACTCAGGTATGGCAGTCTGACCTTATAGACCTGCAGATAGTTAGTTGTAGAGATAATTGAGATCAGTGCTTCTGCAGGTTCCACTGGCATCTACTGTATGGTATCTAAACTGGAGAAGAACTGTCGTCAAGCAAACAGCGGCATTGCCATTGAGGCAGACAAACTGAGAGAGACTTTTTCATTCATTAATCTGGTATTTGCTAGACTCTTATTTCGTGAAGTATTGGGGAATAATATTTACTACCATTTAAAGCTCTGATAGTTTTTATCTGTGTGAAGATTAATTAGAAATTTAAAAAGCTGCAAGTTTCTGCCTCTGTTTTTGAAAGAATCTTTGTCCTTTTCTCCCTCCTTTGCATGAAATATTTTAGATCACCTAGCCTGCAGACAGCTGTTTAAATTTTTAAGGGTGAAGACACTAACGATATATTGCATTCATTATTACTACTCAATTTTTATCATAGGCTTATGGAATAATATAAAAGAATCACTGAACCAGTGTAATAAAACATACATTGTTTGTGAGGTTCAAGGCTTTTTTTGATGGCATTTCTTAAAATTACCCAAAAATGAACACAAGACATTAAAAAAAAAAGAATTGTTTACTGACATATAAATAGAGAGATTCACAAATGATTGGCGCCTATTTCTCTCTAAAAATGGAAGTAAAGTAAATAGTTTCTCTTTTTATACTGAAAGAATTCTCAGCCAACAGTAAGAAATCAGTGTTTTGCTTAGGAAAACAAGTGCTTTAGGCTGCAAATTTGACATATGCTTGTATTTTCTGGCAAGATGCATTCTTCAGATTTCATGGGATACAGTTTTGCTCTCGGCTCTGTAGGGTATGTCTTCCCTGTGCCTTTTCGACATGCCCTAGGATCCTCACGTACAGTGAAAACGGAGTAGATTTGCAGATCAGCTTTGAGAGCAGGGTCTTACTTGAGTGATGACATTGGGGAACTCAGCGCGCAGGGCAAGCACGGAAACTAGTTGGAAGCAGTCACGCAGAACTGAGGAAAATGTGAAAATTCCTCCAGTTCTTAGAACAAAAATAGAGTATTACACATTCTTATATCCTGGCAGGCAGAATCCTAGGAATAAAGATGACAGACATTGCTTAGAGCAAGGCTCCCTGTTAGAGCTCAGTGCTGTGCTGCCTGGGTTAGGCACTACCTTGTATACATGGACGCCAAGCAGGCAGCAACTGGCAATATGCATGTTATAAAATCTAGCCACAATGCTTGCTATTTTCTGGCAGATAGCAGCCTAGAATAATGCTTGATCTTAATTACATACCATGTTTTGCCTTATGGGAATGAATCCTTTTCTATTTACTGTTCTTAAACCGATCTCCTAATTTGCCCAGTGTGCTAAAATTAATGCTAGTTTCAGTAAGAGCTAATAACAGTATCACAGCATATGCATCCAATGATTATCCACATGTTTAAACTTAAATTTTCGCTATTAATGTGCTGAAGACATTTGTGATACTATATCCCTTCATATTATCTCACCAACAGTAATTGTGCTTTAGTTGCTTTTAAGGACTCTGACCACATATAAGTTCCTATGAAATTAGATGCTGCACATACTCAAAATAATTCACAGATCTTGTTGCGAAAAACTTATTATTATTTAGATGGACAAAGTAGAGTGCAGGAAGGAAAACAGAAGTCACTGGATTTATATAACTCTAACTGGATGGTCACCTCCTTTGCTTTCAGAAAGTTAATTAAGTGCATTTCAGTTTCAAAGTGTTTTTAGCTCAGAAACAGACCAACTGTAAAGTCCAAGGGAATGAGATTTTTCTCTCTTCCCAGCATTTGGTGACATTTTCAAGTTGATAAAAGGAATATTGGATTGCATCTGTTCCTGCTTCTTTGGGGCAAACAATTTTATTGCTGAGGAAGAAAACACTGCAGCTTTTGAATCCCATGTGGTCTTACAGGCTGTATATGCGCCCTTATTTCTTGTGGCCTCAAAAGGACATTTGCAGATTGTTAAAATGAGTATCAAAGAACAGTGGAGTTGGTTGCCTAGAATTAACCTATTAACAGCTCCAGTGATTTCTGCATGTTGTTTTTTTAAAGATCCTGGAATATGCTGCAGGATTGCAACAGACAGGGAGGTGTGCATCGGGAAAGCTCTCTTCAAGGCAATATTACCCATGCTAATGGAACTGCCAAGCCAGTTTTAATCCTTCTCTCAGAAGCCTGATAGCAGAAGTGGGCTTCATCAGCTATTAACAGACTCTAGCGCCTCTCTGAGATCCAAATCTTGTTAGGCATTTAGCATGCCAGCGGGATGTCTGAATGCACTCAGGTCTGTGCTCAGATATAACAGTTTCATCTCACCCCAGCTATTTCCAATAGAGATTTCTCTCTTTAAGATTGCCAAAGAAACAAACCGGGAGTCTATATTTCTGCAGAGAAATCAGGTCAACTGATTCAAGAAGTAAATGCAGTTCTCCCCCTTTCCTTTGATCAAAATCATCTGCAGAGCAATTCATGCTTGGACAGATCTGTGACAGTCCCCTCCAGGTTTTCTCAAAACATTTAACATTTCTGATCCCTTCCTCCATTAGAAATATATAAGCAGTTAGGGGTAGTTATATTGTTCCAGTTTTTCCACATCCTGTTAGTTATAATCCACCTCTGGGTATGTCTGCCAGCAAAACTTCTGCCAGAATAACATTGTGCAGATTTAAAATAGCAGTTTTCCTTTTTGTATATAGAAGTAGTGGTCTTTATTTTCTTTTTTATTTCTACCCGCTTTGCCAAGACATGTGCAGCAAGAGACTGCTAAGGCAGCTGCAAGTACAAACCATTTTGATGAGGGTTTCAAAAACCTAGTCAAAATATATATACTGAGATTTCCCTGTAATGGACAGGACTGATCCTGCTGTACATACATGACTATTCTGAGAACCTCTTTCCCAGGGATTACTTACTGCTAAATCTTAGGAGTACTGCTGTCATCTTCTGTCATGTCTGAGAGCAATTTACCTAAAGAGTATAAATGATTTTCTTTCTCTAGCTCCTCACTCTCAGTCCCTTGAAGAGAAACTGTTCATGTATTTTATTGTTTGCTAAAGGAGGAGGTGTTTTGTGATAGGCAGTGTTAATGGTTGGTAGCTTTTTTCCATAGTGGATCTGCTTTGTAATAGCAGAAAAATGGAGTGAAGCACAGACAGGATTAAATACATGAGGAAATTTTTCATTAAAAGTTAGTTGCTAATTATTAATGAAAAAATATGCATTCCCTGTAGCCCAGTCAGCTTCAGGAGCAGTTGTCTGTCATGAATCAAGATGGGTAGCAAGCAAGGTAATCTGTCCAAGAGTATGGGTGCTTAATTTATTAAAAAAAAAACAAACTGGATCGTACAGGGCAGGAGAGCAGCAAGCTTTTTTGCAGTGCTAGAAACCTAGCTGTGTCCAAGACCCTGTTGGAAAAGCATTTGCTTCAGTCCAGATGAGCATGTCCACCACTGTGCATGTCACTGGTTATGGGACTAAATAACGCCCCAAGAACTACTTCTGCTACAATGCTATGAACTGTGTTGTGAATTTCTGACAAGTTCCTAAGTGATGAATAGCCTGCAAAGTTTGATTCTGGAGGGTAATGTTTAATCTCTCTCTATGAAATAAAACTTAGGGAAGACACGGAAAATCTTCTTCGTTAGATAGAGATAAATAATTCAATAGCTTCAATATTATTTTAGACTCTGACTATAATAATATACTTATACACTGACCTTTTCAATTAATATCAGCATATTTAAAGCCAACTTGTGCTGTAAAAGTTCTAGCAGTACTGTTAAGTGTGGCCCAGGAAATATTAATGTTTTTGAAGTTAAGCTACTCTGGAAGCAGGACATTCTGGATACTGAGTTTGTATACTTATTAACAGCAGGACGCAGCAGATACCTTACTTGTTTATAATACAGCAGCTTTTTAGAATCTGTTCTACAGTTACTCAAGTTGCTTCTGCGTAATTCAGTGCAAGCTGTTGGATGCTTAGCATTTTTGATTGCTGCAGAGGTCATTACTAGTGCCAGGTTTTATGTAAAATAAATTCTGGCTTGCACTTGATACTGCCTTCACGAGAACTACTGTTGCTTCTATAACCAGTACCTTGCTTTTGGTTTCAGTGGGAAAAAAGAATCATGAAAATGTGAATACATTTTTAAATTATGCATTTCTTTGCTTGCTTTCAGCTTCTTGGGCTGTTTTTTACACCTTTTCATTTTGGAAACAGGAGGCTGTAATTCTTAGCTTTTATGTGGAAGGAAGCACTACTTCCTAACACTACTTGTTTGTGAGAAATTAGCTGTTAAAATCACGCCAAAATGCAAATGAGAGGGCTGAGCAGAAGGGCAGGAAGTTAATCATAGTAGTTCGCATTCTTGCAACCTGCCAGGGTTGGAAATAGTTCCGTACTCCTTGGAAGGCTGCGGATGTCAACTGTCGGGGTAGCCGTGTTTTATTTAGTACTGGCTGTTTATTGAAATATCTGGACAGAAAGCACAGAATTCTTTTGGGCTTTTCAAGATAATAACTGAAATAGTTTAATATGCAGTCAGGATTTTGGATTTGATTTTTTTATCCAAATAATTGCACATGAGAAGGCCAGAGGGAGTAGACTTAAAGAACGGGAACAGGGTTTTACCCAAACATTTGGTGGATTAAGAGATATGGTGAAATACAGGTAAATACTTGGTTCTGAAGCATAACAAAACCATGGCTTTATTAAGAAGGGGTCTGTTTTCCCCTCTTATTAAGTGGGAGGTTATAATGTCTTACTGTGGTAGCACTGTTGCAGTTTGTTGCTACTGGTGCTTCCAATCCCTTTAAGAACTGAAACTGGGAAGCAAAAGCTTTGCCTTTAAATGTCAAAAAATGGTAGTTTGTAACTATCCCTAAGAAAGCAGCCCTGGCTGGGCTGTGCTTCAGCAAAACCCGCAGCAAGCAGGACTGCAGCCTCCACGCTGCTGTGGTGCCACATCACATCCCCTCAGCACGGCCAGGTCTGGAGCAGGACAAGGAACTGGTGCCAGTGGGCCTCAGTGCAGGGGGCCTCAGTGCAGAGTGAGACTTCTACAAGTTTGTGCTAACGCTATGGACAGGGGCAATAATAATCATAGGAACGTGTTTACTTAAACAAGCCCTTAATACTGAGATACTGAGAGCTGAGAAAGAACAAGATAAGAAATGTGGATTATCACAAACTGAGTATCATCGGCCTGCTTCTGCCCTGGGGAATGAGGGAGAATGCAGTCAAAAAAAAAAAAAAAAAAAAAAAAAAAAAAAAAGTCATGTTAAGAATAGGAGATAAAATTGTTCCTAAATATATTAAAAGGAGCATTCTTTTTTTTCACAATATATTGAGGTTGATGGCTCTTCAGATATGTGCAAATAGAATTCTCCAATAACTTGAATCCAAAGCTATTTGTAAGGAGGAAAAATATTACTACTGCTATAGGTAGTCTCTATAAAGTCTTTAAGCAGGACACGACTCCTGAAATACCGAAGCTTCCATTGACTTCCTCAGAATTGTCCCCTTTGAGGGTTAAATCGGCATGTCTATTTATGGGAAGCCTTTTTCTTTGTGATTAGATAAAATGATCTGACTATATAAAGACTTGTAGTGAAGAGGAGATAAAAGGGAGTGAATGATGCTAAATAATGACAGGTTGTTTCTGTAGTCATGGCAAAGGATGCAGTTAGCATACTAACAGAGACTGACTGATGAGTGGTTCGCTGTGATTTATATGTTATAAATCAGAGGAAAAAAAAAAACTTCTCTTGGAAGGACTTTTCTTTTTAACTGGACACTGTAGTGTGTTTATAAGAGACTGGGGTGAGGTCTGCTCAGATGAGTCTGTGTAATCACATTTTTAGGAACTGCATCCTTTTGAAGTGGAGTTAAATATATGTAGAAGTAATTAAGTAGAAATGTCAGTTGTATTTTAAGTACTTAAATCACCGTAAAAAAACATTAACTGTGTGACTTGAAGAGAAAGTGAGAAAAATCTAAATGCTTCCCAAGCAAACCCAGTCTTCCTGCATTGTCCAGAAGCAGCACACGGTTTATACCCAAATGTAGCCACTTACTGACAGTATCTTCTACTAATTCTTATGCTAATGAATTAAAAATATTTGCTTAAACCTTCAAGGCATCTGTCATTCAGGCTAAGAGCAGGGAATTACAGGGGCTGAGGAAACATGCTGGATATAATAGGGGCTTTTTGCAACTTTGATACGGGGGAGCTCAGATAGAAACACTTCTCCGCTGCCCAGCGGCTTTATGGCTTAAATGCCGCGAGCAGGCGTGCAAAAATCTCCGAGTGGAATAATTCAGTAAGGCTGCCTGAGGGCTCAGGTCTGCTAGGGGGATCGATGCTGCTCGGGCAGGTCGGCCTGGCGCTGCCCCCAGCAGCGCGGGGCTCCCGCGCGCAGGGCTCGGCTCGCAGCTCTGGGCGGGCAGAGTCGCGCCCGGAGCCCGCCCGGCTCCTCTCCCCCGCGC
>VZSV01000008.1:2868279-2944191 GCA_013398735.1 Nothocercus julius | reverse complement strand
TTTTTTTTTTGATACAAGTTGGTATGAGTTGCAGACAGTTCTGCTACAGTGAATTACATTGACTCATTGAATCCCGGTTTGGTGTCAGAAGGGTGGGCAGAGCGGTTGCACATGGGCGAGTGTGCAGCACATTTCCCACCGTTTCCCAGGGTCATGTCCAGCTGTCAGTGTGTGAGATGTGGACAGTAGCAGCAGCTTATGGATCTGGGCCATATTCTGCCATCACTTAGAGCTGCTTCTACAGGGGTTTCTTATGCGGGCATCCCTGTTGCTTTGCCTCAAGAGTTCTGGTGACAGATGATGCTTTAAAATATTGTACTGTAAACTTGGGGTAGGTCTTGAGGAAAAGTTGCCTTCCCATGCTCCGAGCCTGGAGAAAGCTGCTTTCTGGGGAAGCAGTGAAGTGCTGTGAGCCTGAGAGGGTCTGTGTGGGAGATCAGCATACCTGAGGGTGGGAGCTAGCAAGGGTTGAAGGCAGTTTTTGGGGAGCTGCCTGGGGGTGTTCTGCTGTGCCCTGGGCTGCCGTGCTTATTTTTGCAGGCCAGTAGTTCACTGAGATGAGGACCGCTCGTGTTGGTGCCGTGAACACCTGTGTGAACTGTGCCTGCAGGAGCCTGCAGAGTGATTCTGACAAGAGGTTAGGACTAATGTGTAACTGCTGTCACCTGGCTTTGTCAGGAGCATTTGAAAGATCTTCATGATATTCAGTGTCTAATTATAAAATGATGGAAACTGCTAGTGCCTCTTCGTGTGATAATATGGAAGCCTACAGAAGTACATATACTTGACTTCGTTATTTACTCCTGAGTTAAGAACACTGCCATCTTTTTAATGGTCATGAAGAATTCTGATGGTCTTCAGAAAGCTTCCTGTATTTGCCTGCCAATCTGATAAGGTCTGTGTGTCATACAGAGAACGTATCTAGAAACTTATTTGGGTTACATCATAAAAATTGGGAATTTTAAGACAAGGTTAGCGTATATTTTACAAGCTTAATGGAGCGTATCATAGACAAGATCACCCTGTTCACTGATGACAGGGATTCACTATAAAATAGTGCCGTGTGGTTGATATTTTCAAAGTGACACCTGAGGCTGGTATTACTACAGCATCACCAAATACAGCCTGTTGTCATAAGGAAAAAGCTGGAGAGTAATGGATAACATAGCGCTTCTGGACAGCAACATTTCAGCTTTAAAAGTGGCTGCAGCTGTTGTTTTCTTGACATCTTTTTAAGTATTTGATTGGAAAATTTACTCATTTTTATTGAACATTTGAGTTGCAGGTATTTTTGATAAAATTAATAGTGTTTGTAGTTTTTTTTTCTTTTTCCTTCAGTGTGTATTATTATTTTAAGCATAATCTTATTTTCTGGATTTTTAAAAAAATTATTTTTTGTTATTAAAACCTTTAAAGCTGGTATGGTTAAGCCTGTTACATTGTCTCAACAAAGCTGAGCTCTGATGAGTACTGGTGGACATAGAAATATATTGACTTACCTGGTCTCTCAAACTGCTGTTCATTGAAAAGTAGAAGTCCCAAATTGCCTGGGTGCATCTACAGCAGTGGGTCTGCAATTAACTGTAGGGAGCCCTTGCAGCACAGCTGCCTGTGAAGGAACTGCCTCTCCATAGACAGGATCAGGTACCCAAGGAGTGCGGCCACTAGTGCAGCGCAAGAATGTTCTTTTGGTGGCGGAGGATTGCACTGCATTAATGGTAAATCTGTGAGGATGATTCAGGCTTGGATTTTTTCACAGAAGATGAGAACAAAGAAAGCAGATACTTGAAGAACCATCTGTCAGCTGGCATGTCAACAGTATCTTTATATAGGTGAGATTTCACACTGAAGCCTTTCCATAGCATTTCTCACCAGGGCTGCATTATGGTGATGTATTTTGAAAATTTATGTAGCTAGAATTTTTTCTTGCTTCACTGTTACTGTGAGAACCTGTAACTATACATCTTAATCGATGCTGCTCTCTTAAACTTGCTAGTACAAGGGTGACACTCTTAATGAAACATTTTTGATACCTATGGTTTGGAAAGTCTAAGTATAATATGGAACCTTTGACAAGAGGTTTAACAATATTCAATGTCTTAAAATATTCAAAAACAGTATGTATATTCTTGTAAGCCATGTTACATGAGGAGTTAGATCCTGCAGGAAATTTTCTTGTAAGAAAGCTATTAAAGCTCCAGTAATAACATCTTATGTATGAAGTGATACAACAACATATTGCCAAACACACACCTAAAACAAAATACACCAAATTCATTGTTCCGTTGACGACAGCTTAAATGTCAGCATGAGCATGTGTCACTGCTAATTGTTTTTTGAAAACCGTAAGGAGGGTAATGGCTGTCCATTTGGCCATGCTAAGGGTTCACGGTGACTCGGCCGCCATGGTGGCTGTGGGCAGCTACCTTGGTCGCCAGTGCCACGGGAAGGGCAGGAGCAGCTGAGCAGGTCTCTGGCTGCAGAGAATGCCATTCATGGGCTTAAAATGTACAGTAGCACTTGGGGTTTTCTCCAGAAATCAACCTTCTCATGTCAGGGAGGCAAAGAAAAGGGAAGCATTAAAGGGGTGTATTAAGGAACCGTGCTAGAGTAGCAAACGTAATACAGAGGTCTCCTTTCTTGGAATAGGATCAGTTCATATCTGAAAGCTCTAATCTAAACTTCGTAACTTAGTATGTCTGTTTAGCTCTGTATTTTCCTCATTCTGCAGGAGGGGGTCACTGTTAAGCATTGCTATGGTAACTGATTAATTAACAGGGATTGCGGGGGGACAGCAGCATTCCAGCTTTCCCCCTGCTCCCTTCTGCTGCTCTTGGACTGACTCACACATGTTGTGCTAGAAGGTCATGGGCAGCTTGGGAGGTTGCTGGACAAATTCCAGCCCAGAGGAGACAGAGGCAGATGCTGCAGTGCAGGTACAACAGGGCGTAAGTTGGTGAGAAAGCATCTTCTAGTTTATTAAACTGTATTTATTAGGAATACAAGTTGACAGATGTAAAAGCACAATAAACCATGTAAACTCATCACTATGAATATCAGAAAAAAAATTAAATAAAAGCATGATCATTTATAGACATTGTTTCAGTATCCAAATTACACTTCAGCCTTTTAAATATAGAAGGTTAAACTTCTCTTTGTATGAAATTATTAACAGTCTTTGTGAAATTCAGGTAGTCTACACAGATTATGGATGCTACTTATTCTGAGAGTCCAATTATAGTCTTCATTTAATCTTTCTTTATCTCATCCAGTAGTAATTCATTTTAGTGAGTCAATCTTAATTCTCATTCTACTCCAAATTTTTTATTTTAAATTCTGAAAAAAAACCTCCCCTCCCCCCAAACTTTCTTCCATAATGACTCTAGACCTTTTTAAAAGGAAAGTGGTTATAGTTTAACTAGAAAAGCATTTTGAGCAATGCTGATGCATTTTTATGAATTAAATTTTTAAATTAATCTTCTCTCTAGAACTACTAAACATTAATACTACATTTATCCCATGATGAGTTACTGAGCCATCATTAATGCTGCAGGTTTGCTTTAGTTCTCAGCTTCCTAAATTCTTTAACTACTGCACATACAGATTGAAATCAAGAAAAATACAGAGCACTTTAGACAGAACACCATTTAGTACAACCAGAGTAATTACTGGCTAAAGTCTTACCTAAGAAATTGCTTAAGCTTTATCTTCAGAATGCAGTTTACTTTGCAAGGATGTATAAAGGACAAGACCAATTCAAACGGTACTGAGTATTCTGCTCACTGAAAGGCTAACTTTATTTACACCTTTCCAGCAACTAGTGCTGAAGAAGGGGTGGTTTGTAAACAACGAGGCACATGCAGTATGACCCCTCACGAAGAAAAATATATTTACAGTTTCTGTTAAAACAAGACCAAATGTAATATATACAGTCTGTTTACTGAAAGGCCTTGTGAGACATTCAGGTCTGATTTAAATACTTTCCAAATAAATACCACGTAATGCAACATTTACAAATAGCATACCCACACTAGTCTCACAGTAATCATTTTACAAATCGGAATTCAGTATTTCAATTAAGCAAATGAGCAGCAGCTTCTTCATAAATATTAAGGCATGTCACATAGCATCAAAATGGAACCGATGAGCTTCCTGTCGTTTCTCTCTGTCATCTGCTTTCTGAAAAATAAAACCCAAACACTTTATGGAACCTAAAGCACTAATGTTACAGAAATGAGTTGTCAAGTGTCAGAGAATAGTTGATTTTTTTCCAAGTCAGTCAGTTGAAAAACGTAAAAAGCTTAGTAAAAGCCTCAATAATTACCTTTTAAATGATAGCAGCTTGTACTAGCAACAAACTACTCAAAATTGGCTTCTGCTGCTCATGCTCAGCTGTTTTAGTATTAATGATCCATTATCTTCTATTATTCTAATAATGTTTTTTAAAGGAATATTACAGAAATGAAAAATGTTTCCTAGAGTGCAATTATTTAGCCTGCACTATATAAGAATAAATATCTATATTGCAATTTTTTTTTAAAAAAATTCTGTTAGATCTGAATTTAGACAAAGATCAAATTGTTCAACCAACAACTAGCAGCACCAAGTAAGGCTAAAAGGGGAGTCTTCCATGTTTTTGTTTGCACTAAGGAAATGTGAGGCAGTTCGTACATCCCTGTTTATTCAGAACAGGCATTGAAATGCTCAGAGAGCAGTTTGGATGGTACTCAGGGAAAAAAGAAGCAAGTCCAAATTGTACCTCTGTCTCATGTAGTATATAATAACATGTTGTCCTCTCCTACATGCCTTATGCTTTAAAGCAGTAACAAAATATGGAAGCACTTATTTTTAAACACATCATTAATTTTCCTAGGACCCAGTGTTTGCCTCAGGACAGATAATCCGAGTATAAATCCTAGTATGAGAGAATTTCGCAATAAAAGATTTAAATGTTAGTTCAACTTGCTTACACTTTTTTTTTTTTTTTTTAAATGAATGAGTAAACTGAAGAAAAGCCTTTATAGTATGCTGCTGTGTGGGCATTCAGATTTGTATCTGAGTTGATAAATATGAATGGCAGCTTTGGTAGAAGCCAGTGCATGTGTTCTGCCATGAAATTTTGTCATCTGCGCTGGCTCAATACCAAAGATTTCCTCATCAGACAATGTTTGTGAGTGACAGATATTCCTCTGGGTTCAGTGCACGGATCTTGCTGCATTTTGTGGCAGCAGCGGAACTGTCTGCAGTTCGAGCTGTAGCAGCCTGACTTTTTGGCAGGGACTTTATCAACATCAGTAGTATTTCTAATGCCAAAGATGGGGTGGGAAGAAGGGAGTGTCATACACGCTCCTCCACCAAAATGCTTGTCACGTTCCACAAAAGTCTGTATGATCACCTAGAAAGCAGTTTTCACTCTTTCTTCTAAGCTTCCTGAATAAAAAAATTACAACTTCAAATTTGACAATAATTAATCTTTCAAAACCTCCTTAGGAGTATCCTTGTCAAGGCACAGCATTCATATGCTCCAACACCACAAAGCCAAGCAAAAAGAATCAGAACTCAGGAATACTGAGGTCCTAGTTAAAGTAGCTGACTGGTTTTGTGAAATAAATAATACTGTGAGTTCTTCAATTCCTCTTTTTTGGTCATATCAAAACTAAAATACAGTAAGGTTTGAAAGCCATGTTTTTTTAAGTGCATCCAAAATCTCCAAGGAATATGACAGAGCAACATACTATCCTTAAATACTACAGATAGTATTTAAACAATAAAATAGTTGGCTGGCAGATGACTGTGTAAGAACCATTTAGACAAAGGACTTCCATGGCTGCTTATCATCTGAAGAGGACAAAGTACATGATTTATTTTTACTGGTGAATAAAACACTGAAGCTTACAGACAGATAATCCTCTGGGGGAATAGCAGAGATTTTAACTGCCAGTACATTTCCCCTTCCTTTTGCTATCGGTACTCTAGAGATCTGTAAAGGAAACCACGATTCAGGCAGAACAGTATTTTGATGAGAGGGCTACTGAAATGCGCAATAAACCACATAAGCTTAGAAACAAGGAACTCCTGAGTTTGATCCCAGTTATGCCAGTGATGTGCAACAGAGCCTAGGTCAAGCTAAATTGTTCTGTTCCTCAACCATCTCCTTTGTAAATTGGGAAGGTTAAAAATGAACAAATGCCCTGAAAATTGTAAGAGTTAACAAACATTTATACGGTACTTTGAAAATATATGTAATTTGACCAGATATTTGTGCCAAGTTTGAACAGATGCAGCTGTCAAATCAGTTTATAACATAACCCATACCACTTCATTCATCCTCACTTAATGGTCTTTACAGAGCTTAGAAAACATTCTGGGCTGAGTGCTTCTTTACATTAAAATATAGGAATTATTGTCAATATAAAATATTGACATTAGTCTCCATTTCTCCAAATGGAACCGTCCAGAGCCAACTCTCCTCCAACCCAAAGACCCTCTACGTTTTCTGATACTCCTGTTGCACACGATGTGTTGGGAAGCAGAAGCAAACCCGGGCAGTGCGTACTAAGCTACCATTTAACAAGGTCTTCCTGGGCCAACATGTTATCTAAAGGGCCAGACATCATAAACTTTGTATTCCCTTCTTTTTCCTTTTTAATTCTCAATCTTACCTATACTTGGAGGTATTATTTAACATTCTGAAAATTGGGGAATGTCAGACAAGGTATTTTAATATGAAGCAGGTGCAAAACTTACCTGAATGTTTAACAAGGTCATTTTATTTCCACAAGCACAAAATAACAAACAGTTCCACCATGTCAAAATGTGCAATAATTTTATTTGACAGCTAAGATTATGGTTTGGGTACGTCATTGCATTTATTGGCAATTTTGCTACTTGGAAATGATTGCGAACTGAGAATAGTTAGGAAAAATAGAAACGTGTTTCTTTTGTGACATGAAAGGCCCCTTTCAAAATGCTTTTTCAAATCAATGAATTTCTATACACTGCATGTATAATTCAGACACACTGAGCAAAGCAGCCAATATGTGCACAATTGACTCCCTATACAGTCATGAATGCTAATGTCAGTGCAATCAGCAAAGAGAGAGACAAGAGAGATGTTTTTCCTTATTTTTATATTATCAGGAGAGCTCAGATAAGAGCTCTCAGATAAGATAAGTTGACTTTATGTTGCACTTCTTGAATATGGTATTCTTTAGAACTCTACAAAATAGAAAGTTTAGATACGAATGAAAAAATTCGCATTTCATTGGGAACAGTGGCTTAGTGGCAAGAGCTGATACCACTGATAGCTGTTATTAGCTGTTGATCATTAGATCATTAGATTCCCTCCCTTTTTTGTTAGCTATCTTAGTGTTTAAACAAAAACATGCTGATTTTTAAGCTTGCAATAAACACTGAATTAATAATAACTATCTTTGGGGAATTAATGCAGTCTGATGTGTCAGAATTTACACTGCAGAATGCTACTCAAAAAACCCACAAGACTAGTAAAATATTAGGAAATGCTAACTAGTATAGAAATACAGAAAAAATCCAGTTAATTAAACTTACCTTTTCTTGCCAGTGTAATATGCCAATTATTGCCAGGATAAAAACGCAGACACCAATTAAGGCTATAGCCGTTAGCAGCACAATGTTACTCGGGGTCAGGTACAGTTTGGCGCTCCAGCTACATATACAGAAGAGCAAAACCCAAGGAAACATTAACACTCTTCATTAAGGAGCAGTAACTAGCTTAATTTATAAAAACAAAAAGAACCTGCTAATGCAAGATGGGCTATGACTTAGTTCACAATAACTAGTGACTGTACTTGCAGACTGGTGCTTAACAGTGTTTACTTAGAGACATATGTCTTAATACAATTATTTTCAGGTAATGCCATGTCTAAATTTAGTTTCTGTTGAGCTACCCAGGAGTGCTATGGCTATCCTCAGGGACTTTTTTTCTCATTAGATTTACCCTTTTTTTTCTCCCAGTGGAACAAAATAAAATGCATAATAGAAATTTCTACAAAAGTGCCTGGGGCTTGGGGAGATGGAGAGGCAGGGCAAACTATCTCGGTAAGGTAGGTTATTTATTCCCTCTGCATAAGGAGATCATCTGGGACTGGCTCACGGCGAGCAGCTGGGGAGAAAGCTGAAGAACCACCAAGTCTCAGGGCTGCTGCTGGCCTGTCAGCCTGCCCTGCTGCCCAAAGCTGCTTCCCTGGGCAGCCCTACACAGGGAGCCCATGAGGCTTCTGCCACCAGGGACTCCAGCCCACATCCTGCTGCGCTCCCCACCTCCAGAGCTTGCAGCTAGCCAGGGAAATCTGCAAAAATTCTTATATTAAGTAGCCAACAAGAAAGGGCCATGAGGAAATTAACTGTTTTTTGCTGTAGCTCCCTGCCCGACAAGTTCTGCACCCTGAAGACTAAAGACGCGGCCCGCAGGAGAGCAGGGTGTGCAGGTGAAGGTGAGGCTGCAGCTCAGCTCAGGGGTCGGCCAAGAGCCTTGTGTAGGGAGGCCACTCTCCTCACGCTCCTGCTAGGATTATTTAGTTGAGAGAGCGGGGACGGACAGCAGAAAAAAATCTCCATTTCCTAATCGCAATGTTTCCGCCAGCTCTCTCAAACAAGGCATTTCACTGGAGGGCTTTTTTCTTTATCTAGAAATTTTAATTTCTCTGTAAAGAGGCTTTGAGTTTAAACTTAGCTGTTTGTACATAAATACTGTATTGAACACTATAGTTTCAAGAATCATTTCTCATCAAGTGTTAGCCTCTGTTCTTTTTCTTTCTTTTCGGGTCAAATGACTTGATCCTTGTAATGAATGGGAGGATACTGGTTTCTACTGAAAACAAGACAACTTGCAGAGCTCAGTCTTGTGGAAAGAGGCTGAACATTCTGCAGAAGTAAAGAATTTGGTCTGTTTTACTAATACATCTCAGAAAATAACACCTCTATATTAAAAGTAATTATACAGAATTTCAGAAATGTTTATTATGAAACCTGATTTCTTTTGAGAAATCTATCCTCCACTATTTTACAGTGTCCATAAACTTCTTCAGTGAGAAAGCAAAAATAGTTTAAGGGTAAGAAGATCAAGAAATATTTCTGTATAACACACACCTTTAAATACCTCAAGACTGTAAATTTACTTTATCTGGAAAATCTCATTCCTGTGAATGTTAATTAGTGGCTCAAGTGGCACATCACTTCTTAGTTCTTAATTGTTCTATAGTAAAATTAACTGCTGAAACTGATGTTGAAATCATTTCTGCATGATAAATACAACTGACCTCACTAGTAGATCAAGCAGCAAAAAAGCAGCTGGAATATGTGACTAATGTTTTCTCTAATAGCAAAGAAAGAAACATGTTGACTTTCAGGGATGGATATTTTAATTACAAAATGAACTCAGTGTTAAAGCTCTTGTGTGGGTAACCCTTTCACCTTTACTTAAAGGAAGGCATTCATACCTATGGCAACAGATATTATGCTTGGAAGGTCTGAATTGAAGCTTTTTTTTTTTTTTTTTTTTTAATGAAACTAGACACAAATTGCATGTTTGATTTAACAAAAATGCCTGCTTCAGCCATTACCATGCTTGTCATTTATCAGAAAGATTGGTAAATCTAGCAAAGAGGATTTTATTTATAGAATCAGAGCTGATAACAGATTTCAGATGTTTATGGTGACTATATAAATTCTTTACAAATATTCTACTGTATTCATAGCTACAGATTTGTCCACTCTCTTGGTTGTTTTAAAATTTACTTCCCATATATATATATATATATATATATATTTTAACTTACATGATGCCTAAACTCTGCATTAATAATATAATTTTGTGAAGTGTACTTCAAAATGATGAAATTACCTTCGAGGAACATTATGAGGATATGGAATGACTATAAGTTGAGAGTTTGGTATGATAGCTGTCCATTCCTGTTTTCTTATGGACTGAAAGAAAAACAAAGACTATCTCAATTCCTTATAAGTCAACATACTTTAAAGTATTCTGAAATTCTCTTTTGAAACATAGAGAACAAGGAAAAAAAAAAAAAGAAATAAAGCTAAAATTACCTCATTACCCTCTCTTTTTTCTTAAAACAAGTGATTATTCCCTTATATTTATAAGGGCCTTTTAACCTGAAAGCCCCAAAGCACTTTTAAAAATGAATAAAAGTAAAAACCAAAACAAGTTTTGCTGACACGCAATACAGCCTCTACTTGAAAAGTACAAAGCAGCAACATTACAGGTAATGAAGAACTGATGCTAGAAAGACATTTTATGCCAGCAAAGCAATTATCCAAATCAAAAATTGACTAGAACACTAGTGTGAATACCTCTCTTTTTAATGTAAGACTGTGAAATCTTTAAAGCTTGCAGCCCTACTTTTATGTTTCACCCGCTGCTTGGATAATCCAGGTGATCCCCCCTCCCACCATGCTGATCATGGTTTTCTCCCTGAGGCAGAAGTCACAGGGTGAATCTACATGTCGGCCAGACCAAGCCCAGGGAAACCTTCAGCTGACACCACAATAACTGGACACTCCTACCATATAAATGAGCACTACAGACCTGTGCTAACATTTGTAGACAGCTTCAGTCATCTTCTGCTCTTGCTGCTCACTTCAGAGCTTGCATTCCCTCCATTCCCTCCCCAAAGCGAGCATACAAGATTTTTTTTTTTTTTTTCCCCGTAGGGGTGGTTGGTTGTATTTTTGTTTTGGCAAACTTTTCTGTGCTCAAACTTACTACTTTGAACTTCTGCTGAAACGTGTCTCTTGGTATTTCCATCCCAAGTTTATAAGGAAAGGTAAGAATGTAAGTAATAGCTTAATTTAAGCTTAAATCTGAACTAACCTTTTCTCCCAAAGGACGAGGAATGCCAACATACAAATGGTCGAGGAAATTAGCACTGCGTCCCAAGCCCAGCACGTTGTATGGCAACTGGAGAGCAAAGTGTGCTGACTGGCTAAGCTGTCCAGCTGAAAATAAATTAGAGAACAGGCTTTAGCAAGTAATTTGAAAAAAAGGTTTTCTATACAAACACACATTTCAAGATGTAAAATAAAAATGTTCAGGAATTTTTGAACTACACCATACAATTATTTAATTCCTAAAGGCTAAATCCCACATTGCCAGACTACTTGTGGACATTCAAGTTGGAAACAGCTTAAGATTTCTTCTGAGCACTAGGTCTATGCTAAACTGAAGCTCTGCTATTTGTTACAAGCTGAGAAGAAACGCACTGTTACCTTTGACTTGGGTAATGACAAGTATCTTGCCCCATTGATTTAAAAACTCAGATTCAATGTGAAGACTCTAGACACTTTTTGTTTGTAATAATCAGTAACTACTGGTTATTCATATGTCAAAAAAGAGCTAAATAGATGCTCATGAGCAAATTCTGAAGTAAACTGATTTAATGGCAGCAGGATTACTGCCTTGCAACAGCAGTTGCAAGGTAGGTCCTAGTGATAGCATATAATTATAAAGAACTGAAGGAGAGAATGTAGGAGGAAAAATAACATTTTCCTTTGTTATCTAAAAAGGCAGTAAGGAAACAACATAAAAGCATTCTTAGCTATCTACAGATTCACTAACATCCCAGTTCTGATGTGGCTGATTATTCCATTTAAGTAAAAATCTTTTAATCTTTTCATTTCCTGCAAACTGATTCAGATCCTACGGGGATTCTTTGTTCATTTCCTAAAAAGCCTCTTAGTAAGTGACGTGGCTGCATCACCTCATAGGCACCTCCATGAATCCAGCCTCCACCAGACTAACAGAAATAAGTTCAAGGCACCCTTGACAACATGAGTAGGTTTACATGATCACCTTTTTTTTTTTCCTTTTTTTAAAACACAAAGATATTAAGTCAGGATTTTTTGAGTGCAAGATTTTTGCACTGCTTTGACATCCATTGCACAATTTCAGACATAACCTCAGTTAAGTGACAGAAAATAAGAGACTGTGAATTACAGAACAGGAACGCGAATGTTGCAATGCTCCTGGTGAAAGCCATAACCAGAATTATTTGGGTGCCAGGGGAAGTCTGGCAAAGGGATGGAAGTAATTCAATACCTTAACTTGGACCCATACAGAGAGAGGTGCAAGGAGAGAATGGGAGGGCTTTAAACCCCGATTCTAAACAAAAATCCCACCTTGAGCTCCGCATGTCCCCAAGGTACCGGTCACTGTGAGCAAGGGAGTATCTGCCAGAAATTAGCACTCTGCTGTCTTTGTTCTCTTGCAGGCATTTACTGGACTCAGATTAATCTAGATGGACTTCGAATGGCACCATACATGCTCTTTCCTCAATCCCTGTTTAGAACTGAGCATTCATTATATTTGATACCTATCAACTGAATTCACAACCAAAGGATATGCACTTGCAAGTTCTCATTTAGACATTTCAGGAGAAAAAGCATTTTAAATTGTCATACAGGCAAAATAATTGCTTCTTGCGACTTCAGTGATTTCAGTAAGTATTTATATGGGAGTATTAATAATATAATGCAAAGCATAAGCTATCAAGGAGATCGGTCTTTTTAGCTGATCAATTTATGATGTGGTATGCTAGACACTAGTGTTCCAATGGATGCCTCCCTACAGTTTAGCAGAGAAAGATCCATTTCTGTGCTGTTAAAACAAACAAACTAAACCAATCAAAGAACAATATCAAGTTTATCACATTACTTTTGGGAAACATTAAAGAGATTTAAATAAGGAAAGACATTTTGTATTTCCTGAGATTATATTTACAGTCAACTGCTTTCTGCCTTTCCTTGTGTTTCTTGGAGCCTTCTATTCTAAGGCTCAAATTCTGAAAATCAGTGTTTTGCTTCAGAGTCCTTCCTCCTGACTATACCAATTGCATCAATCTTGCACAGTAGTAGTGAACAGTGGGGATTGAGAGAAGTGAAAAAACCCTCTAAGCTCCATGATTAAGCCTGGCCGGAACTGAGCCAAACATCCCCTTTTGAGAAAAATAAAACAAATCAGGAAACCTCCTATTCCTGGTTTGTAGGGACAGCTAGGTAAGTGCATGGCACGTCGCACCACAGTACACGAGCGTGGTGCATTTTGTCCAAATGTGAAGGCTTTGGAAAGTGACTGTATACAAGTGCTGTAAAAGTTGCATACCTGTTCTCAGGGGCAGCAGCTCTTCATCCCTTGTATCCTTTTACTGGGGTCAAATTACTTTATTTCATGGTTCTACTTCCCTGAATTATGCCCCCGTGCGCCTCCCCACTCTCATTAGTAGGAAGAAGCTCCCCATATGCTATCAGGCTTCTATATTATCTCAAAAAGGGCCTGTCCTGCAGGATGCGCAGCAGCAGCTGCTCTATAGCAGTTTCAAGATTTAAAATAGGGTCAAAAGAGGAGATGAAAATAGATGACCCTGTTGTCTCAATCCTCTACCTCACACTGCCTGGTGCTGGCTGAGGGCAGCCTAAGGAGAAGCTCCTCTCAGAGAGCTCCAAGCACAGCTGCTTCTGTGCGATCAGCCACGAGAGTCACTAGCACAAGAGGACTTAATGCCACCTTACAGCTAACAATTACAAGAATTTTAAGAATGCTAACCAGGTAACTTTCTCCAATGGAAACCTTCTTTTCAAGTTCATAATAGAAAATATGACATCATTATGGACAGCATACAATATGTACAAAAGGGCAGTGAGTAGCTACTCTGATGCATTTACAAGATTTGCTATGATGGCCATATACATACAATTCATTTGCAGTTGTTCCCTTTTCCATTTTAAGGGAGAAGAGAGATTTTTTACAGTTCAACTGCAAATTCTACTGCAGCTTGTGGTAGCAAGCAGGAGATTTACATTCTGTGAGACAACTTTATACAAGGCAAACCGCAGATACGTAATCACAGAAAATTACATGGAATATCTCAGAAAATACACAGGAGCCCGAGAATTAAAAGTTTCTTTGCATTTCAATACGCCATTAGTCTAGATGGATGCGTTGCCTAGAATTAAAGTTTTAGCACATTAGATAAGAAGTTGAGACATAAAATGCTGTTTTGAAGCAGGTCTCAACCTCATGGGGAAAATACTCCGTGTCAGAGTAGTATTACAGCTGTGATTATGCTATTAAAAAAAACGGAAGGTAAACTTGAATTAATTTGCCGTAGATGAGATGTGAAACGTCAACCTGATTAGAGTTAACTTTTTAATCAAGTTAAAATACTATTTATATATATAAAAAAACAAACCTCCAATAGCTGTCACTAAAATTA
Source organism: Nothocercus julius (assembly GCA_013398735.1). NCBI lineage: Eukaryota > Metazoa > Chordata > Aves > Tinamiformes > Tinamidae > Nothocercus > Nothocercus julius. Next base: position 2,929,921 of record VZSV01000008.1, on the reverse strand, counting down.
GGCATACTGTAGATTTATTTTTTCCTCTGCAAAGCCAAATAATGATCAAGATGACATGCAGACATTTAAATAGGACTTGCATTTTCAGTCCTCTGTTGTGACACTAGGAATGCTGCACATGTTCGGGGAATTCCTAGATTACTGAATCCATGGCAGAAAGGACTAACTGAAGAGCTTTTCTCTTTAAGAATAGGGATTTTTCCAATAAGCTAAGGTAATGGGATAGCACTTGAATCTGTCCTTGCTTTGTCACAGGCTTTCTGCACAATCTTGGTGAAATTCCTTAGTCGCTACGCCTCAATTTCCAATTCTAAAATGGGAATAACTATTTCATAGGCATGTAATTAGAGTAAGCACATAATATTTGAAGGCACTGGCAAGACGAGCCTTTACCAGGGTAAAGGAAGTAAGTAAAAAGGGAACAAAGGTAAGTTTACTAAACTTGACTCAGTTAAAAACAAAACAAAACAAAACAACAAACACAATAATATCGAGGTATGTGTTAATTGATCGTGCTATAACATAACAGAAAATTTAGTTTAAAATCTTTAACTAAAGCTGAACTCTGAAGGACTTTTCTAAAAGAATGAATGCTGGTGTAACTCATTTCACGTTGAAAAGTGTTTAGGATGACTTTTGAGTGTTATTTAGGATTAAGAGGAGACTGCAACTGAGATCTTGCTTTTTTCTTTCATCATACAAATGAAATGATACATCATTCCAACAACTAAATTAAAGGAAATAAAAGAAAATGTCATATACTGTGTGCAGTCAGCCTTAAAGAGGTTAGAGAGTCAGATACTGTAGCCAGAATTCTTAAAAGCACTGAATAATTTCATGGCTACTAACCCTAGCTCCTATGCCTACTAAGATAAGGATAATGAAATCTTATGCTTCAGAATATAAATGGATCATTTGCAAAGGTCAGAAAGGAATGTCTTCTTCAACATAGCAGGCAGAAAATGTATAAATGCATTTTTTAAAATTGAGAGAGATTAAACAGGAATGGGTCAGAAATTGTTTCTCAGAAATTTGTTTACATTAAAGTTGATTGACAACAAATATGAGAGTCTTTGAGACTGTATTTTATACTTTGTTCCACTTATATCTACCATGGAAATTCTCTAAGAGTTTGATGGTCACTTACATATTCTACTTAGAATTGCAAACAATTAATTTTAAATGACAAGTGTGCATCTGAGAAGTGAATATAAAAGCTTTCAACAAAGATTAAAAAAGACAGTTTAAGAAGGTTTATTTTGTTATACTTGAAGTTCTGCTACTAATCATTAGTTTGCATTTAAATAGCAACCTTAGAAATTTGCTTTGTTGTAAAACTACTGTAAATAGGTTTCTACTTTTTCCAGGAATATAACAAAATATCATTCATTATTCCAGCAGGAAGGCAGGACTTGATACTTACACTAAGATTGTTCACTGACCTTTTGGCAGTTTAAGTAAGGGACACTGAGAAAATGCCTTTTGCTTCACAGTGTATTTCAGTGTCTTTACCACATTGGCTAGATTTTGTTTGAGCATCAGCACTATTACTATTTTTGCTATTACTATTATAAGTAAAAGACAAAGCATTAAGAAAAACAAAACAAAACCAACCTCTCCTGTTCATGCTGTACTTTATCTTTTTTGGATTACTTTAAAGATTATTCAAAACTGAAATCTAAACTTTGATATTGCTAGTGCAATATGCCTTTCTCCTGTGTGTTCTTATTAAAAATTTTTTGAAAACACCCAAATATATTCTGAAAGTACAATAAGGTGTTAGTATTTATATTTTTGTTCTAAACCACGCCAGTTAGGTTACTGCTTCAAAACGCTTGGACAGAGTACCAGAGTACTGCTTCTGACAGAAAACAAATTTTAAAGAAAAAGCTAATGATATTGAACAGCTTGACCTTAGAAAGTTTTGCATGGTCTGATATTCAGAAATCATTCTGAACATAACTTTTATCAATCTCCTTATTTTTGAAGTCTGCATATAAAATATGAAGCAATCCGTATCATTAACCATTTGAAAGTCTTGTCTGAAACAACAGAATGATGTGTCCTCTGCGACACATACAGTACTTGTTCTTTTATTATATCAGAATTAAGATATTTCCGTTTCCATTATGCTGATGTATAGTTGCTAAAAGCTTAAGAGTAACCAACTATGCCCTAGGTTAAATTGCAATATCCTAAAAGAGATTATTTCAGGGTGACTTCACCTAAAAGCAGCATAAGTACTTAAATGAAACCAATTTAACTTCATGAAAGAAAGGTGACTGCATGTAGTGGCGATGGCTTTTATTGTTTCTTTAAGCAGAACTGATATTGTGTGATATTGGATTTCTGAACTAGTCTAGCTGAACCTACATAAATAGAAGGACAATACTGACATTCCTCAGTTGTATCTTAAATAAACTTATTTTATGGATTAACAGAGCAGAATGTGTGAAATTACTATATACATTTGAAGGACTAACAGAAACTCTGATTTCAAAACTGTAGTGTCCTTAATTATCATTTTTCTAAATTTTTAAAGCTTTTTTTTCAACAAAGTATCATTTCCTTTACGTCTGCTAAAGCAATTGAGATTCATTTAAAATACAGCAATAACATTTAGACTTTCAAGATTTCCCAAATATTCATTTGGGACTCAATAAGACCCAAATGCATTTTCGTAAGTGGAAGTATCATAACCACCTAAAATTATTTCTTCCAGATGCTTTCCAGATTGCAAAATGATGCATTTATCATAGCCTGTGACATAGTTAACCACAATAATAGCTGAAGATATTTGTGAATTATGACTTAAACTTTTGTTCAAAGACAAAACCAAAAAAATTAACAAAGAGTTAGAAAATAAAACAGAGTTACTTTGTTTTAGACGTACTTGTTGACAACGTAGATGACTTTTCTGGTAAAAATACAAGCCATCACATAAGCCAGAGTCTGTGAGTTGTAGCCTATAGTCCTAGACTTGCACCTGATTTTTCTTGTGCTATCACAACACAAGCATGCCTGCTTTCTTGGGAGACTGGGCTCACATATGCATCCTTGAAAAGCTGAAAGTTTTTCCCCAAACTGACCTGCATGAATTACACAAACTGCTCCAAAGCTGTGAGCAACAAACACATGGCTAGAATAAGGCAGCCAGTTCACGAGTTAGGCAAAATTCACAGCAAACATGCCTCACTTCAGCTGTGTCGGCTGAAACACTACAGTGATATTTACTGCTCTGAAGCTGCTGCTGCATTGCACAGCAAAGTGTTTCTCCATCTTTTGAAGCTGGCAGCATCTTAGTTTAATTGAAAATATGCCAAAATGACTTTCTGCAAAAGAAAAGGAAATTTAGTGATAATAATGAGATACCGAATTTGCATGAAAAAAAAAATACAAAGCAGCTTTAAGGAGAAAAAAAATCCAAACTTGAAAGCTTAAAGACAGGGAATTTGATTTTCTTGGCTTTAGTTAAAAGCTTTACTTCAGTTCCCTTATCGCTGCCTTTGGAGCTGTAGCCCACTGGTGGTTAGGGAAAAAAAAAAAAAAAAAAAAAAAAAGAAACAGCAGAAAGAGCTCTCTCTAGCTAAAATTATGCAATGGCAACTTCAGCTTTATAAGGACACAGTGCTGTTCTCTCTTCTTAGCTGTTTGCCTCTCTTGTTACTCCACACAATAGGAAACTCTAGATGGATTCAGAGTAAGACAGTTTGTTCTGAGTAAAAGAACAATTACAGTTTGAGTAAGTAACTGAGTAACTCTGTCTGTTCTGAGTCCGAAGTTTATTTTCGGTAACAAACTAAACCTATGTTTGGACTTCAGACATACAGCTGACTAAGCTTCTTATAGCTTGATCCATATGAACAGAACCCATTCATGTGATAACATCCTTAGTCTGTTGTCCCTGGCCCACAGAATTAATATTTTTGGTAGATACATACTGAAATTATGACTATATTTATTTCAAATTTGAACTGCATTTTAGTCAAGCTCTGGACTATTAAAACAGAGCAGTACAGATATACTCTACAGTAATTCTGCCCTTTAATCTAACTGGTGTAAGTCGTGAAGCAAAATTATATTTAAAAAAAAATAGGGTAATTTCATTATCACAGATGATTTTTTTTAGGATGTAACATTAGTTAAGTAAAACTTGCATTTGCTTAACTTTACTAAATTCATCTAAGCTATTCCTCCCCACCTCCAACAAGTTCAATACACTCTCTGCTCAGCTTCAATGTTATGTTGTAATTTATGCTGTCACATTATTGCTCACAGTTCCAGTGCTCAGCTAAAAAAGTGTTAGAATAATATCAGAAATTGCTTAGAAAAAACAAAAACATGGAAATGCAGATGTAGAGCTGAAAAATCTAGGAAAGCACCCATACTTGAATGTGGAATATCCTTAAAAGTAACAACTTCAAAACAAAACACGAGGAATGGGGAAGGCAGAAAGTGGGAAACAGATGAGAAAGCCCAACCAAAATTTGAATTTGCCTACTTTTCCCAGTTTTACACTCAACTCTCATCTGATCTCAAGCATAAAATGCCTTCAGTATAGAAAGAACTGTTGCAACACAATTCCTCTGAGAGGGGGAAGAGCTGGAGAGATATAATCATAGATGTAAGACCCATGTTTTCCAATTCTAATGCTCATTTTGGCAATTACTATTCCTTGTTGCTAATTTAACACTATTTCTTGTTGTAAGATTACAAGTGAATTGAGCAATGTGAGAATAAAAGCACCATATATGTCCTAATTGTTATTCTGCTATCTTTTAGCAACACAGTGGAATGTTAATAGCAAAAAGGAATAATTTCAGCAATACTTAAAAAAGGCAAAAGCCCCTTTCAATTATGTAAATTGCCCCTAGTCAAGACTCAGCAGCTCAAAGAACCTTAAAACGCAGTAGTAGATAAGGACGGGCACACACGCGGTGCTGATCTGCGCTCCGCAGGAATACAGTACCCTTCATATACGCAGTATTTAACGGAGCTAAAACCCTCCAGAATAAGAAGCCACAGAAATAACATGGGGGACATTTCTTTAAGTACTATGTGATTTGCTTTGGCCCAGGGATGAAAGGATAACTTCAGTTAATGGTATAATTTGGTTTCTGTGGTCCAGCTAATAATCACTCCAATGCTAAGACCAGTGGTAAATACAGCAAGACCATTAGTTAACATCAAAGCATGATGAGAACTGTTTTCAGTAGGGGGAGGAAACAGAGCTGTTCCTCATGTTATTCTTTCTGAGGTTACATAAATATAGAATAAAAAACATCTGTTGGCCAGTAATTCTAGTTAGGAAAGCATTACTGAATTTTGCAAGTAGGACTTCTAAAAGAAGATAGTTATAACTTAATTTAATAACTTGAGAAAACATGACTTTGAAAAGTTCCTGGATGATACAGACTCAAAAAAAAAAAAAAAAAAAAAAAAACCCACTATTAACATATTGTGTTTGAGAGACTGATCAAAGAGTGTATTATAGAGTATTATAAAATTCCCTGTGGCAATACTGCTAGGGTCACAAATGCACTTGGAATTCATTACTGTTATTCATAATGCCAAAGCAGAGAAAGAAATTCATCACGGTTGGACTTGGTTAGGTTTTTGTTATTGTAAATACAGTAGCAGTGAGGATGAATGGTACTACAACAGCATTAAATCAGGCCAGATAGCTATTTCTCAGAGCAAAAACTTTGCAATTCTGAAAAGCACCTTCCTCTCCCCCACCTCAAAAATCTCCTGCCCAAAAGACAAACATTTTAAAGAAAAAATATACTTGCTCCTGAAGACACAAATGAGACACAACAATATTAAGAAAATACATAAAATTAATAGGCGCAAATATTAAGCTTGTTTTATTCCCCCTGCCTACAGGGAATGTGTGAGCAATGTGCATCCTTCCATGACAGAGGAATCAGTAGAGGGAAGAACATCTCTATTTTACCAGCTTAGGAGTAAAAGCCAAACAGGTCAAGTACACACAAAATAAAACCATCTAAACTTGCAATCTCCTGTTCCCACAAGATAGGGTTTAGAATCAGTTTATAATGCTGTGAGTTAACCTTTTAATAGATATTCTGAGACTGAGACCTTACAAATCCAGTAGAAACGTACATTTATTTTGCCATGTTTTCATTAAAATCATGTTAACTTATAAAATCAAATTTAAAGAAATGACATAAATCATCCAGATAGGTCAAATTTTATTCTGCTACAGTTATAGCTTATGGTACCCTAAACATAACATTCTTATAATTAATTAGATTCCAGCAGCTGCTAGATATGAATTTAATAAATGTTTAGGATGAACTGACTTAGAAATCTGGTATTTTGAGATTGTAACAACAAATTAGTAGTAGTGAAAAACAGCCCTGATTTCAAGTGAAAAACTGATACTACAAAAACACTCAAATGCATATGATTCCGTGTAAGAAATGGCTATGTTGTGATATATTTGATTTATAGTAGTTTTATAACACACTCGCCAAGGCAGAAAAACTGCTCAGATGGATGTTTTATCGTGTTTTTCTCTACTTAGAAAATAAACTTTTTTGTTACTTATTTACTGGCACTCCTCATTCTCTGATAATTAAATGATGTGTAGATATCTATTCCCAGTCATACGGCTAAAGGAATCCTGAATCTGTGCTTTCCCAGAGTTAACTTACTTTTGGGTGGTGTGTCAGATTTTAGGCAGGCCTGCATGAATCACTAGTGAGCCTGAAGTAGTAAACAGATGACACTATTTTAAGCATGTCGATTTACTCCTTTAGACGCTTGCTCACCCAGAAGTATGCTGAACTAGCTTTTCATGTCAGGCTGGAAAGAAACTTAGTAATGCAGAGACTATACTGTTTTCCAGAAACTTGGATAGAAGCTCTCCAGAAGGCCGTTCATCAACGAGTCCCATCCTGAACAGACAGCCCTGAAGAGCACAGCAGGTGCAGTGATCAAGATGTGGCTTAGTTAACAGCAGGAGGGAGAGATAAGTAAACTCCAGTCTGTCTTTTTTATTACAGAAATTTGTAGAAGAAGAGTTTTTATACTCTTTACTGAGATACTAAGTGCTTTTCAAATTGTTTATGCTTTTGTCGTTGTGAGTAACAACATTCATATGTCTTTTTAAAAAGGAATGGGTACAATAAAATTGCTTGTATTTAACAGTCTGTATCTTAATGATATCTGTCAGAAACTGAACTCTAAAGCAAATACACAACATGGAAGCTAAATAAGGAATAAAACCAAGATACCCAAACATCAAGAAGAATAGAATAGAAAAGATAAGTCATTCCAGTGTGGAATAAAGTGATAGAGACAACACAGTATGAATCTGTAGAAACCTGAGGCAAAATGGCTTAAGAAACAAGATGTAAGCTGCGAAACTAGAAAGTCTGGGTTTTATGGATATGAATCCTGCATCTCTTTGCAAGCAGCCCAGTGTCCTTGCCGGCACCCGCACCACCCTCGGCCGTCCCGCCGCGCTCCGAGCTTTCCGCTGGGAGGAGCAGCCAGGCTGCAGCCCAGGCCGTGCGCTCCAGCACCAGTCGTGTCTTGCCATCCAACCAGCCTGCGGGTGTGGCACACCAAGGAACTGCTCATCTCCAAGTAAAGGGTTTTACTCCATTGCTCCAGATGTAATTCCTGAGAGCCTGTCTCTGAGGTGAGTTCTGCCTTCTACCCAGCTGCTGGTATTTATAGAATTAGTAGAATCTTACTGGAGACATTTTAGGCTTCAGTAAAAACTGGCATAAGCAGACCAGTGAATTCAATTGTAACTAGGGATTAAAAGACAGCACGCTGAGGCAAGCCTTGTGTCCATGAGAAACTGGGCTTTCTGTGGATACAGAGTGAGATCCTGCACAAGCTTTTGCCATTCTTTCCTGCACTGGGGAACAAGACAGCTGTCCCGCACCTTGGCTCTGACGAGCTTCCCCCTGACACCAACAATAAGAGGACAGGCAAGTTGCTGCCCAGCTGAGGGGTCCAGCTCTGACACCCTGCACTCTGCTGCGCTAACACAAAGCTAAAGCTCTGAGCTCACCCTGCCGTTCCCAGTGTTTCTGACCAAGTACGTCCGCTGCTCTTAAATTCAGCTCATGTAGAAAACCCTTAAAAACAATGAAGTTAAGGCCAAAAGTGGCAGGGATTTTAAAAAATTAATTCCTGTAACAATTTGAAAAAATACTTTTAAAAAAATATATTAACATGAATTATTAGTGTGGTTACAAATCTTGGCTAAATCCTTAAAGCTTACTGGCCTAACATTAGGCACCTAAACCCATATATTAACACACATGAATACAGAAGTACACATCAGAATATGTTTTTTCAATCAACTGGAATGGATCTCTGTACATCTATATTTCTTTATATCCTTTCCTTTATCTTTTCTGAGGGGGGACAAACAGTTCTGAACACACCATTCCCTGACTTAGAACTTAACATATCTGCGCATCTTCCCCTAACTTATTACTACTGTTTTAAATAAATGCTATAATTAGCACTGTATATGCTATATAATTAGCATTGAATTGTTCTAATACAGCTATTAATTCTGTAAAAAGATATACAGTTTTCCCAGTAAACTCTGCCAGGGCTTTAATAGTGAGTTTAATTTGAATCTAGAACTACAGCTTACAAGATAGATGGAGAAAACTACTATGCTGTGAAGGAGCAGGGAAGGGGGTGACTTAACGATGTGCATACTCTGAATATAGTTTGGCTTGGGAGTCTGGGAACTTTGGCGAAGTGACAGCGGGTCCCTTACGAGACAACGGTAGCAAGAGTAACAGTCAAAACAAGTTAGACCAATGGAGCAGTTCAGTAATTTGTGCCTTCGGAGAGCCAAGAGTAGAGACGTAGGAAGGCAGCATCAACATCAAGAGTTTTCTTTAAGCACTAAGCACTGTTTGGACTGTGGTCTAATGGATTTTTTTTTTTTTTTTTGAATTTGCTTATTTAGCTTTTGAACTCATTTAAACTATGGCATCCACAATATTTTGTGTAGTAAGATTTTTTGTTAAACTACAGGTTACAAGACCTGCTTCCTTACATTGGCTTTGACCCTGTCACCTAATGGCTTTATTTGATACTCTGTAGTTGTTGTATTATGAGAAAAGATAATAGAGCCACTCTCTATCTTTTTCATGTTACTTGTGATTTTACAGACCTCAGTACTACTGAAGATCAGTACCTATGATGCTACCCAAACTACCATGTTTAGTGAATGCTCTGGTGATCCTTTTTCATGCAGCTACAAGATTCTAGTTAGATATTTCAAGCCCACTATTGTTTCTTCCTACATAATTGCTACCAAACTTGTACAAAAAGTCCATTGCTAGAAGCTCATGTGATTGTACCCAATAATTTTTTAGACTGTTGAAACACACTTTGCATGGGGGGAGGGGGAAGAATGCAGTTGCAGTGTTTATAATAAATATGCAATCTGAAAAATAAGAAGGGAAAGTTGCAGTTTGCAGTTTTTTCCCTCCTTGTAACCTGGAAACACTGTTAAAGGAAATGGTCCCATTTTAGTTTGTACATTTCTTTCCATCTCTCTCTAAGCTGCTGAGAAGTATTTACAGATCAGACCATGTTTATTCTTATTATGAAGTTAGCTTACCTGACCCATTTTTCAGGTATCCATTAGCGTCTACGGTTGTATACATGATATAAGGACCAGGCTGATTAACACCAAAAGGCTACCAAAAAAAGAAAAAAAATGTTATATTTATTTCTTGGATTTTAGGAACATACATAGCTATACAAATAAACCAGTAAACCAAAGAGAAACTTCAATAATTTCCTTAGTATAGGGATAATCTGAAAAAAATATATATATTTTTATAATCAGGATAATCTTTTGGCTAAGTAATGTTATTGCAGCTGTCAGTTCTTTTCTAAACATGCTGTAAATACACCAATACAAAGCTGCCCAAAACAGAGTTGTTTTCAGGACGGGAAATAAAAATCAGTAAACAAACAAACCAACCAGCATGCCCCTAGCACCTCAATAGTTTAAAATGTCAGCATTAGCTTGAGGAAGAAACATAGGCAAAATACACACAATATATTTTTCCTAATGCTTAATTTGGAAGGTGAAAACAAAGATTATGCAGAGTGCCAAGGCTCACTCGCTCTCTTAAAGAAAAAAAAAACAAAAACAAACAAAAAAAAATACAATCACAAAACTCTTAAAAAGAAAAAAGAAGCTGTACATAAGATACAAGGGGAAGCAAGTTAAACCAATCTAGAGTGTCTTTAAAAGGAATTTCAAGCTTATTTCAGGACTATACCACTATTATAGGTTTGCAAATTGGAGTCAAACAAAACTTTGTGGCCCTGTCCTTCATGCGCTCGGAGTTCTCATGCTTTCATCATCCTGTTCTGCAGCGCTCTGGCAGAGCCCACTGTATACGGGCAGTGGATCTGCTGGTTCAGTTTGGGCAGATAAAGGGAAATTTACTGTCTTTTTGTCAGGCATGAAATTAATTGTTACTCAGGAAGAAGGCAACTCTACTCAGGCCTGTGGTAAACTTTGAAAAAAAATCAAAATTGTATTACCAGTATTTAGCACTGTTTTATGTAATGAAAATGGTTGAAAAAAGAACTCTTGTCAAATGGCAATATCTATTTTAAATAACTTCTTTGGAGGGAGTAATCATGTGGTGGTGGTGGTGGTGGCGGGTGAGAGATTTCTGGAGATAATTCAAATAATTGAGGAAGAACTCAGCACTTTTCAATGTGGTGAATCTACAGAATCATCAGAAGGGAGTTTCTTCCCCCTCCTTCCCTGGTTGCACCCCTTGCTGTACGTTGCTCTACGTCCTGCACAGCAGTGCCTCTCCAGCAAGCCCTGGTTTGGCACCTGCCCGCAGTGGGACATGGCAGCATGGGCAGCCTGTGGCTTCACGGGGTCTTGCTGGTATCTCCTGCATCCCTGCCCCTGTAACACCAAAAAATGCTGCTGCAGGATGTACCCACTGAGTTCCTCCCTGAGAAGAAAACTAGAAAAAGACTTGGGTTTCCAATGCGCTGAGCGTGGCCACGCGTAACGTGAACGGCACGTTCCTCCGGGCAGGAACCGTCTCAGTTATAAGGACAACTCTCCATATAATGAGCCCCCAGACTATTTTTGAAGCTAAATTGTAATATGCAGTTATAATTAGACTTACTGTGATTTTCCGAGGGCAGTCATTAGAACAGAGACCACTGAGAACTGCCGAAAAACAAAAATTTAGTTTACAGTTTTTATACTAACAAGCCATTTTACAAGTACGACCTCTGAAATCGATTCAAGATTATTAAGCATCATGTAGCCATTAACATACATACAAAAGTTACTGCTATACACCTTATGTAAAGGCATTAAAGAATTCCTGCTCGCTTTGTAGTAGTACACTGCTTGGTTGGAATCAATCAGCTACTCAGGTTTTATCACCCCTATTTGGAACCAGCTTCAAAAGGGGAGATTTGCCACCTAAAGAAATTCGAAATTAAAACATAAGTTAGAAATAGTGCATCTTACACTTTACTCATTATCCTTCAAGTCTATCCATTAATAAACACTTGGTAGAGATTCAGCTTTACTGTTTTAATCGTTGAAAAGGTTAGCAAGGGCTTTTTCTTATACACAAGTTTTATATACAAGCTTTAGAACTTGATATAAAGCAGTTTCTAAAAGTTGTAATATAGCGTGGGGAAAAAAAAGCATTATTTATTCCATAAATTCTAAACTATTAGCAGATGTGTATAATGGTGCTTAACACATACTGCCTATAACAGCTGTTTAATTGCACATTTTAAAATGCAGCTTGAAAAAAAAATTAGAGAAATCTGTTAAATGCTTATTTATAATCAGCTAAATGAGGGACAGTGAAAGCCATTTATCCCATAACACAGGACACCCTGTTGCAATAAACAGTAAAATTAAAACATGAGTACTAAAATGCCTGAAAGAGAGGGAACAGGAGTGTGTCCATTGCGGTGCTTTCTTACAAGGTGCAGACACGTGGTGCCCAGAGCGGGAAGCCGGGCCGCTAGGATCCCTCCTCCAGGTCCCTTCTGCTGGGGACATGTGCTGGGCATGCAGGGGCTCTGCTGTGGTGTCAGCCCGTGCCAGTGTCCCCAGGGCAGGAGCCTCGGGAGCCGGCACCAGCTTTGAGTGCGGAAGCCCTCCAGTGCTTCCGGGCGCATCGGAACAACCGCCACGACTCTGTTGTTTGCAGCTTACAAATGCTGAGATTCCAACTAAGGAAAAAACTAAAGCCCGATGGCCTGGACAGTTAAGATAACAGGGTGACAAGCACAGTTTGAGGACTATGTCTGTATCTGCCAATAGAATTTTTTTAGCTACCAACTATGTCTTACATATTAGAGGTGTGCATGCCAGTGGACAGGGAGCCTTCCCGTTTTAATGCAGAGCTGCACTCTGCAATTTACTGCTCCATTTCAGTACTGGAACAAATATTCTGATCAAGTATATCTGACATGAGTTATAACAAACAAAACCGCTCTCATTGTCCACATGCCAAATAATTGGCAATGCATTTAATGACACACCAACTGGCAAAAAACATGTCTCGCTGGAAATGATCTCCTCCTTATTACAGTAAAAAATGTTTTAGGCCACTCATTAATTGCCATTTTCTGGGGTTTCTATATTTGCAAAAATACTCAAACCTTGCAAATGTGCCAAAAAAATATTTCCTCTGATTTTCAAGTTATAGGTACATTCAGCAAATGAAAAACTGTGTTGCAAATTGCCCCTTTCCCTACCAAAATATCCTGCAACAATCTAATATAGTAGTTTTTTCCGTTCCTGGAAGGTTTTCTGCACCCTCATGTGAACCACACGACCCAAATACAGATTTAAAATGAGGCTTCTATCAACATGACAGACCAGTGCTGTCTATCAGGGAAGCAATAAAGCCCTGACTAAGGAGAAAGAGATAAATATGTCAGCTCCCAGTAGTAGCTGCAATTCTGTTTATATTAAATGTGCAGAATATCAGCATAAAAAAGATTATGTGCATACAACTAACATGAAAGCTAACATGAAAGCAAATATAACTTTCTAAGGTGAAAAAACAGTTCATTTTTTTCCCTCATGAGCTCACTTAAGCATTTCATGTTCTACTACTACTCAAAACCCAAGGAAGACAGACAGGCAAAGGGCTCAAGTTTAGCCCCTTTGCAGACTGTTAGAACACAGTAGGGCAAGTTCAAGACCTAATTACCCCCATCCCAAATATCATAATATAACTCGAGCCTTGTAAGCCAAGGCTGTAATTAATCGGCACTCCCGTGCCACATTAATTGCCGTTAAGAGCTTCTGTGGTAAGATGTGTTTTGTGCCACGCAGTGTTATAGGTTGAAAACAATAAATTGACTCACACACAGAAACAAAATGGCTCTTGGAACAGATCATGGAGAATTAGCAAAATACGCACCATGTAGAAGGGCACTGAAACGGAACCAGCCTGTTTTGTACTAGATGACATTTCCAAATGATTAGGAAAAGAACTACAGTAAAGTGTGCTTGAGATGACAGACGTGTGGGGAACTGACACAATCTCTGTCTGGAAAGAAAATACTGCAACTACTCATGGGGCAGATGAAAATAAGACATTTGGCTGCTGTTTCTTGCCTCTGTTTCTGAAAATAGGCAAGATTACAAGGCAGCCATTGGGGACAAAAAAAAAAAAAATCAAGTCAATATTGCTGAAATTTCTTCTGGTTCCTTTTGGTGTAATTATAGTGTGTGTAAACATGAGTAATTTTTCTTTTCTCCAATTAGCAATAAATGAATTAATCTTCCACCAATCCCAAATATTCTCAGTCACGAAAAATCAAAAATGAAAAAGTTTAAAGACAGGTACATATAGATATAATAGCATTTTTATACTGACAACATTTCCTTCATTTTTCTCCTCATATAATATGCTGTGCAGAATATTCACAGAATTGTATTAGGGGTTGAAGGGAGTCCATCCAGTACAATGCTTTCTCTTAAATATTACAAACACTGCATTATTCTGTATTTATAAGAATGTCTAACATGGTTAACTGCAGCTTCTCCAGGAAATTTACATTAGTACTTCATACTCCACCATTTAAGATGGCATTCTTACTATTTACCATAGGTAGTTTAACTCTTACTTTCTCTCTTATCCTGCAGGGATATGCAACACACTTCCCTCACCTCTGCTGGAAATCACTGTGTCCTGAGGACTTGGAGCTTTACATTTCTCTTGTAATTTTCGTTTTCAGACACTCGATAATTCTCATTTTTCCCTGCAGAAGCCAGCTGAAACATGAGTTTTTGAGACCTAATATTTGCCTTTGGAGTTTTGCTAGGACGCTAACAGGGAGAAGGAAAGCTCCAGCATGAAAGCAAAGATTTAAATTGCCTCTAGTTACCAGTGAAAGACGACATGCTTTCTTGTAAAATCAAAACCACACAAAGACAATAAACACTTATTTAAAAAGACATGGTGGTCAAAATAGACATTATAAACAACTAGAATATTGAAAATAGTTGACAGAATTACTCTGAACTCAAGTACACTAACATAAAACTCCAAAGGAAACCTCTGAAAACAAAAATGAATTTGAAAACAAAAAAGATGCTGTATAATGTTGCAGATTTCTGCAGTCTCTTAAGGTCTCCATGATGTTTTTTCTTTTCTAGCGTTATCACACACAGAGCACGATTAGGTGTTCTCATACACAGAACATCAAATACATTCCTTTCAAAGTCTTATTTTGATTTGATTTTATGGTGATCACTTACCAATAACTTTAACAAAATAGGCGTCTGCTTCAAAGTTGTTTTTTAATGTATGGATAGCAAAATCCTTGTTTAAGTTGCCTTTGCTTAGTACAATGATATCCAAGATCCCCTGAGGGTGAGGGAGAGAGAGAAAAAAAAAAAAAAGGTTGAACAGAGAGTACAATTGAAAAGTACAGGGACCCAGGCAGGCTGCAGCAGCAAGAGCTCAACTTACATCTTCGTATATGTCAAAGAATGTTGCTACCACTGCGTCCTTGATTTGATTGAGATCTGAGAGCTCCCAGTAAACTTTAAACATGCGACGTACGCTCTTGCAGCTCACATTACTGCATGGGACGTTTTCAAGTAAAAATGCTTGCTGGTTGCTAGAAAACAAATATGTAAAACAACAGATAATGTTATTTTCTTTAAGAAGTCTAAGTAATAACCATTATAAAAATATTGTAAATAAATAATTTGAGCCTAATGAAGCTAAGTATCATATAAGAAAGGCTGGCAGTCACCAGATACTTTAAATCTATGAGTACCTGCATTAATTTCACAGGCAGAATTACAGCCAATATATAACACTTCATTTAAACCAATGGGTACACTAAAAAAATGGGTCCAAATCAGCAGGAATTGTTTCCTTAACCATCTACTCAAAAGACTCAACATATTCTTACTTTATTCTGAGACAAGTGCATTTATCTGCCATTTTCTTAATTCCTCCTTGGTCCTTCAGCTTAAATGCTGCTTAAAAAGTGACAGTGCATTTTCATTATTTTATGACAGGCTCTCC
The DNA here is from genome assembly GCA_013398735.1 of Nothocercus julius. Taxonomy (NCBI): domain Eukaryota; kingdom Metazoa; phylum Chordata; class Aves; order Tinamiformes; family Tinamidae; genus Nothocercus; species Nothocercus julius. The sequence continues at coordinate 2,914,334 of VZSV01000008.1, read as the reverse complement.
TCACATCATCTCCGTTAATAAATTCTCTTACACGTGATTTTTTTCCTTGCATAGATTTAAGGGTAACCAAAAAGATGCTTGCTAATAAAGAACACATAATACATACACGCAAGGAACAGAGACAGGGAGAAAAGCTCTGATACTGGAACAAGCTGGAGCTGTAACAAGCAAGTGAGCACCATAGCTTAACAGCCTCTCAGGCTTTGGGATAGAGCAAACCCCAACACACCCACCCCGCAACCTACAGTACCCACAGCATTTCCCGCAAGGAAAGCTTGTTTTTTAGCCTGTGTTTCTATGGTATATCTCAGATCATTTGCTGCTATAAGACTTATATCCCATGCTATTCATATTTCTGTTGCCTCCATCAGAGAGAGCTGGAGAAGGGCAGAACACTTCCCTGAGAAGCTCCCTGCTGTGCCCGGCTGGGGACTGGTTTTGGGGAGTCTGCTCTCTCCAACGCGTGGCAAGAGCAAAAAGGCAGGTTGTGACATTCCTTCACAACCTCATAATTGAATTTCTTGAGCTTCTGAGCAAAATATACAAATGAGGCCTTTACTTTTCTCCTAGGCTCTATATTTGATTGAAAGTTTTACCACAACCCACTTTTTACTGTTTTGCTGTAAGAAGCAGCAATGTATTGAATCAAGGTCCAGCCAAAAGCAAATTAAATTATCTACAATATTTGATATAGTTTATTATGAAAAATGGAGACTGTATAACCATAACTCAAAATTATTAAGTGCTTCCATTCATTTTATTTCATGCATTATACTGGTACCATTAAGCAACTATCAGGTACAGTGACAATTTGGGCTAAGCACCTTGTTTCAGTTTATCACAGCATGAACCACTTGCCTGTTTTTTAAACTTGAAGGAAATTTTAGACAGGTGCTTTCTTTAAAATCATATTTTCTTAATTGCTGGAAAAGATTATATGCTAATTATTTACAAGGCACCTGATTTTCAATTCACATTATAGTGTACATATAAATTACAATTCAAGCCTAAACTATAAACCTTGTGGATGGTTAGACATGAGAAGTTTATTACAGTAATTTTATAATTTCATTTCCTTGATAATGTTCATCTGATGACTTTAAAAAGACCTCAAAATGGACAAACAATAACAATGGCATCAACTGAATCAGGAGAAAATAGGAAGATATTAATGAAATGGCAAATGCCACTATTTTTCACCCTTCTGCATCAACAACCTGTAGCATCTGCTGTGCCAGAGAGGAGAGTTGTGCAGAACCCCTAATGAGAAGGGGGCTGGAGGGCTGCCAGCGCTGACAGTGTTCCCCATCTGTTGGGGAACCCACTTCACCAGGAAGCTTCATTTCACACTAACAGCCCCTGGTATCCGCTGAGTCCTTTCTGAAACAGGAGGGCAAACTTGCCTGTGGAATTAACAGCTCCCAAGCTCTGCTATAAATGGTAACCACACCTACACACACACAGGCTACCTTCACCTCTGTGAGAAGTCATATAAAGTTTACAATCTGTCTGAGCCAGGGTTATTACTTACAATAACAAAATTAGGAATTTGCAGGGTAGCAAACATAAAAATAATGCATTCCTAAAGTGAACAAAACCAACTATTATTGGTGAGAAGTATGAGCTAGAACAAGGTTTGAGCTTAACTGCAATATGAAGCTCTTCCTCAAGAAGAGTTTTTAAGCAGAACTTACAGAAAGCCTCACTTGACTGCAAGCACGGGGATTTACTTTCCGGCTCCTACGCTGTGTTAGCTTTTTAATTAAAAGCTGAGCCTTCTTTCCTGTCTATTCCAGAAGCAGTTCCTTGCCTTGTATTTTATTGATGGCTTCAAATTATTTTCAATTCCACACCAGCACTCAACACTGCACTTTTACTTCCCCTAAAAGCATCTTTAGAAAGCACAGTTTGGAGCAGCAGGATCTGAGTAGGTCTGAGGCTTTTTTGGAAATGCTGCAGCCTGAGAGCAGCACAGGGGTTTCTCCTATCCTTGTGGTCCCCTTCTGAAAAGGGCCAGGACCAGTACTGTGGTCAGGAACAAGGAAGTTACAGGCTTGTTTTCAACTCTCTAGATACTCATATTTGAGTCTTAATTTCTCCATGCTCCTGGCCTAATCTTGCTGGCTCATTCAAAATTTGGAAAGCTATTTCCTCATGTTAGCATTTGAATTTGGCCATTTGCTAATTTGTTAGCATTAGTCAACTAACACTGCTGAAATACCAGTTGTTTCTGCCTCAAAAGATAAGATAACAAGGTACTTGTAAGCCTTCAAGCTATACCTATATATAAACAGCCTTAGTGTTTTAAAATGCCACCTAGTCTTTAAGGTGAGCTATGCTCAAATAAAACAAAGAAGAAACAGAAAAAAGAAACAGAAGAAAAAAACTGAAATAAAATACTAGCAAACCTATATACAGTAAGCCCAAACCTTGCATGACAACAGGCTGTATTACACTGCTAACATACTAACTCAACGATCCCCTGCTACACAAACGTGCGGCAGTCGATATAAAACGACTTGGCTGAGATGCAGAGCAGAGGCTGAGCAGAGACCTGTGCACGAGGCTGGTGAGCAGCACAACCCCACAGCTCGTGCTGAGGCCCTGGCGCCCGCGCTGGCCCTACCTGCCGCACGCTGCCCAGCTCAGCTCCTGCCAGGGCCGCAGCTTTGCACGGGGAGCACGCGGCTCTGCCGCACGGGCACCTCCGGGCCCGGCTACAAGCAAAGCTTAAAACTAAAGAAAGGCTCAAGTTATTTCTACCTGAGTCTCATTTTAACATATTGCTTTGTGCTTAGAATTAAATATTTACTGCTTAATTTCATATATCTTGTATCTCTCAGTTTTTGGCTGCTTAAATTACACTGACTGCTGGGACAGCTAAATGACTAATATCTTGCTGCAGACATTCACTGTCATTGAACTAGCCTCTACATTTTAGATTTGCTCAATCGGAGGCTGCTTCTTGGCCCTAAATTTTCAAGGAGCCCTTTAGCCAGGCTGCCTTCTGACAAATCACAAGTATCAATGGCTTTAGAAAGAAATAAGTCTGCCAAAAAAAATAATTTCAAGTGGACCCATGCAAAGGATTAAAACATATATATTATCTTAAAACTAACTGTGAATACCATAAAAACTGATATTCTCTCCAAGTTTTTCATTCTAATGCTCAAATCTTGTTGAGCTGCCATTTCTGGTCTTTACTGTCACTTACCACCAGCGTCAGAAAGGTGCTGTATTTTAAAGTACACTGCTACTGCATTTGACCAGTCAAAGGTCTCTTTTTTGACCAAAAAACCTCATTGAAAACAGACCTCCTTAGATTCTGTTTGCAATACAAGCTGGCAATTGCTAGCATCTAATTTTAGCATCTAATACAAATGGTTAAGCAAAATCTATTTTGTCTGATTAGGTGGCAAAAATACGTGTGTTACAGATTCATATGCAGTACTTATGCTTTCCGTGTTACTACTCTATTTAAAAAGTTCAGAAAAATGGGTACATTTAGATAAGATAGTAAACAGAGATGAACGGATAAGTAACTAATGATAAAGTTCCTTTAGGTATTATCATTCAAGACACTCAAATTTCTAATTCGGTCATAAGTAGGGGGAAGAAAAAAATCATACACTTATGCAGCCTGAAGAAAAGTCTGTGGACTGGCATTCTAATATGCAGGTTTTGATGCAAGTCAGAAGTTAAAAGAATTCATAACGGGTAGGAATTTACTGAGAATTTAATGGCTTCACTTGTTAGTATTTATAGCCTGGATTCAAACCCCCAGCACACTTCAAGTACCAGCAAGACTCCTTTTGTGGCTGTTGTTAATAAGGAATTTATCCATGCTATCCGTATATTTCACGCTTTTATTCAAAATTAACAGGATATGGCAGGAGATTAAACAGACCGGTATTAAATGTAGTTATAAGAATATGTTATATAAGAATATAATTCATCATTTGCTTAACTTATTCACCTGAAAAGACACAAGACCAAAGTCATTCTTAAAATAATCTATTTATTTTTCAGTGTCTTGCGGGGAGTTTTAAAAACTCAATCTGGAAATGTTTCCAACATTATGGTAAAAGCATATAATTGATTTTAATTGTATTCTTCCATTATCACAGATCAGTATACTTCCAGATGAATAAAATGCTTTCTGCCTCCTTTAAGTTAGAGATAGCAATTAGAAGCTCGACTTCTTAGACTACAGCACAGATGGAAGTCAAGGGTGCATAAAAATGCTTTTATCATTTAATCACAGTAATCAATCACTGAAATTAGATCTGTAAGTGTAGTATGAAAAGCTTCAGAGAAGAAAATAAACAGCTTGATCCAGAAGTGTTTAAAATCAATTAAATAAGGTTTTCATTTTTATTTGCTCTAATCTAAGAAGGGTTTTTAATTTAATTTCCACACTGTTTTAATTCTCTGGACTCTATGACCCAGTTACAGATTTTGAAGACAGGCATTTGCTTAAATGTCTCAGAAACAATGATTTAATATTATTATCAAAGTGACATTTGAAAGTAGGTGCTAAAAATGCGATTTTCATCCCCTCCAAAAGTACTAGGGAGTCTCTTTCCATTACTTTTCTACAAATAATACTAGAAAAATAGTGTTAACAAGCAATGTATTTCTCAACTCTTAGCTTAGATCCTCTTTTTTTTCCTCCCCTAGACTTCTTCAGCTCTCTGAATTCTCCTTTTGCAGCCTGTCAAATCATGTGCCAGAGTTTTCAGTCCTTATGTCTGGCTATATATAACTTTGAAATCAAGTTTCCAAGCAAGTTTAAGACACATCCAACTGAACAAACAATTTCAGAAGTAAGCTGGATTAAAGCACGTGTATTCATTGCAGTGAGAGGTAGGTGACTTCCTAGGCTTCTTTAAGAGAACAACTTCAATTTCAATGTTGTAGTATCTCACTGGAAAAGGAAAGATCTTGGTTCTGTTCTGCTTGCTAGACTATTTACAGCCTTTATTCAAGGCCTGCTGAACAGAAAATGTTCCATAAACAAACTTCCAGCAGAAAAAAAAGGGCTACCAAGCACAACAGGCTGGCATTTAGGGCCGGGGCGCTCCAGCTTCACCTGTGCAAGTTCCGGGCAGAAGCAGCATTGCCTCCCTTCACTCTGCCACATGGGAATGAGAACGGCTGCTAAAGCGGTGAGGGCTGGGGCAGAGCTCAGCGCTCACTGCCCTGCCTCTCCATCGCAGCGCCACGCAGGTGGAACCAAGCACGGAGCCTCCAAGCTGCAGCTTTTTAGGCAGGTATCTAAAGAATACCTTAACCCAAAAATGCCCATGAGCAACTCTGGTGTTGGCAACTAATAGAGGACCTGGACTCATTTCTTAGATGCAAGCACCTAAATTCTGTCTATATTCTAAGCATTGAAGTAAGCTCTTCATTTATAATCCTCACTGAGTATTAATTCCAACTATGAATTTGCACTTAAACTCATCTGAAATACAATACGGATGGTAGATGGCAAAAAAAAAAAAAAAAAAAAAAAATCAACCTGTATAAAATACTTGACTTATTTTGACCTGTAGTACACTGTGCATGTGTTCATTAGTGATCCCAGTATGAGAGGCACTCAGACTCCGAAAGGTATTGATTAAAATTCCTCCTACTGTAGATAACACAAGAAAGAAAAAGGAAATAGCACAGATAATCTTATGTCTCTTCAGATGTCAGGAACCGTGAGTTGCACAGCATCAAACTGACCTCTAGCCTGGTCACAGCCCGGTACACAGATCCTGCCTGTTCTTTGGAGCTGTAAAGGATGTTCTTACAAGTGAAACAACTCTATTCATCATTTTTACTGCCAAGTACAAGTTCACACAAGAACATGCAGCTTCAGTTCAAGAAAAAGACAAGGTGGCCATGCTGGAGCTGCCTCCTTCTCCTTTGCGAGCAGCAGGCTAAGCTCATCCTGTGGCCGAGCAGTATGTGCAGCTAGGCACAGGCCTGGGCCTCATCCAGACATGTGCTATGTGATGTGTAACACCCCTTGCTGTGTAACACAGATGTCCACTCCTGCCTAACACCAGTTTGGGGCAAGACAACAGGTAGGGAAGACGAACGGAAGAAAAGGAGGAGAAAGATTAAGAAAGAAGATTAAGACTAAGAAATGTTAATTTCTGTTCTAGGTTGTCAAACACGGTGGCATCTATTCCAGTGACAGCATGTGTAATTCCTGCCTGCAACCTAGATAGCAGGTTTTGAATAGTTCAGTGATTGCAGAGATGTTGTGAGGTTATGACAGCAAATCTTAATATGCTAAATTTGGAAAAACTGTCCTCAGACATAGTCACCACAGGCTTTACTTTGCACAGGGTGCTCCCTGAAAGAGATTCTCTTGCTCTGTATCTTGCAAAACTACAAACTCCTTGCCATTGACATAAGCATCTTCTAATATACATTAGAAGCCACAAAGACAAAAAAGGCTGAACTGATTTCTGGAGATGTCCATGAGCACATGGACTAATTTTACTGACTCAGCTACAGCAAATTATGAACAATTCTGAGCCACTTAATACCACGGGACTCCCAGCTGCTGTGAACTGGGCATCCTTCCTGTGAAGCTCACAGAACAAACAGGCCGAGTTACGTCCTGAGCTCTTAAGCAAACATGATGCAAGATACTCATTTATAAAACTCAAAGATTTCATCTCTACCTTCCAGACGTGTTCCTTAGTATAGCAAGAGCATCTGGGTAGCCATCCATATTGTAATCTCCAATGTGAAGTGTAATTGGAAATGAATCTGCTGCTGAAGAGCCACCATTTTCATATGGTACAAAGCCCCAAAGTGTGTCTTTATTTCTGAAGTCTTGCAAGATTGGAACCCACTGTAAACAAAAACAAGAAGAACAGCTAGGTAAGGAAATTAATTTATCAAAAGTAATCTTTAAAACAGCCAACTATTGTACACTGCATCAGAATTCTCAGTCATTTACAAACTTCGATAGAGGACATAACATTAAAAAATAAGGCTTCTTATTCCAGAACAGAATGAATAGATAGGATTACAAGAGTAAGGCACTTGTGTTCTAGAGTTTGCCCAGTGTACGGTGATCTTGCAACAGCTTCACTGAAATTCATATTTGCCTGGAGTCCATATTAATTTTTAAGTCTACGTTAGCCCAAACCACCCTGCCTTGAGCTCCTGAGTCCCTCTGCTTTTCCTGTAGTTTCAAGCCACAGGCAGCATTAAGGGCCTGGAGGAGCAGCTGAGATGCTCCTGTGCACAAGAGCAGAGTGGGGAGGCTTGGCAGTCACAAGGCTGGAAGACACGACTGCCATGCAGAGGGGACCTAGACAGGCAAAAAAAAGGCAAACAGAAACTGCATAAAATTCGGCAAAGAAAAATGCAAAGTCTTGAGCTTGGGGGTAAACCACTGCAGTGGTACAGCCTGGAGACTGTACCGCACACACTGTACCAACTACATGGAAAAGATGAGGGATACAGAAGAGAGAACAGAAGGTTTTGCAATAACAGCCTTCTACTACCCTAAGGAAGTAACTGAGAAGATGGAGAGGTCTCTGCTAAGACACATGAGATACATGGCAGCAGAACAAGGAACTGAGGTCACAATAAAGGAAGGAAGGTTCCAACTGGATATAAAGGGGTAAAAACCTGCTATGAGGGTAATTAAATAACAGAAGAGGAGCCCAGAGAGAGAGCCATTCTTGAAGGTTTTCAAAATCCTTAACAACAAAAAACCCTAAACAACATGGTCTGAATCAGTGTTGACATGGCTTAAAGGCCCTTTAAAGGGCTTCCTGAAGTCCTTTTCTACTTAAATGATTCTATGGTTTATGGATATTTAGAAGTTCAAGAGCTTTGGCTCCTCAAATCCCCACCCAGCAGCACAAGATACTGAACTGCTTGGTAAGAAATGAATATTCCAGTATCAACTTGAAAGTACAAAGGAAATGCAGAGTGCAATTTCTCTAGGACAAGATATAAAAATATATCTGCACTTAGGTTCCACAAAGTGCTGCAAAGGTGATAAATAGGAATTTATCTTAATTAAAATCAAACTAATTTCAAAAGTTGGTATGAGGCTGACGTAACAGGGTTAACATTTCAATGTTACAGAAAAATTCTGTGGCATTTTTAAAGTCAGAAGTAATTTTATGTATCAACTAGCAGACAATGCCTTCAAAAGGACTGAAGGGTGCCATCCTAAAGGATCCCGATCACCAACCTCAACAGCACTTGACATCATCTTAAATGCCTCTCATCCAAGCCTTATTTCATCTCTTTAAGGAATAAGATCCTTGCACAAAGCAGGTAACAGTTCCTGATTATAAATTACACTGCATTTCTCTTGCAACCCAGTGTAGCCTCTTGCCTATAACACAGGTTACTCGTTACATCGCTCCTGAAGTTCAAAAGGACTAAGAAGCTCACTATCAAAGAGAGAGTGGTTTATTGCAGGAGTGCTTGACAGCATCATTTCTTCATATGGAGAGACCCTCATTTAACACAATTCAGTAATCAGCAACATTCCTACCATGGGGCAATTCTGTGTGACACTTTGACTAGTCCCTTGAGATTACATGCAGCCTCATTCCTGTTACAGCAGCCTGCAAAATTACTGGAAATGTGCACTAAGGTCTACTCTGTCTGGATATCACAGACAGCTTCAAAGTCTGGAGCAGCTCTGCCAGGCACTGCATGGCCTGCATCCCTGCTTCTATCAATTAAAACATTTGAACCACTAAGATTATCAACACTAATGTGTTGATCAAGCGTCTGAAAACCCAAAGCTGAAATTAAACATACTTCATTCTTTTATTTTTCAACATCTTTCTGTCTATTGTCTGCCGCCAAAGGTTTGTAAAAAAAATCTAAGGAAAAAAAACAGAAAGTAGAAATAGGCTCTCGACCCGACAAATTTTTCAAAGGGATAGATTTCCTAGCACTCATTTGTCAGTCAGAAGACGGATAAACACCGTTATTGCAAAATACTGGAATTTTAAAAAAACACTGATTGGAACCAGAACCAGGAACTATAATATAGCTTTCAGTTTACATAGTTTGCACTGCATAGTTGCAGTACATCATTTGCACAAAGAATCATTGCAATAATATCCAATTATATCCACGAAATGTTTCCTAAATGTTCCCATATACAGTAACATAATTTTAAAGAAACTAAATTTAAAATGATTTTTCAAGAGTAAGTCAAAATTTGCATTCTGCTCTTACTCTACACAAAGAATGATCCATAAAAAACATCTTACAGCTGAGAGGGCTATAGTGAAACACTGACATATAACCAACAGGTGAGTAAAACAAAAACAGAAACTAATCATCACCCTTGTGCATCCTACAAAGTAAAATTTCTTTATCTTACTGAACCACCTGTGGGTTCATTAAATATGAGCGTATGCAGTAACAGTTACAGAACATTTCAAAGCAACAGTCTTGTGTTACCTGTGACCAGAACAGATTCTGACATCATATGTAATTTACTCTGACAGTTTTAATTCACAAAGTAATCCATGTTTCCAGTGAAACTTACTCAGTTTATTATAAATACCAGTATTATGCAACATAGGGCATGTAAGATCATGTGCCGCAGGGACATATACTTGAAGCTTCGTGTTTGCTGTTACTATTTTAATAGGAAAAAGGACTTTTTTTTTTTTTACTGTAAGATACAATTCAGTGGATATAATAAGGACACACAAAGCTATTTAGGGGTTCTGTGATCATATGCTTTCTGTTACCCAGTTTAGATAAAAAAAAAAAAAAAAAAAAAAAAAAAAAAAAAAAAACAGACTGCAAAATGGAAAGAGCACAACTTAAAATATTTAAATGAATACTGACTTCAGAGAAATTCAAGAAAACTCCTTTGTTGAACCAGAACTGCGGACCTGGAGCATCTCGGGAGCCAGGGGCAGTGTGTGGAGCCCAGCCCGGCCTCTGCCCCTGTGGAGATAGGGAGCTGAAAACAGCGCCCACTCTCACCCAGCACCTTTCCTGACAACGCCAGGGTGCCCACTCCTTCCCAACACGAGCACTAGCGCAACTTGAAGATGCCACTGTCAAGAGTGGCTGAAAGAATCAGCCTCACCACCGGAGGCTGCATGACCCCCTCTGCGGCACGTGCGCCTTAGGGCTGAGCAGAGGCTCGTGCAGAAGAAATGCAGGAGCTTCAGGATGTGCAGAGTAGTCAGGACATACGGAGGTCACCTGAATTCCACATATGGCTGTAGTAGCTGTTTTATGAGTAGCTACTCTCTCATAAAAATAAGCTAAGTAGATTCCATTACAGCACAGGAGAGATGATCAAAGCCCCCAAAAAAGAGGGGGCCCCAATATTCCTTTAACATAGAAGAAAGTAACTAAGGGAGGAAAAACAATTTTTTTTTTTTTTTTGATGCCAAAATATGGCTAACATAACACAGCTGCTCTGAGGAAAGCCTAACAACCCAGGAATGATGAAAGGGTCTTGCAGAATATGGGATTTATTAAAATTGCAGCGAAAGAAAATTCCCTCCCAACTGCTTTCTAAGATGTTAGAGAGGAATTAGGAAAATTGCTTGCAATGACCACCTGCAGCAGCTCACCAGTGCTGCCAGACACATCGCTAGCCTAGGGACGATGTCCGAGACCCACGGTTGTTGGATGCACTGCCTGGTTCTATGCTCAGACTTCCCAGCCTGCAAGGCAGGCACTGCGGCAACCGCAGCCTTTCTATGGCACAGACAGGCTATAAGGACCCTCGGGCACCCAGATAAACTCTCAAATGGCAAGACTGAAATTATGCTCTTCACTTCAAAAAGAAAATGAAAGAAAATCCATACGCAATACCAGGAAGAATTAGAAGATCATTAGCCATCTCTAAAAATATCAGAGCTGCCACAGCAAGCGATACTGGGGACTTCACAACCAGACTGGCAGAGAACTCGGTTGAATGTTAAGAATCCAGGCGTGAGCTGAACCAGCTAGCAGTCTAGCTTACAGTTACCGCAGGACACCTGAAATTCCTTTATATTCACCTAACACTAGCCACAGGCAGAAACAGCATGTGAGTTTCTATTTCGGGTCTGATGGCAAATCTGTTGTTGCTATGGAAACATTTGCTTTTTAAAAAACTTTTAGTAGGACTGTATCTCCTTAAAATCATATGTTCTTCCTTGGCCTTTACTTTGGTCTCACCATCCAAAGAAAGAAAACAGCTGAGACTAATTTCTAATACTTATAAAAATTAAATCATTAAATAAATTACAACCTAAGCTGAAAGAAGCTAGTTCTTGAAATAATTCTCTTAGAACTGCTTGGCTTTCAAGTATCTAGCCAGCTGTGCCAAAGATACAGAAAGTAAATATATTGCAAACTAACAGACAAGAAACCAAACAAGGTCTCACCAGAGCAACAAACCCAAATTTGCCCCTGTGTATCACACCACTCAATGCCCCTCCTTACTACAGGTGCTCAGAACTACAAATGCAAGATATGCACGTTCTCCATCATCACACATGTCATGCCCAGGCAATACCACACAAGTGTGTTAACTGTTGTACATTTGGTTTCACCACCAAAACTGAATGGAGATAATGGATATATAACATCAACAGCTTTTTCCATATTGGGCTTCCAATCCCTTCGTTTCCTGCACACTGTGACTAAATTTCCAGCTGCCTCACACTAGATACTGTCACCTTGCTGAAACACCCTGTGCCTCACAATTGCTCCTTAGTTCTTCCTTCAAAATCTTGAATGCATTAAATGAACATAGGAATTGGTTGCAGCCTGCTTTCATATGAAGTTGATCATCTCTCATGAAGATTAACTTATTTAATCAAACCTCAAAAGTCAGGTAACTTGATTTCACAGATGATCAAATTAAATGAAATATAAACATACCACTTTCAAATGAATATGGGCAGTGAGGAGCCTGAATCTCCTGAAGGTAGGTTCCTTCTCTCCGAAGGAAATGTACAATATGCAGAAGAAACTGCAGACACATGAATGAAGAAATTGCTATTTTCCACAATTTTGGAAAGGAAAAGGTAATTGTTTTACAAGAAATAACTCCATCTCTTCTTGACTAGTCTAACAGTACAAAAGAAGAATGTGCTATATATAATCCTTGAGAAAGGTAAAGCCAGAATAAGTGAATATGATTTGATATTGTCATTTTTAATTAAAAAGTCATTCTAAAAATACAGGGAAAATTATTTTAAAGTTGAGGTGACTCAGTACTTCTAAATACTTTTTTCCAGCATGATGAGAATCTTTTAGATTCTGCACTTTAAAAAAATAAGATGCTAACACTGGCCTGCTGATTTTTAATTCATCAAGTGTCATTATCTGTGAAATTATTGTAAAACCTGAAATTACACAGTGAAATTGCTAAGAAGATGAACTAAATATAGTAATGAGAACATCAAAAGCAGTACGTTAAAAATCTAGCGCACTAATAATTCAACAGTTAACCTCCATCAACACAGGACATATTGAAGGAGCAGAAAAACTGTCTAAATACTATGTCATTTCCAAGCAGGTTGAACTAAAAGACTTGCTTTTGGCAACATACTGATATTATGCCAATGACCCACACTTTCCTAGAAATGTACCATGAACAACACATAGTGTAGCTTTGCGCAATGCCAAACCACCACTAGTCTTAAAAACAGCTTTGTATCTCACAGGGGTACACGAGGCTCATCTGTGGTTGATTTTCATGATGAACTTACTTTCACTGAGAGTTGATTTAAGTAGAAAGTCTCAGATATCTTTTTCTTCATATATTATCAAGAGTAAGGAATTTAGTGCTTTATTAAATAGACAATTATCTGGAGACATAAGGGCATTCATGCTAAGTTCTTCCCCATTTACTCAAGTGAGATGTAAGAGGCAAATTACAGTGACCTAATGAACAAAACACACTCAACAAAAGTCAGCAATCCCTCCCTTCTACCGCAAGGTGAAGTATATATCATAAATTAAGCATCTATTGACTTTACACAAAGTCCATGGCATATAATCACACCCAACTGTATACCCAGCAATAAACATTTTTTAATCTTTTAAATCTTTTTTAAGCAAAAGATCTTCACCATAAATGTGAGCTCCAGACCCTTATAAGCACCACCTTACCAAAGCGCATACTGTTCTTGAGTGTTTAATACTTTTACCTATAAATTCTAAAACATAGAGCATACTTTTAGTATTAAAATTTCTACTTTTAATTTGTCACTAAGGGAATAATCAATAATGCACAAGAAAATTAGAAACATGTTAGGATATGCATTATAGATTTTTGTATGTATAATACAGTGGGTGCAACCTTCTGTTACAAGCAATGGCTTTTTAGATCACCTTTAGCTTTAGGTTAAAACTGCAGAATATTAGTTTATTGAAATATTTATTAAAACATCAAACAGCTTTTAGGTTAACTTGTTTTAAAGTGCAACTTCATAATAATGCAAAGCTCTAAGCACTGTAAATACTTAAATAGATTAGCATATGCTTTAAAACATATCAGTATCTGCTAGTCTGTTTCATAAATTACAAGTATGTCTCTCAAAATAAGTAGAAGTTTCTTGAACAAAAGATGCTAAAGTAGTTTAATTGAAGTTCAAGTCTGACAATACGTACTATAAGTTAGTCTTTGTACACCTGGTTGGAAATATAACCTTCTCAATGCATTTTTTAAACATTAAATGCTTAAAAATGGTATTTAAGCCCAGAAACTTGATACTTGAAAAACATATTTAATCAGTAAATATCAAAGGTACAGAGAAAATGGAGGGTGAGATGAGTGGGCTGCTCAGCCTTCACAGGTTTCTTTTCTTACTCAGCTCCGTAATTTAAGTCACAAGAAGCTCATTTGTATTCACTAAGTCTGTTTCCAACTCTTGATCACAAACTTATTTTTGATCTAGTGGTAGGGCAGCTATGCTGCTTAGAATGCAACTTTTTACATTGCAAGAAAGAGACTCATTAGAAGTGTGCATAGTCAAGGAGAATTATCGATTTTACAGAATCCTAAAAATTTATTTTTCCAACAGAAATAATTCAGATCAAAAGAAAATCTCTCTTGTTGTCTACCATTACAGGTGAGAAAGTTTATTTTTCACTGCAAACCTGAAAAAAAAAAAAGATTTTCCTTTCTCATATTTTTTTTCTGATTCTATGTAAACATGATGTTCTCCTTTATCTTTACAATTCCAAACTCAAAATACCTGATCCATTCCCAGCTTAGATAAGTAGATGGCACTTTTTTGACATTTTCCATCTTCACAGACTGGTAATAGATGTTCACTTTGTCCATCCCCATCTGTCAAAGAGAAAAACAACTGTCAGCTGTATATTTTCAAAACCAGAAAACCTGTTTTCAAAAGATCAATTGTTCTAAAATGTGAAAAAATGGATGAAGACCTTTAAAATTCCTTCACCTTTGTAAGCTCTCCTCTAATTTGGGTCTTTTGTTTGAAGATTATCTTTGTTAAAGTCACTTTAACACATAATATAGACAAAGTTTTAATGTGTGGGTAAGGAAGCTGGGAAACAGCAAGTAGGATGCTGTGAAGGGACAATGAATATATCAGACAACCCCAAATGACTCCAGGTGATAAAGTCAGACTGTCACCTTTAGCTATTCCCTATGGGCCATCTGCTGCATGCAGCTGTTTGTTTCCTTTCTGCATCATTTGGACAGAATAAATAAAAGAGGTTAATAATTTTAGTTTTTTGCTTACATGCACTAGCATAAAAAGTACAGAGACTGCAGGCTGTTTCTAAACTTAAAATGGAGGAACTCCTTAATTTACAAATGATAAACTATGGAAATATCGAAGACATTGCTAGAACAGAATTAAATTGCATTTTCTAAAATATAAAATTTAAATTAAGGCATAACCTTCTAATCACTTTTCCTCAGAAATTTCAGCCTAAAGTCATTTTAGAAGGTTTTCAATAAACGATGAGAACAAAGAACCTTCAAATATTAACTCTTCTCCTGCTCTTTGTTAGTTATAAATGGATAATGACAAGGTTGTTCTCATTTTAAATTAAGCTGTAGAGCAGAGGAGAATACAAAACATTTGATTTTACTTAAATTGCCAACATTCATCTTGGTAACTCAATTTGTTAGCCTTGGTAATTAATGTTCAGCAATGCTGCTGTGTATTGACAAGAGCAAGCAAAGTAGCTTTGAAGACTAATAGGGCAGGAAATGGATGGACCCTCCACTGAATTAGATAAGGAGCCAGCACCTAACAAAGATTTGCTGCTCTGGTTAAGTGCTATGCATCTGTAAAAGATTTGATTAAAACATTGATTTCAGTACAATCAAAGGATAAGCAGAAGGTAAGTAAATACACATTAACATGCATATTTTTGCCCTGCAACTAAAACCAGTATGATACACACTTTGCATTAGAAGCAGTTTCCCTGCTTCTTTTGACCAGAATCTAAAGGTCAGCTCTAAGAAATTTTAGTCATAGGCTCATGTTTTCAGGTGCATTTTCCACTCAATTCCATTCAATTCTGTGTAAAATATATTTAAAAATCTTGCTGTTAAACAGATTAGTAAGATATAACTGCAACTATTCTGTTACAGCATACTTGTAAGAAAGAAGTTTATATGTAAAAAAGGCCAAGAAAATCCTAAAATCCTCTTGTCACAACACTATGTATAGAGCTTGAAGACAACACAACAAACCTAGCGGGGCTCCTGAAAGAGCTGTTTCCTCTAACAACTAACTTACCATGCACTTACAATGCTAACTCTGACTTTCCAGCTTTCCTCTCATCTTCATGCTTGGTTTAGTTTTCAATTTAAATAAATATCCTTTAACTTTTAACTCCAACTTGGAATTTAAATTCCTCCATAAAGAAATGGGAAGCCAGGAATGAAAAAGGAGTATCATTACCACATTTGTTTCAGCTCAATTAGGCTTCCACAGGTGAAAAACGCTCTGCTGGGCTTAATGAATATTATGTTGGTGACAACCATGGGATGAACTCACCAGACCAGCTGAAATAATTTATGCTAGTTTTAAATTATTAGGAAAATATACTTTGTGTAACATTGCTTTAATAATGTTCTTCAACCTAAGTCAGCTAAAACCCGACATCCATACACACACACGTGCACGCACAAGAACTTTCTTAAATAAGCATGACCATTATAAAAAACTATCACCAAAAGAACGTTCTTTCCTTTTCCTGTGTGCATATTCACATGTTAGAAGTGCATGTAATTTGTATGCATTTTTGTATGGTTCTGTGGCTCATGCAATTTTATTTTCCATCAGAATGTCCTCAAATGAAATGCCTTCATTTTGTCAAACAAACAGCACTGCAAAGCCATACAAGCATA
This sequence comes from Nothocercus julius, assembly GCA_013398735.1. Classification (NCBI taxonomy): domain Eukaryota; kingdom Metazoa; phylum Chordata; class Aves; order Tinamiformes; family Tinamidae; genus Nothocercus; species Nothocercus julius. The sequence continues at coordinate 2,897,977 of VZSV01000008.1, read as the reverse complement.
AATTTGGTTTGCAGTTTCATCCTAACTCAAATAGTGACTTAGTGAGTCAGGTTTTGGAACTAGTCATAACATCTATTTCTGGAGACCATCTGTTATCCTGACTCAGCTCCTAGGGTCTACTAGTCTATCTTCCTATTATAGCATAAATATTACATGACCTCTGTTCAGACTGGTAGAAATCCCACTTATTTGTGATTAAATGTGACTGGACTCAAGATGTTCTTTGATAGCACCCCTCAATTTAGAGCAAGTTCCATGTACAAGTAAAAGCTTGCCTCTTAGGTATCATGTTCTTAACACATGATTCTGGCTTGAATGTTTCACTAAAAAAATCGTATTATTCATAAAAATCAAGTTTTATAGGCAGTAGAAAAGGAGGGGGAAAAAGAACAGTTTTACATACTGATCAGTTACAAATCTGTACTTACATCAAAAATGTGTAAAGATAAAATTAGCAGTCTTAGGTAACCTAGAAATCACATGAGAATAATTACCGCTGCCTATTCACTGTATTTCAAAAAAAAAACCTCACAGACACAAAGCCTTTCCAACAATTAACCCATGCCTGCACACTGCTACAAATCCAAACCCAAACAAGAGTAAGACTGAAGCCCTGGGAGCACAACTCACAGAGAGGGACTGTATGAGGGGAAGAAAAAAAAAAAAAAAATTGCTTGCAGATGAAATTTTAATTTTCTTTATGAATGTTCACACTTGCAAAAAAGTTCAGATCTTTTCAATCTATTCTAAAAGTAATTTTGAGAGGAGAAAAAAAATGTAAAGCTTTTAGATTAACAACACCACACTTTTTAAAACGTGTTATACACTCAAACTGCAGTATTCATGTGCAGCAACTAGCCCTGGGCCTCGTACTCTTCCAGGCCTTTCGCCAGAGCAACCTGCACAGGTCCTTGCAAAAAGGTGATGAGCAGGAGAACAAAAAAAGTCTTCAGAGCACAACAACTTTGTTGCTAAGAGAGGCTGTGGAGTCTCCTTCTCTGGAGATATTCAAAACCCACTTGGACGCAGCCCTGTGCCACACGGTCTAGGTGACCCTGCGTGAGCAGGGGGGTTGGACTAGATGATCTCTAGAGGTCCCTTCCAGTCTTAACAATTCTATGATTCTACGTAAAGCAAGATGCTGTTAATGATTCAAAGTTCAAGTAAGCACAGAGCATCTCCATTAAACATGGTGCATCCTCCTGCAGCTTTACCTACTTTCTGTTATACCACACAAAGTTTGCTCATATCCCTCACTCAATACTTTGCACAGTTCTCATTTTCCTTCCTCATTTCAAGTTCTGAAGAAAAGCAGTAAAATAAGGAGGCAAAAGTCCTCCCAGAGCAGTGTTCAAAACAACACCCTTCCAGGGCAGGCAAAAAGACAACCAGCATAACTGAACTCAATATTCAAACAAAATAATGGTTCATCTGAAAGCTGATTAACTTAAATTTGTTTTCTGAAGTAGTAAAATGATTAGAATTCTTTTGTTACACTCTGCCTTTAGGTGCTCAAGGAGATGGTCATGACAGTGATAATTATCACAAATTACTAAGATAATTATGCATTGTAAAAAGAATCAATGTCAGCTGCTTTTAGAAAATGTGAATCACAACTTCAGAAAACAGATGTAAAGAGCTTTTACAGATGACTCAAAGTTCTATGGACATTTTAGAAAAGCCTTATAACACACTTTCACAGCAGATCAATCCTGCTTTCAAGTCTGTCTCTATCCTTCCAAAGAACCCACATTAACCCCTGTGCTGCAAGAAGGCCATTCCAGCAGAGCTTGCCAGCAACCGGCACAAGCAGGTGTGCAGGCTGCCATCTTCAGTGGAAACAGGGCTTTAGAAGGGAGTATCTACTGGAAACCAAGGAGGAAAGAGAGGGGAGTTTAAAATACAAAACAAGAAGCACACCCTGCACACCACACTACAAGTGGGGTTAGAATTTCTCTCGTAGATTAAGCTGAAACCTCCAACGATCTTGTACTTGGGAAAAGAGCAGCCGCAAAGCCTGACTGCATATCTTCTCTAAGGTTATATATGTAGAGAGATGTTACGGCATCAAACTTTGCTATTCAAGCTTGCTAACAAGTGTGGGGTGTTNTAATCTTGGGAAAAAGAAAAGCACCTACACTACTAAATTTTTGATTAGGGAACTTTTCTTGCTTTATTGATTTATTTTTTAAACTTGACAGGTATCACTGAACAGTATTAATGGCTAGCAGTTACAACCAGGACATATATATCCTTTAAATGCACTTTCTGTAATGCCTCATGGACTCAAAACCCAACTGACAATTAACTTGCACACCTCTATACACTTCTGTTTCAGATTAATCAATGCATATCTGTCACTAAAGCAGCTTCTTCCTTCTCTAAGGTTGCAGACTTCTTGAGTAGTATCAGGTTTCCTATGTTTCACCCAAACTGATGTCAGTGAGAAGAGTTCTCATATGCAGAGGGTTTACAGTACAGAAATATCATCTTCTTGCACCTTAAGGTTCTAAAAGAGTCCTTCTGCTGACTACGGGGCCACTAGCAGACTTTCACAACACAGTGCTCAAAGGACAACTGCTTTCTAAAGAGGTTATTTACTGAGATGCATTATTAAAAGCTTGTCTTTCACACATAGCTACTATACCTGAGGATATGAGATTCTGAGAGAAGGAAAGAATTAATGAAAATTCAAATGATAAAAGAAGTTCAGACACAAAATTAAAAGCTACAAAATAGAAACACAACTCTACAGGCAGAAAAACAGTGGATGTATGATCTTGTCAGCTCTAGAATAATCAAAATTACTTTAACCAAGAATCTTTCATGAAAATCCAGTTGCACAGTACAACAAATGGCTTTAAAGATTAAGTTTAGGCAATCTCAGGTATCCTGTTTAAACATAATCAGCTAGCAACAAGGATCTACCTTTTTTTCTAGAAGAATGACAATTTCTATCATTATTCATATAAATAGCTAATATGCTTGAAAGCAATTACTGGGTAGAAGGAATAACAAGGGAGATTATTTTTAGAATTACTAGTTGGATAACTAGATGTTAAACATCAGAAAAATTTGAGTTCAGGTCTCTAAAAAAGTAGAATTTAAGTAATCCTAACTCATGATGTATCAAAAAGTAAGTATCTTTGCATTGCAAATGCAGACTTAAATTAGAGTTCATCAGGCAGATGGAGACCCAGTAACAGCTAAGAAACAAATACTGAATAAAAAAAATAAAGAACCCAGGTGGAGTCAGCTGAATCTTACCCTCAGAAAGTGAGAGTCATGTCCTATTTACTTACAAGGATGTTGACAACAGTATGAACAGGTTTAATTTAGACAATTTATTACAGGTTCTCTTTATATAAAAGCGGCAACAAACTTCATAGTCTAGACTAAGCAAAACCAGAGAGCAAGGAACCAAACAATTCAATTCGGGTATCAGATATGACAGGGGATAATTCATAAATCTCTGCTAAATCAACTGCATAGTTCTGTATCGGTTGTAACACTGCCAGTAAAAATGAATTTTTGCTAGATGGAGAGCACAATATTCTACGCTAATTGCCTCTAGGACACTCCTTTGAAGACATATTTTGTTAATCTTCAATGCAGTAAGAAAAAAATCTTCAGGTCTAGATGCCCAAAATACAATTCACATGGATTTTGCTATTCAAAAATAACTGGTCATGTTTCAAACATGCTCCACAGAAATCCTTTGCTTTCTTTAATGAATACAAGTATTTAAAATTATTTCAAATGACAAATTATTAAAACTACCCCTAAATGTAATTATTTATCAGAATGCCATCCAACGTCTACAATTGCCACTAAAGACAGTACCAGTAGATCCTTCAAAAAGCCTCTGCTAGCATACAGACAACAACGGAGGATTAATCATTTTTGCTATAGCAACCACAGCTCTGCAATTACTATAGTGACATGAGAAGAATAGAAAAAAGTAAGAACGAAGAGCTCCTACCTGTTTGGAGCAATGCGTCAGCTACATAACTGCAGAATTCTCTAGTGCATAACTCTGTTCACCTTAATCAATTGAATTGCCATTTATCATAAATATGTCGCAGAGCATTTCTGATATATTTTTAAAAGGGCAATACAACTTTGCCAATTGTTTTCTGTCCTTCGGCCAGGTACAAACCATTGTCATTATTTAACAGAGGAGAGGACTACTTATTTTAGAAGGTATGATTTTGACAAAGTGTAAGGTTGACTACATTTATAGAAATATGTTGATATATTTTTTCCATGGAAAATCATGCACATGTGTATGTTAATATATCTATGAGTGTGAGTGTGTGTATATATATATATGTATGCATTTATGAAAATCCTGTAGCTCTTGAAGAGACATACATAAGTATATACACATGTATGGTGTATATATATCTATACATTTGGTATTGGTATGTACGTGTGTATATATATATATATATATATATATACACATACACACACACACATACACACACACACACACAGTTGCATATCTTTATTTTCATGGAAAAAAGTCCATCTTTACTATATGACTAGTTTACGGATACTTGGTGCTAAGGTTACACTAACAACTGTGATAATTGTTGAAAACCACCTAACTGTTGTTTTCAACTCCACTTACCTAACTGAGTCTACCTGACAACTCTTGCTTAAGAAAGGGAAGCTTGCCCCAAATTAGCTACCCCTAGATGTTCCCAGTGCAGGTCTTATTCAAAGCTTCTCCTTTTCTCATGACAGGAAATCATTTACTACTGGTGAGGGTACTTCAGACAAAATATCTGGAAGCAGAAAATAATGTTGGGCAAAGTCACGTTTTGAAACCAAACATGTTTTGCTAGTGTGCTTTTGTCATCAGTAAATCAGGATCTTGGACTGCAGACGTGCAGGAACATGGAGACAGATGTGCCCACGAGTGAGGACTAAGGCACCCAAAGAACATTCCCCAGCGCAGGCAGGGGCCCCACAGAGCTGCAGAGTCAGGCGTGCATGTGGTTAAGCAGATGAGAAGTGGCAAGGACAGTGAAAGCCCACAGCAGAGAGAAGAAATCCTTTTCTTAGGGGACCTTTAGGGGATAACAAAAGTCCTCAGTGATGAAGTACAGAAAATGCCAAGAGAGAAAGGGGAGGAAAAGAGAGGCAGGTTTGTTGGCGGCTCTGCACCACGCATGTTCCCAGTCAGAACAGCTGTATCTCTACGCTGATGGAGAAGATGCTTCTGCTCGCCAAGCATCTTGACAGCTCTGGTACTCTGCTAACTGCACAACATGCGCTGTGGCAAGAACTACTTAAGTAAAAGGCAGTACAACTTTTTAACGTATCTCATTGTACATTCTTATGATGCCACGTGGTTCTTTTTGCAGCAAAACTTCTTCCAAGCCTCATTTTGGAAAGTGCTGTTTACAATTACAACCTATCGTACCTTAAAATTTCCTTTGATTTATGACAACCACTCTTTCATAATTTCCAGAACAAAGAAAACTGAAAAGAAACAGATGTTTAAGTCTGACAAATCTTTTCTAGCAAGGCCTTTTCTTTAACTTCAGTACACTACAAGCAGAATCTATACTGTAAGTACCTATCTTTTGAAGTATCTAAATACAAACCGACATTGCGCTGCAGGTAAAAGTAATCATTCTGATACGGAGCAACAGCATGGATGTGCGATTTTGCCTCTTTGTTGTTAGATTGGTATGCAATAAAAATCCATAGAACTAACACTAACAACTCAGCTAAGATCCTCCTTTGCATTCGAACTTTTTTCCTCCCATTGATTGTTGCCTGGGCAATTCTTACAAAGAGCTATTTAGATGCGGGCATGGCTTCTTTGGGGGATGGCAGCTATTATTTGACTTCCTTCAAGCTGTACTTTACAAAGAATGTGGACTCTAAAATTATATTGCTTGATTTCTGTACATATTATTTTAGCACTTTATTCACTTCAATATTCTCAAAAACTCTGTTGAATGAGAAAATAACTATTTATTCTGTCAATTATTGTAAAACTTGTGGGAAGAAAAAAAAAAAAAAAAAAAGCATCACTGGATTTCTTACCCACTGTTACAGCAGACAAAAGAAGAATTAGATATTAAAACCACATAGTCCTCAAGTAGTAAGCTTCAAATCAAAATTAAAAACTGTCTTTCCTAATTGTCAGAGTAAACTTTGATCCCCTAGAGAAAATTTATATTTATAACATTCTGTTTACAGGGTTAAGAAAATGAAGATATAGGTGAGGAACTTAGGAAAAGACAATTGTAAAGCCTGATTCAGAACAGGGATCAAAAGTGGGGGGAAGGCCCCAACGTTCATAGCCAATACAAAGCTTCTGTCACATTTGTTCCTCAGACCTAATTGTGGATGCTAATTCTTTTCCTTATCTTCCACATACAGAGATTCAGACCTCTCTACCAATTATTTCCATTGCCAAGGCAGCAGTCTGTAAACCATTATATCCAATCCTTACCAAGTCAGAAAACAATCTCAAATCTTCTTCTCTCCTTTTTCCTGCAATTAAAGACTCTGCTGAAGAAAGTAAATCTCCTCCCCACATATACACAATTTCAATTCAAGACCTCTACTTCTAGAAACTTCTAGAAGCAGAGATACAAGATAACTTCTCCACTCTTTTCATGCAGCTAAAAAGATGACAAGCCATATTTACATATTCCAAAATTTTAACTTCTCTTTAGTGTTTGAAAAGTCCCAAAATTTCTTGGTGAAGATATCCCAGGGTTTATTAAAGTTTCATTAACGACAATAGTGTTTAGAAATACGTATTATTTGGGCTCATTAGCTACTAACACAGAGATGAAGAAATTCCTACATAGAGATTACTTGACATATTGTCATCTTCAAAATAAAATCTGATAAATGCTTAGTACCTATTACTAATTACATTTCAGAACATCAGCTTGGAAAATGGTTACAAAAATACTCATATTTAAAAAATATTTAAAATGTGTTCTTTGTATTTGTAGATAGTTTAAAATGTTAATTAACTGACTTGTAAGGATTTTACAAAGCATGCTACATATTAATCTAATTGTCTTTCGACTGCTACCTTACTTCATTTACTGTAAACCTCTGATTTACTACAGATCTCTCAACACACAGCTGCTATAAAAGAGTAATGCAAGTCAACTGTTCAGCAGAGATGCCCTTAGCCAAAGGTCAGCCAACAGCTTTACTCCAAGAGTTAAGAATATACTTAAGTGGCAGTATAGAAAAATAGAACTAGATTTTGATAAAATCCAACTCTTTAATAAATGCCACAGTTGCAAAAATCAAAATGATGTTACAAGTTTACCATGTGACAGTATTTTAAGACAAGTTCAGGCTGACAATTAAAAAGGGACCCGCCTTTCAGTAGGATCAGCAGAACTAGCCTTGTAGCACTTTTACTTGGGTAGCAAAATTCTGATATTAGTACACAGGAGGAAAAAAAATAACAATAATAAAAAAAGGACTTTTTGGGACCAGAAAACCATTGTTTCCTTTTGTCGATGAAACAACCAGACATCAACCTCCCACAACTGACTGTGAAGTACCTTATAATGGACAAGATGAGGCTGCAGCACTTGCTAAAAAGATTTACATATAAATTTTTTCTTCTGTTCCAAAGATTTCTAGAATTTTCAATTAAAGCTATCAACTTTTTACCATGTTACATGAATCTTTATACAAATACTTTTAAGTCACTTATGCTCTGGACTTATTAATTGGAACAAAACATTTTATGAACATTGACTCTATTTTCCGTAAAGAAAATGTTTTAGAAGAACCACTGTACACTAAATGCAGGTTTGCCTGTTTAGGATACTGAAAAAAAAAAAAAAAAAGTATTTATAGGTCTGACAAAAATAGGCTAGACATTGCATTATGCCTCAAAGCAACTGTAAATGTCTGCAAATGTGGGACTCAAACATTAGACATATGTGACAAAGGATTCACTGGAATAATCAAAGTTGAATTAAGTTGAACTTCTTAATAAATTATAACCACATATTTCAAGATCTATACTTAAGTAGATCTAATAATAATAATCAAAAAAAAAGGGAGAGAAGGAAAGGAGGGAGAACAGCTTTGTAACTAAATTTTTTATTCCTTTGTTCTTTGATTTAGAATAGCTAACCAAATTAATAAACACTCAGGCTGTAAGTAGTTTATGAAAAATAAAACTCACCAAAATCAGCAAAAACAGACTGTCCAACAATCTGCATACCCTCAGGTTTTTCCTTACTTTTTCCAGTTTTAGAGAAGTTCCCGTCCTATCAAGAGGATAAAAACAAGAGAAAAACTCAGATGTAGACAAAGTGATAAAGTTTGACTTTTGAACTACAGATAACAGGAACAGATTTTCCTTGAATGCTTCATTACATATTTTTTCCTTGGCATGTAATTTATAATGTCTGTAGTCTCTTGAACAATACTTACAGGCAAGTTTCAAGGAGGCAGATCAATGGAAAACACAAAGCTTCAACATTACACCTCTTGATGCCACACCTCGTTTTCATGCTCCTTATGTCTACTCCAATATCACTATTTTCATTAGTGAATTATACCATATTAATGCAGCAAGATATTTACCACTTTAGAAGAAAATGGTGTATTTGGTTATAAGCTCCAAAAGAATTATCTGACTTCAGGCTTTAGGTCATAATCTTTATTCATCCAAATCATCTCTATGCAGTAAAGGAGACTAGGTCCTGTGCTCAACTGACCAGAAGAAAAGGATATCATAGAGGCAAATATTTTAGAAGTATTTTATAGCATAGTACAGTGAAGGCAATTACTTTGCCCAGCTTTGTGGAGAGATTTAATAGCTTCTAATAGACCAAAGGAGGTCTTTTAAGATTGATATGTGTACTCCAGAGAATTCTGAGACACATATTTTCTTGGCCTGAATGATTTCAAAGCACAGGATTCATTCTTTTTTAAATAAAGAATTAATCTATATATACTAAATGTATTATGTAGGAATATATTCAGAATGTATACATTTAGAAAATCCTTTTTTTTTTTTTTGGTAGTAAAATTATAAATAAATTACATAAAACAGTTGCTCATTTTTTTTTCATTTTTTTTTTCTTTTAAATCAGCTCTCCTTACATTTGAAAACCACCTGGCAGCTCAGAAACAAAAAAGCTGTGTTTTTTTTTTTTTTTTTTTTTNTTTTAACATTTCCAGCTCAGCAGCTGGCTGAAGAATGCTATGCTGACACAGGCAGGATTATATTCCCAATTACATGCTGATTCACTGTGATATGATGGATACATTTCCAGGTAAATATAGCCTCAAAAATCCATTTCTCAGCTAATTAGAAAACAATACACTAATCATCTATTAAAACAAAAACTTTAATATATGCATATACTAAGATTTTTAACTGTAGTGTTTTTGGATAGCAAAGTTGGCATAAAGGATGCACTACTTTGATTTAAATCAATTTACATCACTGTCTGGTATAAACAATGAGATTCTTCACTGATCCTGGCCATTTCTACAGGTTAAGCAAATCAACAGCACAACTGAAAACAAACATACAAACCAACAAAAATGCTGTTTGTCATTATTACTCATAATTTCTGGTTCTAGATAGCAACCAGCCATTTTTGAAGGGGTAGTTGATTTCTATACTCTGGCACAAATTTTTCATGCAGGCAGTAAGAAGATGGTTACTTTTTTTTTTTTTTTTTTTTTTTTGCGTTTTAATAATTTCTTGAGTGGTATTTGGGTGAAATAGGACTCCCAGGAGGTTCCCAACTGTAACTGCAATACATAGTCTGAAGGTCAGAAGTAAGATTTTTAAACCTCTGCCCCACAAAATCTTACCCGAGACCTGAAGTCACAGTTCTAAAAAACAACAAAGTGTACTCGATTTCTTTGAGTATTTGACACACACAAAAAAAGCCCAGCCTTTTCTTCATAAACCATGCCATATTGACTAGTGTCAGTAATCTCTTAAAACATCTGAAGTCATATCATGAGTCCTGATAATGTCTTATGAAGGTTGCTTGAATGGTATACCTGATAGTCACGCTAAAGAACCTGCGGAGGAATATATACTGAGCAAATAATCTCCTGCAGTGATATTCTGAGACCAAATGCAATACTGTAGATAGTATCTCTTACCATCTTTTCCACTCCGTCCTAAATCCAGGAATGGCAGGTAGCCTCATCTGTTTCTTAAGGTATTACATGTTAAGTGAATAGTTACTTTGTTTTTCTCCTTACCTTATTTATCCAAGTCTCAAATTTAATGTTTTTTGAATCTGATAATGTAGTAAGGAACAAATCTGCAAATATAAACATAAGAGAAATAAAACATTTTACATTAGACTACACGCAAATATTTATCTCACCCTATAAAGTTTTTATATATATATATATAAGAATGGTATATAATTCATAACTTAAATTTATATTCCAGTTGTGTTTTGGATGCATATGTATTAAACAAACAAGATAAAAAAAAAAATCTTTCATGCCTTATAATTTTCTCTATAAACATACGTATCTTCTGCACTCATCCTCGGCATTTGCATCAGCGTTGTATGTTAGCCTCATATGCACTAGTGTTGAAATGTTATATATGCACATTGACAACATTTCTTTATGGTGAAGTTCGATCTCAAGCCTAAAACCTATATTCCATTACATTTTTAACAAGTTAAAATTAAAAACAGGTAACAACAAAATTCTCTTAATGGTCGAGCAGCGCAAATGAGAGCCTCAGAGGTTTTAATCAGACAATACTTGTTTAAAGTGGAGTTTATACTTTTCACTATCATTTCACTATCATTTTGGAAAACATACAAAAAAGGAAGAGGGAGGAAAAGACTTTATCAAGGGAATTAAAATAAAGCACTAATTTGTTTTTTTCAATCTCTTCCTCTCCTAGTTTAAAACATCGTTATTTGAGTTAAAACATGATGCTTATTCTGTGGGCAGAAAAAAAGACTTTTTAAAAACTGAGTATTAATGCCTTTCCCTGAAGTGGGATGCTGAATAAGCAGGTGGAATGCTGTCCAGGGAATTTCCAGTGACACACTAAGGGCTATTGTCTTCCATCAAAAAATAAAGTTCTGCTTACAGATTCCTCCCCCCACCTCCCAAACCTGAAAGATACGCGAGTTAATTTTATTTCCCTGAAACCTGAACTGTACACTAAGAAGACATACAGTATATAATCGTCAAAATCTGTATAACTGACACTATTATTATTATTATTATTATTTTTTTTTTTTTTTACACGTACAACTATAATTTTTTTTCTCAGAAAATGAATTTTCATGTCCAAGTAAGAATTTCAAGTAGGTTTTAGTACATCTGCATTGCAATCAGTACTGGAATTTGCAATTCTTCTGGGCTGGGTATACAGATACTGTCACAATAGGAGCTTTAGGCATTAGATGCAACTACAGAGCAAATGACTAACATCTGATTGGTAAATAAAATAAGTTGCCTGACCTTTCCTAACCTTTAGCAGACATTTGGGTTGGCACCATGGCTGTTTTCCGCCCACTTCTCTGGCTTGGTTTCACGCTGTGTAGTCATGACCTCCTACCTTTAACTGCTCAGGCCATCTCCCTGCGCGCTCCTCTGCACAGGGCGCGATCTTGGGGAGCACTGACCTGGCATTCCCCTGGTAACGCGACACTGAGACACGGTGATGACCCCATCCCAGGAATAGCGATGGGAAATCCAGCTCTAACCAGCTGACTATTATTAGGGCAAATAAATGGATCAATTTTAATGTACCACAGTTCTGCTTCTAGGGTAGAGAAATCCAAATAGAAAATATAGATATGAGTGAATTATGTTGAGGATGTTATAAAGTCCATACCTCTTCAAGTCACTTATTTTAGATTAAAACTATGTTCTTTAAAAATAAAAACAGCCTAAACAGAGTAGCAGCATACCTGAGAGTGACTTAGCTTAAAAATAAATAAATAAATAAAGCCTTTTCTCTGATAGAAAAAAATGTGGCACTGCATAATAGTCTTACGGTAGATCATTTAGAACAGAGAAATTAAAATCTTTAACTTATTAGAAGCCACATAAACAATACTAAATTATCCATAAATAGCAATATAGGTTTTTTTTAATTTTATTTTGAGCTTTACAGAGCAAATGTCTCAGATTATAGCTCCTCAGAGAACACAATGGTCATGTTCTGACTGTACAAATATTCCAGATTGTAGCTCTAGCTAAGCTGAACAACGGGAGTCAGCTGCTCACTGTAACTGGGGAACAGCAACAGCGAAGGAAACTGCGCAGGATACTTAGCCTTAATCTGAAACACAGCCATTTCCAGCTTACTCCAGTATCAGTAAATTACTTCTAACAGAGCACAAACAGTTACACTGTTACACTTGCACATATGATTCGTGAAAGCACACGACAAAAGGCAAGTTTGACGTTTTTCCTCACGCATTAAAAAACAAACAAACAAACCACTTTTGTCCCTTCTCAGTCTGATGCATATTACACCAACTGTTTTGCCCTCAACTTAAACTGATGTCATAACAAGCATATAAAAATATTAAGAAATACGACTGCATGGGCAATTGCAATAACAGGAAGGCAAGGAATGACAGGCATATAAAGCCTCAGACAGTACAGTCAGAATCAAAAGTAGCTTTAAAATAAACATTCAACATGGGGTGAGGGTGGGGAGCAGGAGGAGGAGAGTCACAGGGGCTAGGATGTCACCCAGCTTAATAATAAAAATAACAAATACATTTAGCTATCCACTGCGCAGGAGGCATAAATCAAGACACTATATGCAAGTCAAACTACAAAGAGCTAATACAAAGGCAATAATTTAAGATGTCTAACATGTTTACTATGTTAAAAAAAAAAGGGAGGTGCTTACAGATGTAAAGTCTTTGTTCCTCCACTGTAAATGTGAACACGTTTGTTTCACATTTTGAAACTATGAGATGGAGCTCTTTTTGGAGGATGCAACATGAAGCATGATTCTTTGTTTCGCAAGAGCGCTGTGCTGAATAACGCCCTCTACAGCAACTTGAGGCTGATTAAATTCAGCCATACACCTGTATCTCAGCAAAAAGTACACCTTTCAAAACAAAAATAACACACTCTCACAAAAGTTAGTCTTTCACCTTCACCCTTCAATCTACTTCTCGGTCTCTCCTTTTCGCTAACTTGAGGCGTATGCATCATGTTTAACCAAGAGCACAGACATACCCACAACAGCTCCAAGCCACTGCATGTTAACAGCACGGAGCAATGCTACCCTGCAGGGCAAAAACAGCAGCTTGCACTGCAGAAACACCAGAGATGAACTAGTGCCATGCTGCTCCGAAGGTACTGCAATGAGCCATGATTTCCCATTGGACAAATTGATACACATACAGCAACACATCCCCTGGGTACACCATCAGTTCAACCAATTCAACTGGTATTATAATGCAAATCGTCTTTTTTTTTTTTTTTTTTTAAATCCTTAAGTCTTCTTACATATCACACATCTCACACACATATTTTCATTAGTGATTCCTCTCCCCTTGTACTGAACTAACCAAGTACTTAATATTTAAAAGTAAATTTCTGTTCTGAAAAAGAGAGAATTCAAAGCGAACAAAATAAAACACTTATTTACAGGAACGCAGCATAAAAATACTTCATATAATAGAATTCGAAAAGTTAGTTCTCTAAGCATATGCTGCCATGTGGTCTTTGGCAGACAGTTCTGGTAACAGTTTCAGCTGAAAAAAACAAAAACCTTTTGCACACAGATCTGCAAGTTTAAAAAACAAAGATAAAGTACTGAGTGCTGGATCATGTGCTCTGCTCAGATACTCATGGACATATACTTACGTATACTTACAACCTGTATTTATATGCTTATTTAGCCCTGAGCTCAAGGAACTTCAGTACCTACAACATACACAAATGATATTATGGAAACTTTTACTGGACAACAGCTACACAAATGGATACTAAGAGTAATATGAAAGGATGTACCTTCTAACAATCCCATTACAACAATTACAGATTCTGGAGAAATGCCACAGAAATTGACAGCACTGGGACAGATTCAGTCTGGCGACTTTCTACACAGTGTGCTCCTACTGCCGCTGCCAGGGAAAGGGTGTTGCTTTGAGGACCACTAGGCTAAACCTGCAGGGCAATTCTTAGGCTCTCCATTTGTGACAACAGGTAAAAAAGATGAGCAGGATCCTTGACAGTTCAGACAGTTCTTTGCTACAGAGCCCTACTCCCAACAGATCCATCCCCCATCCTCATCCCACAATATTCTGCACACAATCCCAGGCTCTCTCATCGCAGGCTTATGCAACTGTACTACTCTTAGCCCACATATTCTGGATCCTCCTCTGGTGACTTCTAATCCATCTGCTAACACCCTCATCTTGCAGCAGTTCACCACCCCATGTTTGCTTCTCACCCGCTCCTTCTAAATTCCCTACCTTCAGCTCAGATTTTGCATCACCTACTGATGTCTATTCCTCCTCCTTCCTATGAGCCACCTCTGCTTTTGCTCCCTGTGCTCAGTTAAGGGTCCAAATGCTGGCTACTCTGGAGCTGCAGTGAATTGGAAGGCTGTGTTAATCCCAGGCTGTGATACACTCTACACAGATAAATGCTTTAGAGGGGCAGGACTATCAATTAAGGCAGGCAAACAAACAAAATATTTCAAACTGGCTAAATTATGTTTTTTTAAAAAAATGTCTAAAATATGTTTCAAACTGGCTAAATAACTGAAGCTTAGAAAGACCTCCAGCTGGCGGATGATGGATAGCTCTCAAGACTTCAGCCCAACTGCAGAATTTCAGGTATCTTACTAGGAGAGAAAGTATTTCCAACTCTACTTCCAACAGCCCTTTTTCTTATTAGTACTGCTAGGAAATATCAAGAAAGCATAAACACACAAGTTCTACTCTATGTTTGCTCCTGACTATCCATGCGTTTTCTTTCACTTTTGAGTGTTGTAAATAAATGAAAAAAAAAAAAAAAAAGCACACTATTTATAGACTGAGTCTTCATTTCGCTAATGACTGATGTGACCTTTCTGTTTAATGTCAGAGGGCTTTACTTCAGAATCAGAACCTTCAGCATCTGCTTTTCTTCAGAACCACCATGTTATAAGCAATATTCATTTAAGTTACAGGCTTGACTTCGCATTTTACTTCCGAACTTTAAGTTAATAAAAATAATTTAAAAAAGTCTTTTTTAAAAAAACACTATCAAAATCCAAGAACAGGAATGTGAGCTTCCATCTTATAAAATAAGATACTGAATAGAACAGACATTTGTACATATAAAAAAAAAAATCCTTGTTTATGTGGGAGATCAGGTACAAATATTTATGTGAGATTAGTACACATTTAATAACCATTCAGTCAGAGGTTATTTGCAGGTATGAATATGTCTACTTATGTGTATCAGCAAATGGAAATAACATGCTGAACTAAAAATCTGCTTCTCCATACATCTAAGTGGCTGACAGAATGGGTAAGCTGTCAACTCTATTAAAATCATTCAAAGCCACGCAGCATAAAGACTAACAAACAATATTATTTCCTCTATTTCTATTTTAGAGAGATTCATTTTTAGGGGAATCCCATCCTGAGGGTACTTGAAAATATAAAAAAAATGGGGAAAAAAACCTACTCTAGGTAATTCTGATATGTACAATCTTAATTTTATGCAACAGCATTATAATTGCAGTCAATTTCATTTCCTTACTATATTCTTACTATTTCTTTCTGGTTTTGCTTCTATTAATAAACCTTGTACTTCCGTTAATAATTTTTTCACTTAGGTATAGCAGCCTTCATTATTTGTTACTCAGATTTGTCTGACAATCAATTTGAGTAGGGATTTTGGGGGCTAGTAATTAATTTGTTCCAAAACAGTTGGCATTCAGATGGTACAAATAACATAGCTATCTAAAATAGTTTGATATAAGGACAAGTACCAATACTAATGAATTTGCAATTAACGTGTCAGGAATTTTTGGTACTGTTCATACAAAATAATGAGTTTGGGAACTATTTCATCCAGTAACCTCATCTTCTGAAATACATAAACAAAATGAAAGGACATTCCAAACAAGCCAATTCATTTTGCAAATTTTTAAGCAATATGTTAAAAGGTTGTGAATGACTTTTTCATGACAGCCAGTACCAAAGCTTTTCAAATGAATCTTTCAAAAATTAATGTTTATCAGAACGATGTACTAAAGCAGATTATAAACAACTAGAAACAACATATTTATAACATTTAAATCCCTGTTCATTATTGAATGACTATAGAAAAAAATCTGTATGTATTAATTCACAAGCATCATTTAAATGGAAAAGCTGTAAATTAGTTTTATGCAGAACATTTATGTTTCTGCTTATGCAAATCAGGTGGGACTATTCTTTTAGCATTTAAAATATGACATGTTTCACAGTGGAAATTCTGTTTATCTTTAGAAAAAAGCCAACAACGTATTTTCAAGCAACTGAAGACGACTACTCAGCATTAAGAGTACTTTCAGAACCCTTTTTCACATTCAGTGCTTCCTAGGCAAAATGCTATTTGGGCCATTCCTCTCACTTACAACAGCTATTGATTCCCATAAAAATATATTAGCAACCCATATTTCCTTGATGGTAATAGGATACAGACCATGCATCTTCATAAAACATGCTGGTATCCTCAAACAACAAGATTTGAGCAGAACTCAAACTGCAGTTTGAACCACAGCATAACTGTACCAGTAATAAGCAGTTCGGAATGGGGCACTCTTCCTAAATACACTTTTAAATTCTTAAGTTTTTTTTATTAAAAATCAACTCTTAAGTTACCAGATCTCTCACCGAGTACCTTATCCTTCACAGAAGGACAAGTGTTGGAAGGGACCTTTGCAGATCATCCAGTCCTTCACTCAACTATTTTGCTATGAATATACAAGTCTCCAAATTAGGCTTCTCAAACTTAATTAGTTTTCCATTTCCAAATTCACACTCAACTAACAGCAACCACAGAGATGCATCCTTTGCAAGTAAGAATGGAAAAGTCAGCAAGACAGGTCATGTATCTCAATGATGCTAAAGCAGGTTTCATTTATGGTTGATATATTCTCCACTACCACCCAATTCTCATATATAAACATTCTACTCAGCAAAAAGGTCAGAAAGTCAACAAAATCCTAAATGATTTAGCAAGTACTTTGATTCTTTTATCACTCCGGAAAATCTGCTAGCTTTAGTGTTATGCATACAGCTCATGATCATCTACTGTACACATTCTTTCTGTTGTAATGACCAAAAAATACATTTGGTAGAGAAATAATAGTAATAAAAACAACATTCAGACTGAGAATTTAGTATGGAACAGCAATCTGCTCCGATATTATTGTAGTTTCTTTCAGCTAACTTTTCAACAAGCTGCACACGTTTAAGAGTAATATTCCTAAACAGCAGGCCTCCAAGCAGCCTGCATCATTAGGCACGCCATGCTAGGGAAGGAACTTCTCAGCTTTAGAGAGGTAAAACAGAAGCTGCACATGCACACTTGAACAGGCATATGTTGATACACAAGCCATACTGCCTTTAAGCTAATTTACTGCATGTCTGAAGAAACTGGTTATGACCCCAAAATACCTTGCTATATTAGCATTTCTAAATCTATTTCACTGACTGGCTGGGTCATTTCGAAGTCTTACTGGTTTCCTTCTATACCGAATCTGCCTCTTCCTAGGAAATTATTTTTCTCTTTATCAGTGAATCACCGTAGTACTTTCCAGCATTTTTCCCCCATGCATAGGTCTGGCCTTCCAGGGTGAAGAAGGTGCTACCTAGTATCCAACCTTATTCCTGGGTCATTCTAACTCCAGAGAAACGAGCTTGACAAAGTCAGATGCACAAATGTTTACTGCAGCTACAGAAATAAATGAAGTTTTGCTTCCCATAGTCTACCATCTAAGCTGATGTAAGGAAGTAGCCCTCTTTGTCAGACTGCTGACAAAACCCTGGTAGATTTGCTTCAGAAGGAGATGGCATTTATAAATCAGGACCTGAGTCTGAGAGGGATAAAACTGAGGTAAGAGCTATCTCTGCTGTAAATAGCTGTTTTTTCTGCAAGGCAAAACCAAAGACATCTTCTTTACCCTCTTCATTCAGAAAAGACAATTTTTGGCCTAGATCCTTCCTGCAGTATCTTGGAAAATAGAGACCCTCTTTGGGCATAGCAGCATCCCTAATTAATACTGCCTTGTGTAACTGGTGTTCAGAGAGAGGAGTCGGACAATCATCTGCCATCAGCCTCGCGGCACTTGGCAGCCCGGCTCCTGCTGCACTGCCCACCAGCTTAACGGCCCAGCTCATTTCCCATCAGGTCTGTCTTTTCCCACAATTAGCACTTACTGGCTTTTATAGTCTCAGTTAGAAAGTGGTTAGTCTTTATTCTTTAGAGGGATAATGACACATTGAAATGTCATTAAATGACATGGAATTTTATACGTGTATATTTGGGGGGATAGATTAAAAATGGTTATAAGTTAATTCCACCAGTATGTGCTGCAGCGGCTCGGCTGTAATGATACACATTCCTAGAAAAATACAATGTAGAAATAGAGCAGGTGGATGTCCAGCAGTGTTAAAAGGCAGCATGCACTGATTTAAAGTTTCTTAAATATTGCGTCGATCCTCTGAAAAAAGTCAAAAATATAGTTACCTGATAACAGCTGTAGTCAGCACTTAATTCTACTATTGCACCTAATTGACAGCAGAGCAGTTACAACCATTCTGACTTCTGAAGACTTGTTTTTTTTTTTGTTTTTTTTTTTCTCTCCTTTTTTAAACCTGAGCACATACTGCTTTTTTCACCGCTTTGCATTTGGTATCAAAATTGATGGGTTCACAGCAATTCTCAGAAATAACTCTTAGAAAAAACTAGATCACTTTAGTAGGTTTACACAGTAGGAAAACCTGCAACCTTGAAAAAAATTGATATTGGCAGGGAGGCATTAGTCAAAACTAATTTTTAAATAAACACGTTGCCCAGCGCCAAAGCCTTATCCTCAGATAGAAGTCATTACCATGAAACAGTGTTTTTTCTTTTCAGCTCTTTCATTAGCCTATTTCAATCATTCCAATTAAAACCTACTCTGGAAATCCTCAGAAACACTCATACTTATGCAAATAGTCCAGCATGCATATTCCCTTATCTTTGGAGGGAACATCTGAGAGATCTCGGTCGTGCTCATGTCTGTTTGGCCTACAAGTATAAAGCAAGTCAGGTTAAGACCAACACTCAGGACTTTCTAGAAGATCACACTGTATCTGCCTTCTGAAAGCTTAGGCAAAACTTTGAGATAAAATGGGTGTTTCTTTTCTCCAGAGAGCCCTATTCATTTTTTATCTGTCTTGATGAGGAAAATCACGAGCAAGAAAAGTGGTAATGGCAATTATAGAGCAGTCTCAGCAGCCTGAGGAAGAGATGTAGTTAATTCAACCAATACTGGCTTCACCTTGTGAAAGAGCAGGGAGCTATTCTGCTGCTGTGCAGTGTTTAAGACCAAGCGGATGAATGCAAGTTAAAATAAAAGGATAACACTATGCACAGCATTTGTAGCAAGAGAGAACAGATTTGCAAATAGCAGAACAAAACACTCCTTCCCTCTCTATTCAAGGAATGGAATAGTGACCTAGCATTACTGAATACTTTTCTGGGGGAAGAAAACGGAGGCCAGAAGAGTAAGAGCAATTTGAGTCTAGAATGAAGTGAGTGTACGCGTGTGTGTGTGTGTGTGTGTGTGTGTGTGTGTGTGTGTGTGTGTGTGTGTATTTATTTTTAAATGTCATTCATGATAAATAAGCCACAAAAGACCAGATAATTTGTTTATAATCATAATGTTATGATTGTTTAAATATACAGTTTTGGTTATATTTTGATTAATACAGCATCTAGCTACTTTAAAAGAGAATCTATGATGTAAGGTAAGTTCTGAGGTTAACATATGTAGAAAGAGGTTAGCAGCTTCCATCAACAGCCAACACCAAAAATATAATCTAATTAGATAAGAATCTGACATTAAGCATAACAGTGTCTTCAGAATTAAGATTTAACTGATTACAACTCAAAAAACACCTGGGAGCTGAATGATTAGCTATCAGAAGAAACCAATCTACATTTACGGGTATAAACTAAGATGCAGGACTCAAACAGAAAACACATTGTAAATGTTCTGGGACATTAGGTTTCTAGATTCCCAAAGCAAAACAACATCAGAGAACTAACCATCAGAAAACAGTGAAGAGATTAGCAATTAGTTTATAGCAAGCTGTTACTGGCTAATGATTTTTCCACTTTAGTTTTCCCCAAATCAGATTTATGAATTTTCTTTCACTGTATGTGAACAGCTCCAGAAATACTTGAAACTGCACTTGAATTGTGCCAGGGTTTAGCTGACAGACAGGTTACAAAAGCAGTACTTCCAAACTTGGAAATTGTGTAACTGAGTAAGTCATGGAATACTTCAATGCATTCAAAGACATATGAAGAGAAAGATTGATGCAGTATGATTCACAACACAGTATGATTCACAGCCCAGGCAGTTTGTCTCATCTATATGAACGCATTTAAATATCTGCAGGGCCATGAGCATTTTTTTTTTTTTTTTCTTTTTGGTAGACTAAAAATTTAAAGTAATTAGAGATTTGAATTCCAGCTTAGGAAATTAGCCTTAGCCCTAACTGAACATTTTATATTTTACAATGTCTTAATTAGAAACATTCAAGTTATAGAACTAGAAAAAATGTAGTGAGGTAATTGCTCTTTTTAAAAATAATTTTAGATGAAGCACTTTAAATTTGTCATGTTTTTAAACTTGATTTTTGTCAAAAGTATTTCTCTGAAAATGCTCACTATGGCAGCATATACATCAACAATGGCATACATAAAATGAGTCTACTGCACCATCTGTATTGATATACAAACATCCTTTCTCTGCGATCTTTACAAAGTTCTTTTACCCTTCTCTACCTCAGTTTCCAGCTGTAACATCCCTTTTCCATTTTTCATCTCAGTACTTCAACCACACAATATTCACTGCAACAACTGTGTTTGATAATGTTTTAATAAGTAAACATTATTCCATTGCTAGCTCTTGACTAGCACACTTGATATGCATTTCTGACAAAGATTTAGTTATTTATATTGAATTGAATGGATTGAAGCAATTAAGTTAATTTTTACCTCCTTCACTATCAGCCAACATAGTTAAACTTTGTTGAAGTACTATTAAGTTACATAATGTAAATCTTTTGGACTTTTTGAGAATGGCTTCTTACTTAAGGAACATCTTAGGAGATGCTCACCTAAACTGTCATGCTCTATAACATATGCCTAAAGCCAAGGGCATTCAGGCAGGCTACTACTAGCTTCAAGATTGTTTTTTTAAGCTAGTTGTTAATCACAGTCATCTTTAGTTTTTATTATATATTACTAAACATCTCACATATATGAAAGATGAGGAAGATGCCCTCATCTTCCAGCCTACCCCAGTGCATGTAGGCACAGTGACGTCAGAATAGGACAGATTTCTGATCTCAGATGACTAGGTACCAAGTTTAAATCCTTGGCAAATAATTAGCAGATACCTGAATAACACTATAGTATTCAGGTGTGAAGAAAAACATGTGACTATATGTAACATTTTAAAATATGGCCACTATTTCAGACATTTAGATATATAAAAACAGCAATTATGCATACATATCATTTCTTGTTGAAATGATTGCTGAAATCCAGAAGATGTGGCATATAACAAAAGCTCACTTGCAGATATCATACCTTTTAGTATTAAGAGGCCACTGAGATTCATATTTAAATATGCAGTTAAATTCACTTTTTAAAAGCCAAAGTGATATTCTACTTTTAATGAATGCAAAAGACACAGAAAAAAAATTTCTATCTGAAGTTCAGCGATGCCTTCACATGCAAAACTCTTGCATGTCAATTTAACAGGGCACCCCACTGTATCAAAGTGCATGGCTTACTGAAGTCCAGGCATTTGAAATATGACTATGAGATAGATGCATGCTACTGTAACTTCTCATACCGCTTAACAAATGCCAGTTGTGCAACAACAAAAACCCACTGATACATTTTCAATCAATACTGACTGTTTTACAGGAACCTTTACTTAGTGAACAGGGAAACAGGTTAAATTCAAGAACATTTATGTAAGAGAGCAAAATGATTAGAACATCTAGCAATCAAGGAAAGGCTAAGGGTGCTGGGACTGTTTAACCTTGAGAAGGGCTTGGAAGAAGGCTCATCAATGTGTATAAATACCTAATGAGGAGGCAAAGAGAAGATGAAGTTAAACTCTTCTTGATGGTGCCAGTAACAGGATGAGAGGCAATGGGCACAAACTGATACACAATAATTTCCACTTAAATTTAAGAATAAGTTTTATCAATTGGAGTGATTGAGCACTGGAACAGGTTGTCCAGAGGTTGTGGAGTACCTGTGCTTGGGATAATGCACACTTAACACTTGTACACTAGATTCTTGAGTTTTCTATCTACTTTATCCTCATTCACAAAGCACACGGACATCCTTCAATAAAAATTGCACACTTTTGCAAATTTTTATATGAATTATGTAGAGTTCCTAACTCAAAATTGCTTATGGAATTATAAATTATATGCAGCTGCAACTTCTACATGATGACGTTCTATTTAAGAAAAGCATCAGCATTACTAACTGAAACAACCTCGTTTAAATCTCTCCAAGAAAGATTAGTATCATCTTTGTTCTAGTTAGTGGATTTGGGGATTTACAAAGCCCTTACACAGTTAGCCTTTCATGAAGCATTGTTAGGATTAAAAACATCTTTATGAACATATTCTCACATAATAAAATCATAACAATTCAACTTCATTTCACCCAGAGCAGGAGAAACGTGCCAATTAAAGGCACTGTTTTGAGGACTTAATTTCTTGGCAGGTTGCAAATGGGTTAGTCTAGCAAAAAGATTCTGAGCCCAGAGAGGATTTTTTTTTTTCTTTTTTATGTCAAGCACACTTTAAATCTCCTAAGCTGTTTATAATGATACAGTTGCCAAAAATAGTCTAGCTAAAAATCACTGAATTGGCTGCACCTGTTACAGAATAGAAGACAGCCTCAAAGCATTGCAGAATACTAGAAAATGGTCTTAAAAAGAAAGTAAAAGATAGGTTTGTTGTTTTAATCTGGGAAAGAAAAACCACAAGTGTATCCAATTTCGGTACGACCATAGCTTAATATTCATTAATAGTAGCATTGCCCATGAGCCCATACTTTTTCTACAGGATCAAAACAAACAAAAAACCCACGGTAATACCAAATATGCTATTAAGTCTTTTAAAGAACAGCATTTTAGTATGTACAGTGTTCTCCTGCTTTCTTATCAATACCTCTTTTCTAACTGATATGATTTTGATGCAGACCTGTGCTCAGTGAGGTTCTGCTCTCCCTTGAGACTTGTAGCACAGGTCAATATCAAGTCACAAGGATCCTTTCATTTTCACTAGCTCTACCTGAACTGTCCGGTAAATTACAGATCTCTACTTATAGTGCAAAGAAATAACGTAATGAAAACCACACTCCTCCCTTAGCTGGGGTAATGCTGCCTTACAGTTCCAGCAATGCTGAGGAGAAATACAGATTAAAAACAAACAAACACAGGAAAAACATCTAGCTATGTTTTTCAAAGACTATCCAGACTGCACAGAGACATAGGACTGGTGGTGTGCACACAAGAGCAGTATCAGCACCTTATTTTGGTACTACTTGGCAAAATCACAATATTACCATTTTTACATAATTACTCTTTCTCTTTTTTTAATATCTGCTGACTAGTTCTATGAGTCACTTGCCAAACTCAGCACAGACTAACAAAAATTACATGAGACTGCGGGAAAATTAAACAGACATTTGTTGGAAGAAGACCAATGAAACTCAAATTGCAATTTCATGCTTGGTTAAAGGCAGGCTAAAACTGCTGCTGCTGAAAGAACAGCCTACTTTTTCTCTGTGCTTGCAGCGGCCTGGCAATTTTGATGCTGCATGGTGAGTTGGATCGGCTTAATAAGCCAAGTGAAAATGAGTTCTGTTCCCCTACACATTCCCCCACCCTAACTATGCACTTGTTGAGCAATTGCTACAGCTGATAACTGTGCAGAAAGGGCCAAGAGGATTGGTCACTTTTTGTTTTGGCAGCTGGGCAGCCTTGTACCAATACCCATCAGTCATGAAATACCAGATATCACTGACACGTACACATAAAGTATTATTTTTCAGTATCATATCCCTTGCTCACAGGTGGTCCAGATTTCACAATGTTAGCAAAAGCCAACCTCTAATTCCCCTCTTGAAAGCGGTAAGTTATTTTAAAGAAAACAATTTTATGGTGATTTTTTTTTCAGTTTCCTTCTCAGGATGGATTTCTTTCCTTAAAATTTTCCTTAGCATGTCAGTCTAACATAAACACCAGACTTCAGTTTGAGGAATTACATTTTTGCTGTTACACGCAAATAAAAATCATGATCTTCATACAGATTATGGCGAGAGCTTTTATAATATATGAAACTACTTTAGTAGAGGAATTTCCATACAAAGCAGGGCTAAGTGGAACATATTGGACATTCTGTAGATTAACTATCCCTCAAAAAGGATTTAAGCACCATTGCCCAAAGGATTCCTACTATTTGATCAACTTCTGATTATTTACATACAATGCACACCAACTCTCCCCATTCTACTAAAACAATATTCCAAAAGATTATGCAACTAAGTGTTTTAGAATTGGTTATTACATGACATTGACTATACTAAGCAATCATGTATTTAATTTTCCAATTTGAATTTCCATTTGACAGATTCATGCAGCAATTTGCCAGAACTAAAAATTAAGGTTTGATTATGCACTTGAAAAAAAATCAACTTAATCCCTAACATTTAAAAGCAGATGAATTAAACAAACCTACAGTCTTCTCTGTCTTAATTCCATGCTGCTGAATAGAAAAACAAAACAAAACTAAAAATACCCACAAAACAACCACAAATGAAAAAACTTTCCAAAATTACCATATATGAATTAATGTAGATTGTAATATAATGTAATATATCTAGCAGAAGACGCAGCACTACAGAATTTTTTATTGTATGAAGAAACAAAGTTTAGCATAATATTTAAATATGCTTTTATATGAGTGATAAATATGTTCATTATGGTAATCCAAACTAAATTGCATTGCATAGTACATCAAGAAAAGAATACAGTTTATCTACCATAAGAAAATTTGTTTCCTGCATTTGTGTTTGTAAAATACCGACTTATAAATTCCACTATTGTAGGAATAAAAGTCCACTGTTGTAAAAACCCTCTTGAATGAATCATCAATATTCAGAATCAAGATGAAGAAAACGTTGCAGCTTCAGCTGCAAAGTCCGAATACTACAGTATAACATCATTAAAAAATGGGAAATGCAGCTTTGAGTGCGAATATGAAATTACTCGGAACAAGCATTAGTTTTGATTAACAGCACAACGTAGAAGACTTTATTAGCTTACTGAATAACAATTATTTTCAAAAAAAACCCTGAGAACAATTCAAACTGTAGATATTGATTAAAGTTCAAAGTAGTAAAATCACTTAATGGACATAATAATGTAGAATCAATTTTTAAAAATCCTATTGATCATATTGAAATTATTAATCATATTGAAATTGGTTAAAATACAGAAGGCAATTATAAGTTATGCATTACTTTATATATCTGTCACAAGCATTGTTAAGAAGGTATTTAGTAGACTGGAGATACTATAGACAAAAAAAAAAAAAAAAGCAAAAACAAAAGAAAATAAAACAAAACCACGTATGACTAGTATTATTATAGCAGGTAAGTATAATAGGTTTATGGCTTACCAGCAGTAAAGTCATTATTCAGATCTATAAATGCATGAGAGTGGGGTATATACATTTTACTAGGAGTGTCCAATGCAGGATGCCATGAAAAGTTCCTGCAAGACAGAAGGAAAAAGCAATGCATCTCATCAATCCTTAAGGAGTTTTAACGATGAAAACATATGTTTATTAAAAAAAGGGACGAAATGAAAGGGCCTTCAGCTGGGTTCTGTCAACTGGCCAAAGCAACATTTTGTTCACAGGAAAGTATTACCAACAAGGAAGCAAAATTTAGTGCCTTGACTTCAACTGCAAGTGTTTGAATATTGACCCTGCCTCTCTGCACAAGCAGGTTTATTGCTACTGCTTTTTAAAAACCTACTTGAAGATTAATAAAGATGAAAAAAAAAAGGACATAATCACATTCTGTATAAAGCAGCTGCTGCACTTTAAGCAAACAGAAAATCCCTATCGCATCAGGCTATAGACTGTGTGATTCACAGACAAGTGACCAGTTTTACATACGCTCCTGCATCCACATAGAGGTTCTGCCTAGAAATCCATAAAAATTAGCAAGCCTTCACCATATTTTCCTGAAAATTTAAAAACTTTTTTTAAAATTACATATATTATTAAAAGAATTATTACTGTTGCAAAGTAGTGTTACAAATGTAGTATTTACTGTAACATTTCAGAGATGATCATAATGTTCTACAAACCTCAACAGCAAGAACAGAGAATATGGAAACCTTTTGCTATATGTCTTTCAGTAATTTCACTCAAATCACAACCTATTATGATAGATAATCAGATTATATGGACAGATCAGTTTTTATTAAAAAAAAGTAGTAATAGTTACATATTTACCGGCTATATGGAAAGTCTTAATAAGCAATTATGAAATTTTGAGAATTTAAGAACACAGTGAAATGCTATTATGCCTCTAATCAAAGACTGTATATGGTGTTTTTATTTCAACCTGAGAAATATGTATGGGACGCACAAAATTATTGCTTCCATAAACCAAAAATGTCTTATTATCATAGAGCAATAGTTCAAAAATATGATGCAATGCTAATTACTGGTCATAATTACCAAAGCTGTAACACATCAAGCACACCTGACACTTAGTTGCTTGTAATCATGGATTTAGTCATAAGTAAACACAAATATACACTTCCCATGTTTGTCAGCTGAATAGGTAGTTTAAAGGCATCTAGTATTTTGATGCCTTTATTACTACTGTATTACAAAGGGATCTATAATATAATTGTATATTTGTATTGTATTGTACAATTGTATTGTGTTTCTGGGAATTATTTGGTTTAAGCACAACTGTGTTTCAGCAATTTCTTTGGAAAATAGCTGTATTTGTTTACCAATATATGAGCAGAATGATGGTATAATTAATGCTGAAAAATGTTTAAAAGCTTGAAGAATGCATTTCTACTCAATTATCAGAGAGGTGGCATGCAGAGCCTTGTGAGAGCTCTTCTTACTTTTAAGAGTTTCAGGTTACTGAGATGCTGGAGCAGGCTAGCTGAACTACTAACAGTCACTGTTACTGTTCTCAGTTAAAAGAATAAATCTTAAAAAAAAAAAAAAAAAAAATGTGACAGAAGGAAAATACCCTTGCTGAGAAAGATCAATGATAAAGTAAAAGACCCCATTCAGAAAAAAAAAAGTTTTTTTTTTTTAAAAAAAACAACAACAACAAAAAACCTCACTCCATCCCACTGATACTGAATGATTGAAAAAGACAAAATGAAAAAACCTGAATTTATCATTTCTTAAGGGCCATGGAGATGCAAGCTAGGAAGCCAAAGCTCTGCTGTCATAGAAACACAATAATCATCTGATTGACTTATCCAGTACTAATGGAACTCTTAGAACAACTGCAAGAAAAAGAGATACGTGGAAATGGAAAGACTTCACAACACACTCTCTCCTAAAATAATCGTAAGTATTGATTACATAAGCCTTAAGCAGTTGTCACATCAACTTCTGGGTTTCTCCTGAAACACATGAAATTACAAGCTTCCAAGTAAAATTGTTAACAAATGAGATTCAAGACAATGCTTTCAGGTTCCATATAAAAGCTCCAGAGAACTAAGACTTTTAGAAAAGACTCAAACAGCTCAAGAATCATTTCACACAAAAAAAATTATTAAATCAGAAAGAGCTAATTTAAAGTATAATCCTGTAAAATAACATGTACGTAATTTCTATTTTTCCTAATTTTTTATTTCATGATCAGAAAAAGGTTCAAGAAGTCAAAAGACAGATTTCATATTATCAGAAAACTAAATCTGGTATTCATTGTTTACAACTATTAAACAACTTGCAATTGTGTTCCCATTACTGAATCTTTTGGACATCTCCTTTTTGAGGACTCCTACTAGAATTCTTTCTTTTTTAATCTGCACTATAGGAATAAAAATCACTGAGAAAACAGCTTGATTGTTCAATAACCAGCTAAAAACATCTAACAAAAAAAAAAAAAAAAAAATTCCTTCAGCCCCCTTCCAGGGGAGGAATGTTCAAAAAAAAAAAAAATTATGCTATAATCTCTTTATAAAACTAAACATATGTAATACAAGTTTCAGTAAGATTAAATCATAAAAGTTACTTTCACTGCTCAAGTACACACTTCTTAATATTGACATGTTACTTTATTTTCCTTGCTATATATTCTCCATTAGCAAAGAAATTACTATTTTTCCCAAAATTGATGCCATTTCTATTTCTTTAGTCTGTTAGAATTTTCATACAACAAGCTCCCAGCAGAATTTATTCTGAAAAGAAAATGTAAGAGGGAAAAAAAAAAGAAAGGCAGACCCCAAAATAGCACTACAAAACAGGGATTTAAAAGCTTCAGTAAACCAAAAAGAGAGGCAGTGACCATACTAATCTTGTTCAAATTCTAACGATAAAAGCAAGCTGGTCAGTCTAATGTGTCACCACTCCCATTTTATGGAGAACATAATTTTAAAGCACACTGCTTGTTGAGATTAATTATTTAGCCATCAAGAGAAATAAAGTACAAATGCACCCTGACACACTTTCATCATGCATGAAAAAAATGCATTTGCCAGAGAGATACAGAGAAATACAGAAAAATTGTGTGTTTGTGCGTGCACGCTTAATTCTGAGCATATTTTGCCAACTGAGAGACAAACCCTTTCAATTGGGCAATAATTTCCAGTTCAAGCATTCTTCTTTTGAGACTTCTTTCCATTTTCAATGACACCCTCAACCTCAGCATTATCAATATGGTTCTCCCTTACAAAAATTGAAAGGTTAGTGTATTCCAAGTTCAGTTTGGCAAGACAGGAAAAGCTATACAGAGACATATTTTTAGAAATGTATACAAAGCATCATTCTGTTCAAGAAGAGAAAGTTCACTAGTTCAGAATCATACCAAAATACATCTTTGAGGACATAGGCATAATAGCAATCACACCTAAAGCTTTCTTTTTGGCACATTGCAAGTCCCCAAAACAGGAAAACTGAATAGCATGTGAACTGTCCTTTAGGATCACTTCATGTTTAAAGTATCTATTAGTGTTTTTTGACAAATAGCTGCGTATCTTCAAAAGACAGGTTTAAAGTTCTTTGTACTCTGCCCAATCTTTGAGATAGACATTTCACTGCATTTTTGGTTTGATTTTAGAGATTAGTCCTTCTGAGTAGATAGACATCTATTCTTTTTTGTGCTTTGATTTCAGCACCCATACTCAAAGCAG
>VZSV01000008.1:2813132-2867371 GCA_013398735.1 Nothocercus julius | reverse complement strand
CTTGCACAGTTCCAATTCCTTTTATACAATAGAACAAACATGTCTTCACATTAACAATAGAAGTGGATGCACAAAGAATCCGTCAGTTATTGAAATTCACCATAATAAATAAATCCTTAGCTTACCTGCCTATCAATATCTGTGGTTTATTTAAATCGCTTGTAACACCAAAGATGTCAGGAATCAAGTCACCATTGAAGCTGAAAATACAAAACAACTTCAGTACAACCTTACTTATTATAGGAATCAATACTAAACGTTCTTAAGACACTCCATATATTTGGTTAGCATTTTCTCTCCAAGCAATGAAGAATTTCCAGCTGTGCATTCTTTTCTTGAATTCTGGCTCTTGTCTGGGGAGTTAGCAGTATCTTCTTCGAATACCTTAAATTATGCTATGTATTTGATTTCTCAGTTTTGTTGATCAGTTTAAGCTACTTAACAGTAAAAATATCTGTTGCCATTTTCCTTCAATATTCTTTCAAATCTAAGAATGCAATGCTGATCAAAAAAAGTTCTCTTAGTTCTCTACCCCTCCAACACAGACAAGCTCATTTTCTCCAACTGCTAAAATCTCAGACAGTTCTGGTTTATATAGACCCTAAGTAACAGAGTTTTGATGAATAAGGTTTGAAATTCATCATCAGTGGAACTGATGGAAGGCTTAGTAGTGTAATCAACAAAACAGAATTGCAGCTTACTTGACATGGCATGTAAATTGTAAGTATAATGACAATACAAACCTTTTACAGGCAATAATTTTTGATCTGCACACACGCAAATAGTTCCTTTTTCTGTCTTAAAACAATGAGTATTGAAATTAATAAAAATATAAGCTCATTCTGTTCTGATGCCAGGATGGTATAATATACAATATTTGTAAAGATGACTGAAACACTTTCTTATCTTTTCTCAGATCAACTGATGTTACTTCTACTTACAAATCACCCTTTTAAAAGATGATAAAAGACAATAAGGAGTATTTCAGATTTTAATGTTAAACTATATTTATTCAGGATGCTCTCAGTCACTGCCACAAACATTTTTCTCTAAAGAGATAGAATATACTTACTCCATTATTAGAGGCTCATCATAAAAAGTCTTATTTAACACTTTTTTATGGTTAAAATCTGAAAACAGAAAACATTTGATTAAACTAACAATATTTTATGACATTTACATACTTAGCTTAAATATAAATCTTGTATTAATTTAAGACTATTTGAAGAGTGTAAATCAACAACCATTGAGTATAAACAGTTTAAAGACTTCCTGCAGTGCCGTGCAAATTTAAGCTATTAATTCTGAATGGGAAAGGTGAGCCACAGTTCAAACTCTGAAGCTTCTTCTCTCTCCAAAACCTAAGACTACAATAAATTAGTCCAAGTTGATCTTGTGGACAAATATTTCCATGTATGGGTGCAGTCACGTAGACATATTGCAAGAAGCAGGAACTACCTGGGATGAAGGCACTCTCAGAATATTTTTGTAATATTGTACATGAAACTTTCGTCACTGTAAAAACACATTTCTAACCATATATACTTTGTGCTCAACATTAGAGGTAAACTGCCTAAACAGAAAATGAAAATTTTAAACTGCAATCAGATAAGCTCCTCTTGCAATTCACTTTTAATAGTGGCCCAAACTCCCTGACATATCATTCCAGTTTCCTTCATCTCTCACATACAAGCTTGTCTTCTTTCCAGCTGCCACATTTGTATGTCAGTACCTTCCTTCCTCTCAATTTCACTGGTCGCACTTTCATTATCCAACCAAGTACCACATAATTTCCCATTAATCTAATACTCCATAGAACCATAGAATCATAGAATGCTTAAGGTTGGAAGGGACCTCTAGAGATCATCTAGTCCAACCCTCTTGCACACGCAGGGTCACCTACAGCAGGTGGCTCAGGACTGTGTCCAAACAGGTTTTGAAGATCTCCAGAGAAGGAGACTCCACAACCTCCCTGGGCAGCCTGTTCCAGGGCTCTGTCACCCTCACTGTTAAGAAATTTTTCCTTAAGTTCCTGTGGAACTTTTGGTGCTTCAATTTGTGGCCGTTTCCTCTAGTCCTATCAGTGGCCACCGCTGAGAGGAGGCCAGCCCCATCCTCCTCACTGCCTCCCTTGAGGTACTTAGAGACACTGCTCAGGTCTCCTCTCAGCCTTCTCTTCTCCAGGCTGAACAGGCCCAGCTCCCTCAGCATTTCCTCATAGGGCAGATGTTCCAGGCCCCTGAACATCCGAACATTTTCTGCATTTTTAGGCTTTCTAAGTCTGAAAATACTCAGTATATTAATTTGTGCCTCTCAATATTCCTTCATTCAGAGGTAAGAGTCTTCAAACTCTAAATCCTGCCTGAAACCCTTTCCTAGCAAAGTCAATAGAAGACAGAAGAGACTTCAAGAAGTCACACAATCAGCACCTCTACCCTAAGACAGAATCGTATATACCTTGAAAGCTGCCGAAAGATTTTTTTTTCTAAAGTTCTTGAAAATTTTCAAGGATGTTGACATGAACATAATGATGAAGCCACAAGAAGCAGCTCTTTGGTTAGGAAGCTACTCCTAGCCTGTAACATCATTTAGTTATGTCTACTACATGATATAGAGAGAATCACGAGAGTCAAAGGAGTTATAACTTTTTGAAAATCCTTTTTAATAAAGGCTAATAATCTTATTTATAAGCAATCTCTCAACAACTTACCTAACGTTTGGTTGTGCCCCCAGAAAATAAACACTGAGAGTTCATCTTGGCCATGATTTTGAGTCCGGGTAGTCAGGAGGACATCCATTTGTGAATCACCATCATAATCTCCAGGAACTACACTGGTTATTATAATGCTTGGAGGTCTAAAATTAAAACATTGCAAATAATCACACAAACATGTGAGTGAAAAATGAAAGGGTTTGTGTTTTCAGAGGCTTGTCTTCTCTTCCCAATCATTATCAGTTGACATAAAACACCATTTTATGCAATAGCGCACCCTGTAATTGTTAATCTATACATACCACAGGCATGCACACATACAACTTTTTTAATTGCACTTAACCTTTAGAATGGTACAAATCTCTACTCAGAAATGCTAGAATGCCATTTTCCATATCTATTTCTAAAGCAGTTATTGGCTGTACTGCAACAGTAACTACAGAAACTACAAAAATGTCTCTGAAAAATATGTCTCAGAACAGAGGCTAATGCAGGTTTATCCTATGATATAGGCATCAGGTGGCTTTACTAAGAAATAAAGTTTTTAAACCAAGTCAGCTGCATGGCTACTAGTTAATTATATGAATGATAAAACTCCTCTCTGCAAATTCTCTCTCATGATTCAGAAATCTAAACAAAGGAAAACAAAAGGTATTGGACAACAAATCAAGAAACTTGGGAAGTAGAGCTGAATTCCGAACTCAGCTCTCATAACTCATAATCGAACAGGCAAAAACAACCAAAATAGTTCTTCTGGTTATGTTCCCGTTGATAGCAAAGATGAACTTTCAACAAAAATTATTGCATTGTTTCATCAGCGAATACTTACTTCATTGATAACCTAACTCTGGGCTTGAAGTATGGTTCCTTTTGGTCTGCCAAAAAGACAAGTAACTCATTTCCTGAAAAAGCAAGTAAAACTTAATGAGCAACCCTTAAGGGTTAAGATCATAAATGGGTTATATATGAAAACAGTATGTAACAAGCTATTATATGAATAGTCATTTCTCACAGTAACAGAAACCTTTGAAGAATTCCCATGCAACCACTTCTTCCTCCTTCAAAAAGGAAACAGAAGGAATGCTTTAGATTATAAATCTAAATCCATTATAAAGACATGCTAATGTCAAGATGCTTTTTCAGGGCTTGGTGTTAAAACTTTCTATTGTTACAACACCTGTTAAGATAAAAAA
The DNA here is from genome assembly GCA_013398735.1 of Nothocercus julius. Taxonomy (NCBI): domain Eukaryota; kingdom Metazoa; phylum Chordata; class Aves; order Tinamiformes; family Tinamidae; genus Nothocercus; species Nothocercus julius. The sequence continues at coordinate 2,863,465 of VZSV01000008.1, read as the reverse complement.
AAAAAAAATGATAAGGAATTAGAAAATACTATACGCATAAAACGGCACGTTACCAGTTCCATACAAATAACTAAAACCTAAAGGCTCCAAGTCTCATAATACTGACTCAATCACAGAAGGATCTAATAACTGTTTTCGCAGGTCTCCTGACAGGAACACATTAAGTGAAGCTCACAGCAATAACCCACTTCCCTATAGCACTTCCTCATTTACACATCATGATATATACTAGTTTAATGTAATTACATCAGGAAGATCTGCATAAAAAGCCCATATTTTCTGTTACACAATGAGTTGAAATTTGAGAAACAAAAATATTCATAAACTGAGGTTTCAGTTTGTACTCATAACTTTATAAATAAATTGCATGAAGGAAAGTGCTTTACTGATTGAAAACATACTGTAAAGACAAGGTCTTCAGTTAATTTCACAACTATAAAGTTAACTTTCAAAAAAATACTTCTTGCTCAATGTAAAACTGTATTTCAAAGCAAATTGAAAATTTTTCTTTTGAATACAAGAATCCTCTCAGAAGTAAATGATAATTTTAAATTTTAAAATAATTTTATTATTCAGCACTCTCACCTCCAGCAATGCTGCAAACAGGGACTCAGATAAGAAAATGAAACATCATAAGAAAAAACAAAGGACAAGAGGCAAAAAATTTCCAGGAAAAAAAGGCGCCTACTCAGGGGGCACAACTATCCCAGAGGAATTTGGGGTTTTCCAAGAGTACACCGCAGTGAGGCCCTGCCAGCGAGCGCTCGCAGACAGGGAAGCCGCCCGCAGCCGCTGGCCCGCGGAAGGGCCGGGGCTCCCGCCGGGGCGCGGGGCCCGCGGCCTGGCCCGCACTCACCGCCTCGCAGCACGAACAGGTCCGTCTGCTTGTCCGAGTTGAAGTCCCCAAAAGCCGCCAGCGTCCCGTAGGCCTCGGCTCCAAAGAGCTGCGCGGTGACGTTTTGTAGGGCCGCGGCGGCCCTCACCACAGCCAGGAGGAGGCACAGGCCGCGCGCGCAGCGGCGCCCCATCCTGCGGCGGCCCCGGCCCTGGCCCCGCTCCCGGCCCACCCCCGCGCCGCGGCCACCCCCACCGCTTTACGACAGCGCCGTGACAGGCTGCGCGGCGGCGTTTGCGGCCGGCTCGGGTAACGGTGGGGGAGGCGGCCCGGCTTGGCTCGGAGTGCAGCGCAGCAGCAGCCGCGGCGCTCCAGAGATGGCGGCGGCCGTCGCGGCGGCCGCGGGAGCGGCCCATATGGCCGACGTGAGCTGGAAGATGATGGAGCTGCGGGCCCGCTCTAAGCGTTCAGGTCTGACCTCTCGGCTTGGCTGCGGAGGGGCCCCACGGGTCCCTCTACTTCTCGCTGCGCCTCTGCCCCGCTAACCGTCCCCTCTCCCTCCTCGGCGGCCTCCCGGGGCCGTTCGCGTTCCCTCTCCCTCCGCGCAGCTTCGCGTGTCACTCACCGGCGGCCCCTCGCGCCCCGCCCGCCTCGCACCTGTTGCCGGCGCGAGGCGGGAGCCGTTGCGCGCTCCCCAACGGCCGCTTTTGGCGCGAGGCGGGAGCCGTTGGGCGCTCCCCAGCCGCCGCCGGCTACAGAGTGTATTGCTGTCCGTGTTATAAAACTCATAAACAGATTAAGTGTTTTGAAGTTGGCGGAATCTTTACTCTTTACAAAAAAGTACCATCTCTTGATAGTTTTCACTGGATCATCCGTTCTTAATATATTCTATTTTTTTTTAAAGACTTTTGATTTTTTTAAGTCAGATTTTAGACTCTTTGGCACCCAGGAAAGGGTGATGTTTGCTCACTTGTGCTCCCAAGCTAAAGAACCCATGACTTTATTTTTATTTTATCTTTTTGCTACGTCTCATACTAGTAGGGCTTTTGTTGCTAACATTCTAAGGGAAACTGCTTTCCACATGATCCCTGTGGTGTTTTCTTGTCCTGCATGCTCACAAGCTCTGCCATAATTTCCTTGTTTGAGTATTTTGTTGGTCCTGTTGTAGTGAGTGATGACTGGTCAGACAGGCTGCAATGGGAAAGTAGAGGAAAATACTGTAGACCTGCAAGAGGGAGGCTTTCATAGTGAAAACTGGTTGATAGATGACTGCTCTGATGCTCTGATTTGAAAAGTTCCTCTGTGCACAACACCACTTGGTGAAATGCCATTATGAGGACTATCCAATAAACAGACTATCATGTTGAGGCCCATTTTGGCTATACATTATCGTTCTCTGAAAACTAATGTATCGGTGTATCCCTAGAGCACTGCAAGATAAGGAGTTAGGTGTTGGCACGCATGTTAGAGATATGTGAATTCGGAATCATGACACAGATTTCCTTGCAGAACCAGGTCTGTGACTGTAGGAAGGTGGTGTTCAGATGATTTAAAATAATTTGACTTTTTCTTAGCTGCTGCTGGCTTGTATCTTATTGTTAAATGCAGAAGAAAGTTCATTCTATGATAGTATTAGGTCATTGTAGTTCACTTTCTTCTTTTCCTACCCATACAATTTCTTGTATGGGTATATCTAAACTTGTATAGCTTCAAAGCTTTTTTATTTCCTTGCTGGTGTACTGTCAAAAGTAGTCTTGGTAGTGTCACTGAAAGTGGTTGAAACCCCCACATACTGTTCAAATTGGCTGAGTTCTCTGCTCAGGACTCCCAGTTTACTGAAGTACTGTGGTACTATCTATTAAGCACGGAACCTATACTCATACTCATGTGTGAAATGCATGGGTGATTTGTGTTTTACAGTAGATGGTAAAGTATCATTTAAGACCCCATCTTGTAGGTGGTAATGTGTATCATGATGTTTATATATCTTAAAATATGAATTACCTTTCTGCTAGTAAACTCAAATTTTATTGTTTTTTTTTTTTCCACCCTTTCCTTGAACAACAAAATGTTTCATTTATTGTTTCTGTTATAATTATCTTTGGGAGCAGATTATAATAACTGTTCAATAGTTGGCCAACTTGCAGGCCCTGAAATTTTCGCTTTTTTGACAGGCATACATTTCTTTATAAAGATTTGGAATAGATTCTTGAAATAGCTATGAATAATATTTTTTGATTTTTACATTCCAAACCGGAAGATGTTCTATCTCCAATAACTGAGGTACTCAGTACCATAGTCAATGCATATTGATGCAAAAGAACTTAATATAAATTATCTATGAGGTAAAACGAGCACTATGCCTAAGTAGAATTTTAGATCCTCTTTTCTACTGTTTCTTAACACTTGTGTATGTATTTTTTAGAGAAGATTTTTATTTCATACTGAAGCTGAATATATCAAATAGATTTCATTCTGTGCCTGCTAACTTCAGTAGCAAATATCCAAAATCACATGCCCGTGTAATGTCCAAGTCATGGACTTTGCCTAGATTATGCCATTTTACTTGGATAAGATTTAGTAATATAATGAAACTTTACCATTCTTCCTGCTGTGCACTGCCTTATGTTAATAACTCCACTAACATTGCTTTCACTTAATTTAATGCTGATTGCCTTTAACATTTACTAAATCGTTTTGAAAATTGCTGTAGTTTAGCCTGAGCCGTTTGTGGTTAGCTGCACCAATTTGAAATGGCCAATTTGGATGATGACAGAACCTGCTCTGCGCATGCCTTTTTGAGATATGGTAAGTGTGTAGTTTCATGTTTTGTTTGTGGCTATTTTAGTCTTTAAAAATAATTGTTATGTTCTGTGTTTTATGTGGTGTTTTAGTTTTGTGCTAACCATTCTGAGAACTGTACAGCAGAATTTAAATGAATATGTGAATTCAGGGAGTGAAAATCTTCTAAAATTGAAATCTCGAAGCTGAAGTTTCTTCTTTAAGATGATGTTCATATGAAAGGTGCTCTAAGAATAATGTTTAAGTTTAATCCCTAGAATAAAACTTAACATGACTGTGTTAAAAAAGTAACCCTTCCAACAAGTCAATCCTAAAGCTTGTCCTTTGGAAATTAAGTGGAAGTAAAATAAGGGCCTCCTGCTGCTGACACAACTTCTACAAATATATGATATAATAGACTACATCTATGATATTATATAACACAAGCTAAAGTATTATCAAGAAGTTATCAAGACAGTTACTGTTCTAGCTTAGCTCAGTGTACTCTGAAAAGAGTTTGACTAACAAACTCTCCATATGCGATGCTAATCTGGGAGAAGTCTCTGTTGGACTTGCTTGGTCTGTGCTGAAGTACATAAGCAGTATAAGTTTTACTGAGAGTTACCAGATAAGAGAATTTGCTTTATAGCAGTAAGGTCACTGGAACTACTTTGCTGGGTCTGTGACGTTTCTGTTCTGCCTCTGCAATGTCAAAGGACCTGCAATGTGTTGACATTATAATGAAAAATTTTTCTCATTATTATATTGATGCTTAATACTTGTCTTCTTGATAATGATGCAAAATAAACAGTTTTAGTAGTTAAGTGCTATTGTTTGGAATTTTCAGATGGACAAATGACAACATAGAGTACTGATTGCCTTGACTATCTTGGCTTGAATGGTTTCCTGCCTTGCTTGTAGTAAGGCTACATGTACTAGGCTACCTTCTGCTGTGGTAGAATTTGGCATTTTGGTGTGTTTTGCTTGTGTGCTGGTGTAACATTCAATATTTTATCCTGAAATCCTATACAACTTTTAGAAAATAAACACGTTAACTGATTAGTGCAGTAATTGCTATTTATGACAGTTTTATTGCAGGAGATGTTTGTGTACAGGTTTTTGTTTTCTGAAATTGGCTGTAAAGACTTGCTTGATATTTTTCTTTAACTTTTGAAAGTTATTTTCTGGTATATCCTTACTCAGCTACAGGGACGGAACAGCTTTAATTCAGACTTGGAAACAGGTTTATTTAGTGGCAGACAACTATTAGAATAAACTGTGCTGTATCTAACAACCTGTCTGTTCAGTACTTGTTAACTCTCACCCTGAGAGAGGTTGTGAGAGGATTCTGGAGGAAAAGGAGAAGTGATGTTAGGAGGATATCATCCAGCTGTCTTGATTTAATTTCTTAAATTGTGTGATGCAAAGAAATAAAGTTCTCTTTGGTTCCAGATTTCTGCAATGCAGAAGTGATGTTTAGCTGTTCCTTTTGTAACTTTTTTTGCTGGCCCGTAGTAGTTTTGGGCAACAAAAATTACTGCGTTGTAAGAATCAAGACTCTTTCGTGTCTCAAATCTTGGATTACATCCAGAAACTACTGCTGCATTAAAGGACTGTGATCAGTTTGGATTCTCATGCTATACATCAAATCTAGAAAGAAATCTGCTATTCTTAGCTGTCTTTTCTTGGTGTGTCCTTATTTTAGTTATGCAAATGTACATTTACATTTATTCCTCTCACATGTGAAATGTTGGAAATAAAATTCTTGTCTTTTTGCCTTTCTTTGCTTGTGATGACATTCTGAAATTCTGAAAGTTAGAACAATCAATGAATGGGCAAATGTGCTCATCTCTATCCATAGATTATGTCCAGAATTCCATTCTGATGCCAATTTTTCTATAATGTCCACAATTTCTGCCATCTTCAAGGCTGTTTTGGTGTTCAAAGCTTCTGAAAATCTGAATTTGTGAGCAAGTTTTCAAAATATTGGCCATGGCTTTTAAATATAAATATATAGGGTAGTTTATAGTTTTTCTCCAGAAAGCTACCCCTGGCTACAACTGGAATAAAAAGTGCTGGGAAAGTTCTTTGTCAGGAGGACATCAGTATTCTCAATCTCCAAAAGTGGTAGATGTTGAAGTAATTACATTGCTAATAGCTTGTCTCTGAGATCGGTTTTCTTGAATTCTGAGTTCATGTCATCTTTCTGTTTCATCAACAGTTTGACTGTTTCAATTTATTTCAGCAGGTAGTTTCAAACAGCTAAACAAATGCAAACTGTAGATGCTCTGGCACTTTTTTTTTTTTTTTTTTTAATTGTGCTCAATCATCTTTCTGCTCAAAGCTGAAATCTTAATTTCTCTGAAATAGAAGCCAAATAGATACTTTTTTGGTTCCTGATAACTCTGTTTTGTTTCTCTGTTGGCCACAGAGGGTCATAGATTGTCTGGTAAGTACCTTAAAACTGAATTTTAATTTGTAAGCTCTGTGTGTGTGTGTGTGTGTGTGTGTGTGTGTGTGAATATGCTCTTAATGGTGCAGGTGCTAGGGTTAATAGTAAGAAATAGACTTTCCAAACTTGCAAAGTACAATACACTATATATGTGTTATATAGTTAATAAATCTAAGAGAATCTTTTTTATTTTGCATTTGAAAATCTATTGGTTGTGTGTATATATATGTGTGTGTGTGTGTATATGTGTGTGTGTGTGTATATATATATATATATATATATATACATACAAACACTCCCCTTCATGCTTCTTGTACCTTGTTATTATAGTAGTAGACTATATAGTTCAAGGCAGTAGTGGTAGTACCTGCAAAACGTGGTGTTAAAGGTTGTCAGAGAATCCATGTAGGACCACAAGAGCTTTCTCAAACAGGAGTAGTTTTGTTTGGGTTTCTTTGGGTGGGAAGAAAGGATGGATATGTAATGTAATATATATGTATTTACTTAACTGTTACTATTGCAAAGCAAAGGAAATACTAATTTGGGTGTGGGGGCTATTGGTTTATTTGAGAGAGGAAGAAGCTTTTTCAAATCCCCCTACCAGGGAATTTGATGAAAAAAGCCTCTGACAACACTGCATGCACATTCATTTTCTTTTAATGACAGTCTGCATGTGGAGTCTCCTGTCTAATGTTTTGGTATTCGCTGGGAGTATAGAAGAAGGAACTTAAATTGAAGCACTCTGCTGCATCCTGCCAGAACTGCCTGGCTGTGTGGAACTCCCTTGGCAGTTCATTTCCCTGAGCTTTTCAGAAGGGAGACTGTGTAGTCTGGAATGGAAAGAGGAAATTTTCATTCTTCCTGTTACCTCGTCAAAGAGCTCTGTGGGAGATCTGCCCATCCAGAACACTGAATGAAGTCAAATTGATTTATAGAACAACAACATCATGTAACACTTAAAAGTCAGAAATTAATATTTACTTCAGTAATTTTTAAGACACGATGTATTTCTAACAGGCAGTTCACTTCAGCTCCTGGGAGAACAGACTTGTTGGATGTAAATAGCAAAGTAACCGCTATGTGGGAGACTGAGAAAGAAGAATGTGGTTTTGACAACATTGTATTTGTCATTGTCAACCGTTTGTGGCTGTGTCCTTCAAGGAGGTTAATCAAACTTCAGTAGTATTAGAGCTAACTTTATTGTGTGTTTCAAGACATGAATTCAGCTTTTCATGGTAGTCCATGAAATAGCCTGCCTTCAAACAACCTATGCACTTCTGTAGCATTTCATATAGCTAAATACCTGCAGGCATTGGAGATCCAGGTGGAGGTCTTGTTTGCATGGACAGATAAGATGGAAAGAATATGTATAGAAATATTGTGTTCTTTGAGATTATAGAAAGAGTGTAAGGTTTTCTTTTTTTGAACTGTATTTAGATAAAATGTGTGTGTATAGCACAAACATGAAGATACCTTATTACAGTAATATTTAGCAATATCAAAAATTGTAAAACTAATTCTGCTCTTTCTTTTTTCATTTTGTTTCTATTTTAGGTTCAATTTATGAGCCACTTAAAAGTATTAACCTTCCAAGACCAGAGGGGGAAAGTCTGTGGGATAAATTGGACAATTATTACAGAATTGGTAAGTAAAATTTAAGAATTGTTCCTACTGTGGAAGGCTTTAAGTGTAAATTAGTAAAATATATCCTTGTATGGATATAATAGAATTAGCTTTGTTTCAGCATAATAGCTGTAGTCTTTAATAAGAGTTTTTATTTACTTTTCCAAAAAGTGCAAGGATTCATCATTACAATTCCATATAAGATTCCTGTGATAATATAATGCATATATATATATATATACACAAATATATACATACATTATATGTATTCATACATTGCTTGAAAAATCTTAACCTGTAGGTAGTGTTCAAAATTATCAGCTGTTAAATGCTTTCTCAAATGGTAAAAATGGATTTTTAATGGTCTTGGGTGTGGAGGATGGAGCTGATCTACTCACAGTTTATAATGCTTTAAGTAACCCAGGTAAGAACTGTAATTGATGTTTACATGCTAAATATCGTTCATCCATCATTCCTTGTCCACGCTTTGCAGTAGTAAACTTTGATTTTTTCCTACTTGAGAACCGTTCCCTAAATTTCTGCTGGGAGTTTGAAAGACACAAAAATGAATGGATTGAACTGTATCTTTTGCTGCATATTAGCAGTATGTATTGGAAGTCCAATCTAGATGTCAGACTAGGGAGATTTTGAATTGATGCTTGATGATATTTTGAAGAAAGTGCTTTTGTGTCTTAAGTGAACTATTAGAAGTGTCATATTCAAGGACCATGTACCTAGTAGCACCATGGAAATTCTTTAGTTTTTGGAAGCATAATAAGCAATAATCACAGTAAGTACTATTTTAATTCCCTTTTGCCAACTTGAAAATTGCTGTCTTACACATTGCTTATATGGTTAGATATTCAGTTAAAAATTGCACCTATGCTTTTTCCTTAGTTATCCCCTTTTTTAACACATTGATATAGTCTATTTAAATTTGTTTGGGAGCAGTCAACATACTATAGCCTCTTTTTCATAAAAAGGGAAAAATATTTGTGTGCTGTTAAGTGAAAATTACTGAAGATTCTGTATTGAGTGAGATAAAATAAGCTAATAGACTTGTTGAGATAAAATAAGCTAATATATAAGTAAAAATACACTTTTTGTATCGCCTTACCTTGTGCATTCTTTAACTGGTTATTTACATTTTGATTTCTCTCTGAAAAGCTGCATATGAATTGGAAGAAATTTTTTTTTTTTTTTCTTTTTTTTCTTTTGCAGTTAAGTCAACGTTGCTTCTCTATCAAAGCCCAACCACAGGTCTTTTTCCTACAAAAACTTATGGGGATAACCGAAAGGCAAAAGTACAAGACTGTCTTTACTGTGCTGCGTGTGCCTGGGCATTAGCCCTTGCTTACAGGTTAGTAACTTCTCATGTTTCTACCCCATTTACCTTCCACTATGCAGTACACTGGGAAAGTTCTAAGAGACTAAACTTTATCAAAAATAGCTAGGCAAACCTGTAGAGATGTTACACATTTCTGAGTCTCATTAAAAACATTTACATAGCTGCTAGTCTAAAAATGTTACTCTAATTCTGCGTTTTCATGTAATTTCATTGGAACCAGTATGCTGAAACAAAGGAATTGATGCAAACTTTTAAAAATAAAGGTTAATGCAGTAAACTGTACTCCAGGAATACTGCTCATTGTAAATATAGAAGAGGAGCTGAAACTGGTGTTACAGTCAGTAAAAAATGGAGTACTCACAGGACATAGACTGCTTCTATACTAAGAAATAGAGATTTGGGAAAGTTCCTACCAGGGATGGTCACGGTTATAAAAGCTTGAGACTGTACAAGCAGAAGAACACTTGTTTCATTTTTGTATTTTTGTAATTATTTAATAAAACTGTTGTGCTAAGCCCATGGGATATAGCATCTCTTAACATTATCAGTGGTTGGGTGATTCTTTTCCAGAACTGTTTAGTATGTCTGGGTTTTTTTTGGATGTGCTATGATTTTTAAAGTTATTGCTGACTTTATGATTTTTCAGTTTAGGTATCAGAACCTCAGTATAAACTCCTAACATGTTTGGGGAGTGTTCTGCATGAATGAAATCATTAGGATGTTTTACCCACTGTATATATTTTTTTTATTGTTAAAAGCAATGCCTAAACCAAAATTATTTTAATATAAATGTAGTAATGTGATGGCTGTGAATATTGTTTGATTTCATGGTATGAAAATATTGAGATATGAGAAATGTGTTTATGAATATGCACAGTAAATATCATTCCTACTGTTGTGTTCACAGCTATAAACATCAGGAAAGTATGCTTGATTTTTGAATGGTAGATATTTTCTAGAGTTAAAGAGAAATTATCTTAATATTTTGGATCTCCTTAGGAGCAAAATAGAATGGCTTGCTGTGTTATAACAGCGTCAAGGCTTTTTTTAAATTTTGGAACAGTAATGTTTGAGCGAGTTGCAATATAAACTGAGGATCTTTTTTAATCAAAGAAGTTTGGCTAGGGCTATAAATATATTGGTATGAATGTGGGTACTACTATATAATACTGTTAGTTAAATACTTAATATTCCAAAGCACTAATGTGACCTTTAATTTTTTTCTAATGTATTTCCAATTTGTTTTACGAGTTATCTCTCTTACCCAGGCGTATTGATGATGACAAGGGAAGGACGCATGAACTGGAGCATTCTGCTATAAAATGTATGAGAGGAATTCTCTACTGCTATATGCGTCAGGCTGATAAGGTAAAACACTGTAGTGTGGACACAAGCACTCACTTAATTCTAAAGGATTAATTAAAACTGTAAAAAGTAACTTCTTCTAAACATAGATAAAATATAATAAGGGAACGTATTATTACAGTATGGCCTAGCTAAGAACTACTGCTTCATTTTTATCAGGTTCCAGCCTTGTTGAAGGTATGAAAGGGATAAAGCCTTTTGCAAAATTAATAAACTGCAGGGCATACTTCAAACTTACTTACTTGGGGTTTACTTCTGCAATTATTTATCACATTTCAACATCAGTCCATCTTTTTTGATGTTTAGAGGAAAGATACTTAATTTATTTTATCTAAGCATGAAATGTTTTCTTTATGATGCAACTTGGTTCTTTTGTTAACTTGATTCATGCATTTGAGGTCATTCTCTTTACTGGATGATCATTCTGATGATTTTGCTTGCTTTCTTTAGAAGCAGTTTTCCAGTCTCCTTTGACTTACTGCTACAAATTCAGAAATGCAGTAATACAAAATTGAATGAGAAAACAGGGTAAACTCTTGTAAGTGTACCCTGAACATTTCTTAAAACTTAAATGATTTCTTACTTAGGAGTAGTGTTTTTAAATTGTTGAATCATGTTCTTAGTATTTGCAATCTCATCAGATACTTTTATCTGGAGTGTGGAGAGTTGGAGTCATTTTAAAATTTGCATACTGAAATGTCTAACTTGAACCATAACAGCTTATCAGAGTGTAAAATTAAAAATATCAGAGGAGGGAAGGAAGGTAAAAGCTTTTCCCTTTTTACTCTTGGTATTTGGCAAAGTTCTGTACACTGTCAGCTTTGTTTTGTTTGATGACTAGCTGTGTTTCATGTTGTGTAAATTAGAACGTAAGGTTGTCAACTGTGGACAATCCTTGGGGCGATCTTGCGTTCTCTTGTGAGAACTTTCTGGAAGATGTGCCCGTACTGCAAGAGTAGAGGTGTTCCTTTATTTATTTATTTTCCCTTTTGGTTCCAAGATTAGGTTCTTAGCCCTGTTAAGAACTGGAGTTGGACGGAGTAGCAGTGCAATTTCCTGCAGTCCTCTTGCCCTATGTATTTTTACATGTACAAATCTCAGGGAGTAACAGAAGTATGGTATAAAGGAACTGCTTTCATGTCATATACCTCTGTGCAAAACTGAGTAAGCGACAAAGCCTAAGGGCAAAGCCTCCTTATTTTCCTCTGTACTGATAAGTTTCTTTGTAGATTAAGATAAGAGTCAGGGTTTAGGGAAAGCCTGTAGATGTGGAATACAACAGAAATGCCTCCTTTTCTTATGCTGCTCTTTGGAGCCAGGGATGAGCAAAGCTCCAAGAGACTTAAGTGCTCTTGTTGTTTCTTTCTTAATATAAAGCACTAGGTGAAAGTATAAAATAAAGCAAAAGAAGAATAGAAAATATTTGTGTGGACATGTCTTCTATATTTGCTGAGGAATGACTGAATTCTAGTCTTTATTAGCAGGTATAGTATATTATGAAAGTGCAACATCAGGAAAAAATATATTAAATGTTAGATGTTACAGAGGAGTAGATTTTGTTAGTAAATCAATGGGATGATATATATAACAAACCTGTATTTTACCTTCCCATGCTTAGTGCTGCTGATTGTTATCAACAAAGATCTCTTAAATCAGTAAAAGTGCATTCCAAGAGTTTTGGAATCTTTTCATCGTGAGAAATATACTACCAGTGTTGGTAGTTATGATCTAAAACATGTTCAGATTACTGCACTGTATAGGTTTTGAAGACTAATCTAACTTGTAATGTGTAGCCTGAGTAGCTCATTTAATTATTTTTTTCATGTGTTTTTTCCTTATCAAAATTCAGATTACAGTAGTTAGCAGTAATTCTGCAAATAGTTAGCTATCTATATTCTGTGTGATTGCTTTAATAAAACATGAAGTTTTTTGTTGTATTAAAAATCGTTTTCGTGTTGCCACATAGTTTGTGTCACTTTGGGCAGGGAAACTCAAGCTTTTCTTTTGTAGGCATATGGTATCAGGAATAGTAAGCAAATGGGTGTATTGCCAGTGCTATTTGTGCCAAAATATGTCTCCATTGTCTTAGTCTGTTTCTTCATAGTCTCATATCTTGACCTAAATTGGTCTTGTTACAGTGGTGCTGCTGCCTTTCTCTTTGACATGCAGTGGTTTGTTTTGAGGCTATTCAGCACAGATCTGATTAATAAATATTAAATTAACACAGATGTCCTACTGTTGATATATTGGTTGCTGTTCTTCACCTTGATTACTGTAAATGCTTGTCTCTTCCTGTGGTGCAGTAATAAGCAGTCTGAGGTACCTAACAGATGTGATTCAAATTGGACGCTATTCTTAGAGACAGTATGTGGGCTGACCTATGTAGAAGGAAGATGTATAATTTATTTTGTTGAAAAAAAAAATGATAAAGTACTGACATGTGACTCAAATAAGATGATTCTGTGCCAAAAAATGCAGGTGTTTCAATCTGTTGCTGCTGAACGTAAGNCTAAAATACATTGAATATGTTCACTTACTGGTCATTATAACTCCACAGAATAGGATTCTCTTACTGCTTTGCATCTGGGGCATGTGCTGTGCTATTTATTTTGTTGAAAAAAAAAAAATGATAAAGTACTGACATGTGACTCAAATAAGATGATTCTGTGCCAAAAAATGCAGGTGTTTCAATCTGTTGCTGCTGAACGTAAGAGTTGTAACCTAAAATACATTGAATATGTTCACTTACTGGTCATTATAACTCCACAGAATAGGATTCTCTTACTGCTTTGCATCTGGGGCATGTGCTGTGCTATGTATGGTTCCTTGTTGGGGAAAGATGTCCTACAAAGATAAGAGCAGCAGTGAAAACCTCATGAAAGTTGGACAATGCCCTGGCAATGATAGCTAAACAAATGTAGCTGCTGCCTGAAGGGTACTGATGATCGTTAATGTCGCTGATATTTGAACAAATAGTGCCAGAAGATGAGGGTGACTAAATATCTATAGTTATCTTTTTTTTTTTTTTTTTTTTTTAACCAAGAAAAAGGGGATTGGCTCAATATTTCTATTCTTTATGTGCATATAAAATACACATTTGGATAAATATTAGGAACTTTTGTTTTTAAGTTTCATGTAGGTTGATGCTTATATCAGGAAATTTTCAAAAATCTGAGTTATATAGTAAACTTGTGGTTGCCAAATACAATCAAATTATTGACTCTGGTTTTATGTTTTGCCTTTAATTCATCTTTAGGTTCAGCGATTTAAGCAAGACCCCAAGCCATCTGAATGTCTTCATTCTATTTTCAGTGCACAGACTGGAGATGAGGTCTTCTCTCATGAGGAATATGGTCATCTTCAGGTAAAGTGTGTATATGTGTGTAAAACTTGACAAATGGAGGTTCCTTCGGTATCTTTTAGTGAAAAAGACAGACTTCTAAAACTGACTGTAGTACATCCTGGTCAGAAGATACTGAAATAGCTGTGAGGAGGTGTTTGTTTATTTTGATGTTGCTTCTTCTTTATTCAAAACAAGTGGCTGTCATTTGTTTGGAATCCTGGCCAGTAAAGGGAAAGATTCAGTGTAATCATATATGGGAAATGGTATTTCTTAGTTATGCATCCAGCTTAATTTTCTGGAAGTCTGAGCAATTTTAATTTGTAGTAAAAATTCAAGGTACATGGCCAACATCTTTGTACAGCTATTAATTTGCCTTTCACTATTTTTGTGACTAGTGAAGACACTGCAAAAGCTAACACTTTAGCTTGTGAATAAAGAGATTTCATATGGGTCAATACAGTATTCTTAAGCAAAATCACTTTAGTATCTTTGTTTCAAGTAATTTAGAGATTGGTACTGTAGAAGGAGTTGTAGAAGGAATGTGTGCTTGTAGTACTTTCTATCAGTTCTTTCCATATCACTGCATCTAGGTTATTATTATAGCAGGATAATGTTTCTGAAAAAGAAAAAAAAAAAAAAACTAGTTCTCTGTTATCTTGAGACCATCTTTATTACTGAGTAACTTTACATTTAACTTACCTGTTTATTTGACTCCAATAAGCTTAAATTTAATTATAGTTTCCTTTAATTACTTCAGATAAATGCTGTGTCACTATTTCTTCTCTATTTGGTTGAGATGATCTCTTCGGGACTGCAGATTATCTACAACACGGATGAGGTACTAATTGATTTCTGATGTTAAAACTCATGCTTTATTGAGGTGTTTTTTTTTTATCTTGGTTTTATCTAATTACTAACGCTAAAATGATTTTTTTTCTAGAAATATACTGGAAATGTTCTCCACTTTTTAATGGCAATCAATAAAGACAAGTGGAATGGAGATGGATAGTGAAATAAATGAATAGGTAATAAAGTGTTAGATATGTGACGAGCAAACTTAACATGACATTGAAAACTTTTCCAGTTCCCTGCTATATCTGAAAGGTACCAGGTCAAGATTTTAAAGGTTAACTTTTAGTTGTGCTATTCTGAATTTTCACCTTATTTCAAAACTATCAGTCAATACATACTGTCCTGTGGAATTTCATCAGTATGAATAAAGAAAGTTTATTTTCTGGAAAGCTGAAGGACTTTCTTCAAGTACATGTAAACCTATTGGTATTAGAGAATTCTGTCACATTGTTTTTGGCACTATAGGAATTTTCTGGCATGCTAACATGCATCTTGTAAGTTTGTTAACTATTTCAAAAATACAATAATAGCTAGGATAGCCTTTTTTGAAAATAAGTCAAGTCAGGACATGTCTGATAGCATGTCTGCTGTCTTGTTCTAAAATGAGAGCAAGTTTTATGACTGGAAAAGAAGCACAGACTTTTGTTCAATTTTCATAATTTTGATTTGTTGGAATTTACTCTGGTCTATTGAATAGTTGCTGCTGTGTTGCTGTGGTAAGTTTATTGCAAAGAACGATAGAAATTCTATTATTAAAACTTTTATTACTACTAAACACACAGGAAAAATACATGAATCTTCAGTTCTCAGGGAAACTGTATGTTCTTGGTTCTTAAAATACATGTAGTCAACAGTAAATGACTGCTGAAAATGGTTGTGATGAAGGAAAGGTTTGTATATTAAGAGCAAGAAAATACTATCAAAACAGTAAGGCTGTTTTGCTCAAGAGCAGGAAGCAACTGTTATAATGCATGTGATTCTTTGCGTTTTTCAAATCAGGACTTGCCAGCAGATAAGATCAAGAATCTTTTCTGTTGCTTGAATTAGTAGTAGCAGCTTTTAAATCTGCTGAGTTTCCTCTGCAGGCACTTATAAGATGCTGCCTGTCCCTCCGGATTTATTGGCCCAAGAAAGAGGGTGAATGAAATTTCAGCCCAAGGTCTTTACACAGGAGGCAGCTGACCTTTAATGGATTGATCTGTTTGCTCAAATACTCCATTAGGAGAAATATGTAGAGCTGTTTATAAAGAAGAAATGGAAGTCATGATGGATAGCCGAAATTCTCTGCTAGGACTGAGTACATTCATGTTTCCTGCTTGAGTTACCCTCTTTTTTAGAATATTATTAAAATATATCCAAGGGCATGGAAGAACTGAAAAAGCCATAAGGAGTATTCCCCTTTTCTTAACTGTTTGACCCTAAAGTTTTAGGGAATGATGAAGACTTCAATGGCAGGAGTGAGTGCTGCAGTTGACATTGTCAATTGAACTCCTTCCATGTCAGTTGTTCTAAGTAGTGGTTCCAGGCAGTAGTAGTCAGTGGTGCATTTTGTAAACCTCTTTATTTAAAAAATCCATTTCCACGTCGGCGCTCCATTAATTCAATTCATATTTAAAATAACACATAAGGCTTCACTGATTGCCCTAGTGTCCTTTTGTGGGAATGCGTATGTGGTTTTTTGAAACCTGTGCTGAAATGCCTTCAGTTTGCTCTTGCTCCTGTTATGAATTGCATGACTTTAGTGGCTTTCCTTTCCTAGAGAGTGAAATTTAAACCAGTGCTAGTACAGTGGAAGTTGCTAACAGATGCCTGATGTTTGGCAAGCTGTCCATGTGAATGTGTCTGTACCCGGACTCGGGGCTCAGGGGGGAGGAAATCACTGTATACAAGGTTGCTTATTGTCAGGTGTGGCAACTGTCAATGAGTTCCATCTGTTTGCAGTTGAAAAATTAATTCAATGCCATCTTTGCATCCGTAGCAAAGAGAGCAGCATATGATTATGTAAATGAATGAACTTGATTGTGGTGTCTAAATTTAAAATAGCATAACTATTTTCATTCATCCATGCTGCATACATATTCTTTATTACACCTTGCTATATACACGCTTGAGTTCTGGACAAATAAGCTTAACACAGGCAATCTATAATTTCTGTAAGATTGTTTGGTACCAGCTTGTTTGTTGCATTTACATGTCTGTGATGTGAATGATGGTTTTGTGAAGATTTCGTTTGGCAAATTTTTCTTCCCTTTTTTTTTTTTTTTGTCTTTGCCTTGTTAAATGCTTCCTTTTTCTGCAAATCTGCTGTTTGGAGATCCTTATTTAGTCTCGTAAAATATCTGTAATTGACACCCCCTCTGCAAATGTTCTGAATGCCATCACTGGTAGAAATATATAACCATGCTGATGACTTTTTGTGTGATACTCTTTGCTTCTTCACCTAGCTAATGTGTGGTAGAAAGGGAGACTGTGACACCAGTTGGTCATCAGCAGGACTCATTTTATTAGTCACTTAGCTCTTCATTTATACACTTCTTAATTAGGTTCATGCATATTACAAAACCTAAGGTCATGATTGGTTATTTACTGTCTGCTAGAATCAGTACTTGCGACATCCTATTCTCAAGCACTTCTACATTCCTGCGATTTATGATCCGGCTCTAACTTGCTTGTGTCCGTGCAGCTGCAGCAGCTTCCTTATCTCAAGGACACTCTGCCCTGCTATGTCCTTTCTCTATCAACCAAGTTTGAACAATACTCTCCACACTAATGCTTTTAAATTTCAGTTAAGGATAGAAGTAGAATCCACCCTGAATCACTGGATATTCAAGACACATTGAAACAAGGGTCATTTTAATACAACTGAAAACTAAATTATAGGGAAGAATAGTACTGGACATGTAAAGAGTGGGACCTTCTGTTTCCTTGAAAGTGGCAGATAGCTCCGAAAAGATTTGATGTACAAGTACTATGATGATCCTATTGTGAAATTGTGGCAAAGACATATGAAATAGAATGCCAACAGAATGGCTGAACTTGAGAGCAAAATACTCTGAAAACAATTGCAGATGGAAGTCACAATTCTGATAGCTGCAAAAAGCATCTTTCTGAAAATGTGACTAGAAGAACTTATGCTTTAATTTTCCTTCAGTGAGTTTTTTTGCTTCCTCCTAGGTGTCCTTCATTCAAAATCTTGTGTTTTGTGTGGAAAGATCCTATCGTGTACCTGACTTTGGTGTCTGGGAAAGAGGAAATAAATACAACAATGGCAGCCCAGAGCTGCATTCAAGGTATGTGAGAGAACCTTTCAGTCACAGCCATTAAATGTGATTTGAGTGAGAAATAACCTGGTGTGAAAGTAGAGGCTCATGTAAGTTACTAAGTTAAGGTTCTCTAAAGATTACCAGATATATTTTTGGAAAATTTGAATTGTAATTTCATTATCAAGTGCATGCTGAAGTAACCACATAGATGCTTAGCTATTTGAGTATTCAAATTCCCATAATTATGTGCAGTTGCAGATGTATGATTCTGAAGTTTGTGTGATTTGAGGGACCTGGAGGAATAAGGATTCAGCTAGTAGTAGTTCAAAAGGAAGTGCAAAGTTCTGCATGTGCGGTGATAGGTGAGGGTAACATCTACAGATTGCATCTGGAAAGGCTCAAAATGCACATGAGGAAAGTGGACCCCAGAGAATTTTCTCAGAAAAAAATATGGAACTTGCATTTTTGGAGGTTTTGGAAACTTTTTTAGATGAGACCATGCTTGAAGCAAAACTACAGCCAAGACTGATTCAATGAGAGTAGAAACTGGACTAAATGTCGCTTTCAGCCAAGGTTTAAATCCTTTCTTAGAGGAGTATTTAAATAGTATTTGGGCTAGTCATCATTTTCTAGATAAGGTAGTTTTATCTGGGTATCAGTGATGACTTCTGTTGTGCAAATACAACTTCTCTTGTGGTTCTCAGTAATTTTTCATTTTCACCATTAAAATATCTGACTGTGAGTATAAGAAGTGTTATTGATTATAGAAGAATTAATACATAGCCCCTATTTGCAGCTTTTATAGGGAAATAACTGTACTAAAAATCAGAACCAGAATTCAGTTACATCAGTTGTATCTTCTGTTTTCCCTAGATTTTTCCAGTTCTTATACCTTTGACTTTTTGACCGTCTATATATAGCAGTGCAGCTGTTAATGAGAGTTTGTTCGTTTTTTTGGTTTTTTTTTTTCATGTTTATTGGGCCCAGTTGCACGGTGGCTGCATCTGATTCTGTTAAGTGAGGGCAGTGGTGTCAACTTTCTCTCTGTTATATGGAGAGACTTTATAGGAAGATAAAACTTTCAATTTTTCTTTCCGCTGATTTTTATCTTGCTAAGGCTGAAGACTTTCTTTCCTTCAGTGCTGATATATAACCCTATACTTCTGTTCTGTCACTTCAATTTACACTTACGGTCTTCTTTTTTAAACTTGTCTCAATCTTTTGTCATGTCAGCCTGTTTTATTCTTTCATTTCTTTTCCTATCTTTTACCATATTTCCATAGCTCTGATAACTTTTTAAAAATTGACAAGGTAGACATCTGTATTTCACCACTTTCCTGTTGTTCTGCTCTCCTCATTTTTTGTTGTCCCTTTTATCATCCCTTTTTGACTAAAAATATCGTAATTTAATTGTAAGCTGCTTGGAATATAAGCTGCTATGTGACAGAGTGGAGAGTTTAGCAGAAAGATGTACCTTGATTTTAAAAGAGAAGTTTGAAGCCAGAGCAGGCAGGGTGCACATAGAGCAACAAAGTCAATAAATTGCCGTTTTGATACGTATAGAAATGTAACAGAGAGATGAAGATATGCTGGCCATAGGCAATATAGTTAAGAGGAGACAAAGACATAACTCAGATTTTTAGTTTCATGAATAAAGTAGGAGGAATTATATTCAGCTTCATTTTGATATTAGAAATCTGTATTACCAGTCAATCTAAGAGACTGTAACAGATGTTGACTTTATTAGCTAGTTTGTCTAGTTCCTATAGTTTTGTGAGGCCACTTAGTAAGCAGTCAGTCTGAAGTAGTTTTTGTAATTTGAATGCCTATATTTTATAGTAAACTGTCAGAAAACTGGTAGCATTGTATATTACTTTTTAAAACACTAACACTGTTGGCCATTAACTAGTTTAATATTCTACTTTTTGATGCCCTGTGAGCTTAACATCTGGAATTTTGGAGTGCATGTACAAAAACTTAACATTTCATATTAATGCTTTAGCTCATTATTACTGCAGTAGATTGGACATATCTGAAGTTAGTCTGTCTGTAACTGTATATTCTTTAAAAATGGAGTTCAAAATTTCATGCTCTGTCATACTTCAAATTTCATATAAACCTGTCAAATGCATGTAGGTTTCTATTAGTTTTTTTTTTTTTTTCTTTAAAACATGTACGTGTGTTGTGAGAGAATGTTGATTTTTCCTTTCAGTTTTTAAAAGGCTGCTTCATTAAAAAATGTAGCCTTAGACTTTCAGTGAAACAATTTTCAGTCTTCTAGCATATATTTTGTGTGTACTACAGCATATAATTCAACAGCTAAATTCTTAGTATATACTGGTTAGTGATTTTAGTATTATGGCTAGTGCTTTTTTCATTTTACAACATGAACCTGCTAATTTAAAAGCTTGTTGGGAATGTTTTTTCATTGTAGATACCAGTCATGGAATTGGTAAAGTAAGAAACTTAGGAGGCTGACATCAGAAAATCCTTCTTTTTTTGAATCTAGATTTATGTGGTTTTTTATTATATTGAAAACTGGTCAGAAATCAGTCTCTTAAAGTTTAATGCTTGAGAGCTGACTACCGAAATTGTACTGAAGTAAATCCTCTGTTAATACACTATTAGCAAGACCTTGAAAACATAATGCCAGATGTCCAGTAGCAAGGTGAGAGCAGAAGCACTTTTTTCCAGATGGTCGCTGACATTTGAAGACAAAGCAAAATACTCAAAAGGATTAAAAACAAAACAAAATGAAAAAACCCACCTTGCTGCATCATCATTTTATTAACATAGAGGTTAAGCATAAAATACTCATCACAGCTCTGAAAGAGTTGTTGAATATATATTAAATTCTAGTCTGGACTTGAATTATGATAATTCTTTTTTCTTGTTTTCCTCATCAGCTCTGTGGGGTTGGCAAAAGCAGCTTTGGAAGCAATTAATGGCTTCAATCTCTTTGGCAATCAGGTAATAAAAATATTTTCTTTCTCTTTCATAGCAGAAATGGCTTACACTGTAGATCACTGCTTATTTTAAAAGTACTTTGCACAGTGCATCCAATTCCAGGTTAAAAAAATTAGATCGCAAACTGATTGCTGCTGTTTCAGGTACAGAAATTAAATCTGATAAAAATCATTAATGTCCTCACTATCAAGTATTACTTTTTTCCCTTTTGCATTTTAAACCCCAAAACTAAATGATTACATCTTCTTCTGAAAGAGGGCTTCTGTGCCAAGAAAAGGTTGTCTTTTACTGTTCTACCAGTTGACATAATATACCTCATACCTCTCCATACAAACTTTCCCTTACTTCTCTCTTTATGTGGCTTTTGACCAAGACTTTAAACAAGTTACATGTTCATCACTACTGCTATTTTATCAGCTTTAAAATTTAAATATGTTGCCTACTGGCAAGATCTTTTCTTTTGCTGTCCATTCACATGGCTTGGATTTTTCTTTCCTGATGCAGTAAAGTCAGTCAAAAAAGAAACCCTTTTCTTAGTGACTTGTGTTCTCCTTCTGCACCCTCAAACTTTACATGGATTTTTTTTTTCCCAGTTGTTTTACCCATGGTAGTATATAGCTAAAATAAAAGAATTAATGGTTTAGAGAATGTACAAAAATGGAGGAGATATGTCATTGTCAAGCTATCACTATTATTAATGAATGGGAAAAAAAGGTAGGAGTGCAGCTGAACGGGAAGTTCAATACCATCAAGTGTGAGCAGAAATAGTCATAAAGCTGCTGGTTAGGATTGCCTGTAAATTATCTGGAGAGAAGGATAGGTTGGTCAAGCCACAAAGTGGTGAGCTGAGTACACCGATGAAGCCTTCCATATTACAGTGTCTCCTTGGAAGCTTTCATTCTGCCTTATTCATATGCCCAAATGCTTACATTTCGTAAAAAAATAAATGTTAATTGATGAAACATGCTAATTTTGCTGTACCTCTTCTAAGGTTGAGTAGCATCCAAAACTTGATTTAAAAAAATGAGATCAGTAGCTTATTTTTATACTTTAGTAGCTTTTTTTTCCTGCAGCCAAGCAGTTGTTCAGAAGCAGTATATGATCTTTATAGGTTTTAATAATTTTATATTGTGACCTTGATCTGAGATACTACTTTTTTTCATATATATATATATGTGTATATATATATATATATAAAATTTTTTTAAAAAATAAAACCTCCACATATTCTTGATAGCAAGGATAGATTTTTCATTTTCTGTAATATTTGTGTTCTTTTGCAACTCAGATGGAGCTGACATTGAGATTGTGATATTTGTATGTTTCAAATATTTAGCTTTAAGAAACTAAATAACATTAATTGATTTGTCATAAATAAAACAAGGTGTGGGAGAGAAGCTGATTTAAAAAACAACCAAACAAAAAAACCCAGCAAACAAGAATGATGAGGGGCTTTCTGTATGAGCTACCATATACCACAGACCTTTATGATAAATGTGTGCATGACAGATCAAAATTATATTCTAAGTTTGCTTCTGTATGGCTTGATTAAACATGCTTAGTTATTTGTGTTTCCATTTTTCTGATATGTAAAATAGAATGAATGGATCAGGGTAGTCATATAAAGTAACAATTAGTATTTTTGTGGAATTAATTCAGATCTCTTTAACTGAAAAATAGAAGGCTTATATACTGTTTGCTTTTTTGCAGAAACTTTGCAGTTGTGCAGAGTATGTGGACATATAGCTGTGTTATATTTACTGATGAAATGTAGTGCAAAATATTTATTGCTGTTCAGACATTGTAAGCATCTTTCTAGAAACTAAATTGGAAAGCTTAGTCCATATTTTAGTCTAGATTAATGAAGCTTGCTATATTAACATTCGGTCCTAAAGAAAAGGTGGAAATGTTTTGTAAGCTGTTTTTTGTGCTCAGTTTTGTACTGTTAAAAACAATAGGAAGTTTGTTCTTGGCTTCCACCGCATAAATATGCCTTGGAAACTCAAAAATTAATTTTATACAACCCCTTACGAGTGTAACTTTGAAAATGATATTTTATTAAGTTCTGAAATGGCAGAATAAACTGCTGAATCAAAACCAGTTTAAATGCTTTGGGAGTTCATTTCCAAGAGATTTTGCATACCAGAAATCATTTTGACCTTAAGTTATGCTGCAGCAGAGTCAGTCTTTGTGTTCATCTCCAGCTGTGCTCCAGTTTCTTTTGAGAAATCCTGCTGAGCACCTCAAGAGGATTTTGTCTGCACCTGCACTAGTGCAACCCACAAAATCATCATTAAGAAATGATGAAAAAGGAAGAAAAAAGAATTAAGAAAACACACAAATTCACATAAATTTTTTTTTCATGGATATATTGCCTCAGTATTCTATCTGTACTTCATCTTCCTTAACTTACACTTAACTCAAATGTGTTAAATACACTGAAAATGTGCAGATGCTCTGAAGAAAATAATAACTGATTATCCCAAAGTTCCTGTGGCTGCTGCTGCTAGCTGCTGGGTTCCCAACTGCTGCTAAATAGAGGGGTTGATAGATGTGCTCGTTATGAGCTCCATATTTAGGTGACTGGCCCTCATGGAACAGATGCATTACACAGTCCAGCTTGGAGCTTCAAGGAAGAAGTTTCAGATGTTGAGGATGGCAGCATGGATGTGCATGGAACTGTGCTGGATGCACTGAAACCAGATGGGCAAAGGGACTGGCATTGAGATGGGGAGCCTGAGGGCAGGGGATCAAGGGCTGCTTAGTAAAAGTACCCCTGGTGTTCTCTGCATCTCACCCATTGTCTTGACAATGATAACAGCCATTTGACATTTATCAAGAATTTCCATTCCTTTTTTTGTTTTTGGGTTTTCACACAACCCTTGTGGTAACTGTTATGTTACTGCAGCTGTGATGTCAGTGCATTGAGTAACTATTTAGAAGTTAAGATCAATCTTAATCGCAATTTCAGGTACAACATATTATATAACCGTAAAAAGAAGCTAAAAATAATTAGTACAGTGATTAATAGATAATCATTTTCAATTAGGACAGCACTTGGCTCTTAATTTAATTTCCTTTAATATCCCATGCTAGGCTTAGTTTTCCCCCAGTGTACTGTGTATCTCTGAAAGAAGAGTTTTAAATCTTTATGAAGTGGTTATATACGACTTTAGCAGTAGAATTCTGTTATAACCCTTAGTAGTGAATTAATCATAGATCAATCCCTAAATCCATGCACCATTATAAATTGTGCTGATGATGTTGGAAATTTGCTGTGGAAGAATTCTGAAAGGGGGCAGCTGTGTTTCAGTTTAGTTTTACTAAGTACTTTGGAATCATTGCTACTAAAAATACCAAAACTTGTTATTTTAATTTTTATGGGCATAAAATGGTTAACCCAAGCTTCTGGTTTTAGTTTGTATTTAATCATTCTTAAATGCATCATCATCCAGAAGTAGCTTGGAGTAAATTTTAATGCTAATTAGCTGAGAATTCCTAAGTGTACTGCAAGAATTCAGTTCTATCCACATAAGCTGTTCATTTGTGAACTGGATTTTTTTTACTGGCAGTTATGGGGTTTCCAAGAAACTGCCTGCTGCTCTCTCCTTTTAAATGTGGCTTCTGTTTAAAGATTAAACAGTGTCTCAGCTATGGGATTTTTTTCTGAGTATTTCAGGAAGTGTCAAAAAGTCAACTGACTCATATAGTGTAAAATTAAAGAACAAATGAGATTTGTCGAGGAGTAGGTGTTGATAACATTGATCTTTCTAGAGTAGTGGCTTTCAAAATTTAAAACTGTATCAGTGTTCTAAATTCTTCCATAGGTGATATGTCTGCTGCACTAAAAATTTGCCTTCTAACTTATTCAGAATGCTATGTAGCCTACAGATTTGCCAAAAGTGAATGGACTGAGAGTTGAAAGTCGTAGCTGTAGTGAATGCCTCTGTGACCAGTCCTCAATAAAGTATTTTCTGTTTGGATCCTAAGTTTCTTCTTTCAAGACCAGATCTTTGTCATCACCATAGCAAGAATGGTGACATAAGAAACCTCTCTCCTCCTGCCTTACTGGGAGCATATGCGCACGGGAAATGGCCACTTGAAAATGACCATTGTTTCAAATTTGACCTAGTTATAATAATTTTAGTTGTTTGTGTGAGCTATTTTTTTCTGTATTAGTTTTGTGTATTAGATTCTATGTTAGAGACTAGTGGGTAGTACTTAGGGGTGGCTTAGAGACTGGAGCTGGAAAGGTCTTTTTATTCAGTCTGTCATGAGCATAAAACTAAAATAATTTGTTCTTATATATAAAATATGTTTGCCTGTCATATACTGGATTTTTTAGGTTAAATTTCATATAAAGCTGTAGGAAAGAATGAAAATAGACTGTCTAAAAGCATGCCAGCTATTTAAAACTGCAGTTGAGTTTCTTGCTGGAGATGGATCAGAAGTAAAGACTTTCAGGCTTTCAAGACTTTGTTCTTTTTAAAGCCCTGTAAGAAAATCTGGAAAAATGGTCTTCAAGTAAACGATACCATCCAATTTTATGAAAAATACATCCTTCATGTATTTTTTACTAAATGTTTAATTTTTCCTGAGAAGTGAGTTGGGTATGCATATTATAAAGTATAATACAACGGCAGAAAAGCAAGACATTTTTGTTTGCTATGGATGTCCTTTTTCAAAGTGATACTGCAGATAAATATCCAAGTATTTGTTTCTAACTTGTAATAAAATACTCAGCATTAACACTTGGAACAGTTTATACAGACAGAGAGAGAGAAGCAACTACTGTGGTTTTTCTTTTTTGTTCTTAATGCAGTCAGCAGTCCCTACTGTATAAGAAATAATGGAAGAGTTTAAAGCTTGAATGAGTGATTACATTCATAATTGCTAGTAGACAAAAAAAACTTAAAGTTTTTATTATCTGAAATTCTCTCACTTTCAAAAAAATTCTCTCACTTTTAGCTGTACTTAAGTTTAAAATGTATTCAACTTGTGTTGTGTTTCTTTTTCTGGCTAAAGTTGTCAGCTCCCAGACTTTTACAAATTAGCCTAAATAAAACAAAGTTACTTTCAGTTATTTTCACTGGGCTATCCTGATCTATCTACCCTTGCCTTTAAGTTAATTTTATGTTTTGTTTACAGGGCTGCTCTTGGTCTGTCATATTTGTGGATTTTGATGCCCATAACCGTAACAGACAGACTCTCTGTTCTTTGCTACCCAGGGAGTCAAGGTCTCATGTAAGTCGTTAAATGAAATTCACCTCAACAGAGTGTGAAGAAAGTGAATTGTTATGAATATAATTCTTAGCTTTATGATAGCGGTTATATTCTGTTTATTAAAAATAGGAATTTGTTGGAAAGATGTTCGATGTTTTTTACTTCTTGAATGTCACGGTGGTGTGAATGCTTCTCTGAAATGGCATTACCATGGCATAAAATATTAGGTCAGAATTCAATAAATTAAGTGGAGTTTACAGTCTTTCTGGTGATGGACTTGTCTTTGGCCTAATCACTGAGTTTCCGTCATAAACTCAGTCTCTTTATTTTTTAGACGTTATATTTCTTTCAGGTTTAATTTGTTCTTATATCTAGGAAAAAAGGCTCTTTATAAATAGACAAATATAGATTTCTTATTATTATAAAGCTATCATTACAAATAAGTAATTATCAGTGAGTAAATTTAAGCGACATATATAGAGATTTATCAAAAAGATTTTCTATTTTAGTGTTAACATTGAAAGGTAATTTTGATTTTTTAAAGCCAGTAAATTAAAATGAATGATAGTAGAGCATTGCTGTGTTTTTGTTTGTTACAGGTCCTGATAGTATTTTGCACGTGAAACAGACTATTAATCTCCAACATTAATAGTGTACTCATTTTATAGAAGAATTATAATAGAGATATAACACTGGATAATTAAAATAAAAGGCGCTGTCAGCTACTTCTTTATAGATTAATATTCCTTTAGATGTCTTTTGCTATTTATTATTTGTTAGAGATTTGAAATATTCCAGCAGAAACTGGATTGATAAATTACTTTATTTAGAATGCTGGAGAAGCAATCTTAGAATCCTTTTTATTTATTTATTAAGTTTTATGGGTTGGCCTCATCGATTTTGGCATGAATGTGTAATTGAACTGAGTGTTTCTTAGCTGTATCAGCAGAAAGAAAAAAGAGAAAAAAAATGCCATGTCATGTCAGAATTAGAATTTAAGATTTTTGTGTGTATGTGTGTTTCTGTAAGCTGTCCTGTAGTGGTGATGTACTAGTTAATAATTTTTCTTGTGCTTTTAATTCACAATAGTTTCACACGATGTCTTTACGTATATCAAATGATTTCATAGATTTAATTAATGTCTTATTTTCCTCTCCCCTTCTATAGAATACTGATGCAGCTCTTCTGCCTTGTCTTAGTTATCCTGCATTCGCTTTGGATGATGAGGCTTTGCTCAGTCAAACACTAGATAAAGTTGTTAGAAAACTGAAAGGAAAATACGGGTTTAAAAGATTTCTGAGGGATGGATACAGAACAGCACTGGAGGACAAAACACGGCGCTATTATAAACCAGCAGAAATTAAGGTAAAGAAATATGTGGCCTATATAAGGTTTTCTAAAATGTTTAGGCAGTCCTTAAGCTTAAGAAACAAAATAAAAAATAAAGAAAAGCATATAAACAAGCAAAACCACTTTTCGGAATATTGAATTCTGCAGTGATTCTTAATCGCTTCTGATGAACGAGATGGCTTTTGAGCAGTCTTGAGAGATTGCTAAATCAGCAAGTTAGTCATTGATTTGTTTTGTAAATGAATATGCTTCCATTTACATTTAGGGCACAGTTGATTTCACATAACAAATAGGGAAGTTATTTATTGTTTTATTTATTTCACAGCTGAATACAATCTGAGTGAATAGAAAAGATTTTTGCTTTTTACCACAGTGTTTATCAGTAAAGGTTACATAAATGAAAAAAAAATCACGAATAGTTTTTTGGGGAGATAAAACGCAGATGATAAAACTATTCTGTCTGAAAACAAGCTGCAGCGTTTGTGAAGGCACAGTGAAACTGCTTTTAGTAAGGCAAAAATTGTAAACTAAAGGAAGAGCTTGTGTACTAAAGTATTTTCACATTAATGTTTGTTTCTTGCTGCTTTGAAATGGTTCAGTAGGATTTGCAAATGCATTTTTTTTTTAAACCTAAATGTTGAAATGTCTCATTATTTTTATCCTTTTTAGCTTTTTGATGGCATTGAGTGTGAATTCCCTCTGTTTTTTATTTTCATGATAATTGATGGTAAGTATGGCTTTACATTCTTCCTCTATAAAGACACTGTAGCATTGTAGAGATGGATCATAAAGAGGAAAAATATAAAACAATTTCCTGTCCTGGAAGAATAAACCATAATTCAGTGATAAGTATGTCACTCAGAGTTTTGCGTTATGAGGAAAAAATACCCTCCAACTCCCCTGCACTGCTACGTATTTCAGCATTTTTAAAGTGAACTCTGCTTTTAAAATGTGATTCGGTATGTGTTTTTCTAATTTTGCATCAGTGCCACTAACTCCTGCATTGACTTTTAAGCCTTAAAGCCTTGCATAATTATCAGAACCTCACAGAACACAAGAGCAGTGGAATTATTGCTGCTGAGAAAGAGTATATTGATAAACTGGATGTTGCTGCAGACCTTTTCAAGTTGGATGTTCTCTGGCAAATGAAACAATTTAGAAGAGAAGAAAGCAGGGCATAAGGACACTGTTGACCAAGTTTTTCTCTGAAAGGCCTGTATTTCCAGGCCTAACTTTTCCATGTTGAGAGAAAGTCTGAATAAGAAAATGAGAAAGGGTTACAGTCATCCTGCTCTGTAAATGGATGAAATTCTGGATGGAGTTTATAACGTTTAGTTTTTTTCTTCAGAGTGTGAAATATGTTTTCAAGTGAATTTGGTGCACTGAAATCTGCTGTCTGCATGGACTCTTCTGTGCCCATCATGTCCATCACTGTGCCCATCTTTTGAACTTATAATTGTGAATGATACCCAAAATCCAGGAGAGAAGTATTGGTATTTTTTGGCTGCCCACTTGTGGTTTGGAAAGAACAACAAAAAAAAAGATAATCTTTACCTTTCAGCAGTAGAATAAAGAAATAATTTTCTCATCTTTTTCTTATAAAGAAAAAAATACAAATCACACGCCTCACAAATATTGTCCTGATTTTTTGTTTACCATAATCTCATGAAATAGGAAATTCCATTAGTAGATATTGTGTATGTGTGTGTTTAGATTAGACACCAAGCTGTGCTTTTTCCTTTTATAAGTGTACTGTCATGAGTCAGTTGAAACATTCAGGGTTTCTGAAGGCGATAAGGCTGGGTATGCTCTTTGCTATAATGCTTACAGACAAAAAATGGTTTAAATATGCAAAAACTGTTCTGAATTGTTTGTGAAGCTGTGGTATTAAAGTCATGCAGCGATAAAATTATCTAAGCTTAATAGACACATTAAAATTGTGCATAAGAAACAAAGTAGAGCAACATTTACATATTATGCAAAGATTTTGAAGTACATTGTGGTTGTAAAATAAAACTGGTGATTGTAGAATAAACTGAAAGATATGAAGTAAACAAGCATGTCCTTTTTTTAAAAAAACTTGTAAGTTATGTTAAGTACATGCAGAGTTACAGAGAGACTTAAAAACTTGCAAAAATACAAAGACATAGGAGGAGTAAATTACAGTTAAATGTAATTAAAATAAAGATAAACAAAACTCAAGCTCCATTACATCATAATTACCTATTATATTGTAACTATTACATTGTAAATATTGGTTCTGCTGAAAGCCTTTTTGCCCATCCTACACATGCACAGAGTATGTGGGAAAGTTTTTGAACAAATGTATACTAGAGTACTGAGTATCTAGGCAACTCCTGATAACTGAACTGGGTTACCTCTGTAAGAGTGGGACGCGGCTCCATTAAATAGGAAGGGAGAGAATCCTGTAAATCATAGTTCGTAACAACCCAGTTTTGCTCACGTTATTTGTTTTCTTTTTGAAAGAACAGCAGAACATACTCCAGTATGTTCATATATATACAGTTTTTCTTTCAGAATACAAAATAATAATCTCATCAACTTTTCTATTCTGTCAGTGACAGCTTTCTAGTATTTTTAGATATGAAGAGCAGAAATTCTCGCAACTACATACTGCAGAATTAGCTATACATTTTCTATTAGTACTCAGAGAAATTCTGTTATTCCTTATGGGTCATGGATCATTATTACCCAATACATCTTTGCTAGATGATTCTTAATGTAAAACAACTATTTACACATAAGTGTATTTGTTTACCCTCTACAGTATCTTAACAAAAGTAATTTAAATATATAGGCAGTCAAAATACCGCTTTTATGTCATATGTGCCCCAGGCAGAGGTGTGAGGTGTTTGTTTGTTGGTTTTCACTGTTATGAACATTGAGTTCACAGAATAGCTTCCTCATCCATTAAATGAATTACTTTTTTTGGTTATTTTTAGGAGTTTTTAGAGGAAATTCTTCTCAAGTAAAGGAGTATCAGGATCTTCTTGATCCTTTGCTTCAACATACATCTGAAGGTATTGTGACAATAATTTCATTATTTGGAAAAATTATGCTGATATAACTGTAAATTTCCTACTGTATGCTGTTATTCCTCCTCACTAAAGTACTGTTTGGCATAACCCTTGGTTTATTACACTAATGCTGGTTTTGAGAGATAATAATGAGTGGCGATTCAGGATATGTTTTTTCCTCTTTTCAACTCATTTCATTTTGTAAGGGAAATACTCCTATAATGAAATGGAATGTGATTTATTTACTTAATGTATTTATTTTACAACTCCATAGGGTGTCCTGTTGTGCCCAAGTATTATTATGTGCCAGCTGATTTTGTTGATCTGGAAAAGAAAAACCCTGGCAGTCAGAAGCGATTTCCTAGTAACAATGGACGTGATGGGAAGTTTTTCCTGTGGGGACAGGCAGTTTACATCATTGCAAAGCTCCTGGGTAAGAAACTGAATTCAAACTCTATCAGGTTTTGAGTTGTCAGCTGTGAGGGATATTTGTATGGCTAGTGCTTTTCTTGAATATGAACAAAAATATTGGCCTAAGTTTTGAATGGTCTGTGGGTGGCATTTGTCCTCTGCCTTTGTTCATATGTGATAGACAAAAATTGCTTTTCATTCTTCATTTGATGTTAGATTTTCATGCTGCGTGCAGCACACTGTGAAGCTCACTAGGTTATTTCGTAGAATCTTCAAAATGCTCTCAATGTGGTAGGCTTCTCATTTGCTTTTTTTTTTTTTCTTCATGGCTGTCGCTCTGAGAAACTGTATTACATAAACATGATGCTTACTCTGGTTTAACT
Organism: Nothocercus julius; assembly: GCA_013398735.1. Classification (NCBI taxonomy): domain Eukaryota; kingdom Metazoa; phylum Chordata; class Aves; order Tinamiformes; family Tinamidae; genus Nothocercus; species Nothocercus julius. The sequence continues at coordinate 2,832,231 of VZSV01000008.1, read as the reverse complement.
CTCTCTCACCTGCACCTGTGTCTGTGCAGTGATGTTTATAAATTGTTTCTAACACTTCAGATTCATTATAACTTTAAGCAAGGTAAGTTGAAATTTTGAACAGCTGCAATCTTACTTAAAAGTGATAATGTTTTCTTTAGTCTGTGATGGTTTTACCCTTACTGGATGAGCATTTGAAGGTGCATTTTGAAGGCTGACCATTATAATTTATGGTGAATTTCAGTCCCAAACTTGTATTCTTATTTGAGAGAATCAAAGACTAGTGCAAAACAGTTGTTAAAATATTCTACTGAGCATAGGAGTTTCTTAATATTTCTTGTAGGAGAAAGATCAGTCTTTGTTCTAAAGACTTATTAATCAGCATATTGTGTTCTAAGTATGTTTTTCTCTGAACACAGTATAAGGGAAGCAGGCTGTCATTAGTAAAAATGTAAAAGATTGAAGGGGATATTAAAAAGTAAAGACTTGGACAGACCTGCTCTTATATCTTCAGATACAAGCACAGAGCAGAGTCAGCACAGTGTTCTGTCTGATTGGCTTCACTGTATGAATGCATAATGCATTCTATTTTTAGCAATATTGTAGTTAAATGCACCAAGCAATCTCATCTTTAATTAAAAAAAAAAAAAATCTAACCTCTATAATTAGTGAAATATCATTCAAAAGTGTTTCCTTACAGTACAGACAGTACTGTACAGTAGTCCCACTTTACTAAATCTCCTAGTATTCATACTATGTTAGTATTTCTGTATTTCCATACCTGAAGAATGTTTGTTAAATTATTGTTTGCCAAATACTGTTGGTCTAACCTGTTTTGTTTCCATTCTTTCTTAAATACTACTATTGTGAATCATGCTAAATCACTTTTTGAAATGTTATTAGTATCTACTTCTACCATCTTTGTGATTTTTAAACTTTCTCTGTATTCTGTATTTTTCCTTCCTCCCCTTAGTCCTCTGCAGTATTTTCCCTCTTTTCTGAATACCTGCTGTAAATAGAGCTTGCAAATTTTACCACAAAGTTAAATCTGTTTAGCAGTGCTGATTATAAAATATCAAGAACTCCATCTATTCATACCCGTTTATGGTTGATATATTTAATTGTGCTCCTTTCTAGGCGCTGTTGGCAAATGTACCTGAATTTTGTCCTTGTTAGAATTCTTTTCTTGTGTGTGGTAGTAGTGGTATGTAATTAATTGAAAGCCTGCCTCCAAACACTTTGGTTTCTGGAAAGGAAAGGTGCTAGTTCTTCTTTTCATCATCTGTTCCAGGAGTTGCTGGGCTTGCCTCAGGAGTAGCAATTAAAACTATTTTTTCTCAGGCTTCTGGTTTCTGTTGCGTGGGCAGGTACACAGCACCACCTCTTTAGATCTCTCCTGTCTGTGGGCCTAGTGTCTTCCTGTTGCTGTTCGAACTTCTCTAAAAGCAGCAGCTTGAGACTGAGTCAATTCTTATACATCTCATTGCCTCTCACAGAGATACAAAAAGTACTAGTAAAGGTCAAATTGTAACTCTGATCCATAGAGGCAGGGAAAGTATCTGCCAACAGCAGTAGGCACTCGCCACATGCATAAGCTGTGGTTGTGTGTAGTAGGTTGCCTGTGCAATTTAAGTAGATACCCCTTTTTGCTTGCTTTATAACAAAAAGCATGCATTTTGAAGAGAGTGATGCAATTTTTCAAAGGCAATTTCTATGTCTGGATGAGGTTTGCCAAGCCCTCCTTTTCAGAACATAGGAAGTCGTATCAGGAAACAAGGTATTATCTGTTTAACACAGCTGAACAGTCACTGTTATTTTATCTTTCATTTATTTGCTCCCTTTTATTGATCTGGTACTTTTCCTCATGATTCTTGTATCCTTCTGTGTGGATTCAGTGCAGCCTGGAACTAGGTTACAGGTTTGTAGGAATATTTATAGAGCATAGATCCAAATGGATTAAATTTTGTCAGCTTTTGCTGATACAAATGATGAGTTAATAAAGGAAACTGCTTTTGGATTCCAGTAAACTTGGGTTTTTGATTATGGTTGTCATAATTTCCTGAGATTCTTCCTTTAAATACAGTTGTAAATATTGAAAATTACTTTAAATGTCATATTATTATACTTATATAATTACTTCAATGAAGAAATGATTTTGGCTACATATTTTAATTGCTGAGCAGTGTAAGTCAATGCAAAAGAACAGTGGAAAAACAGAATTCTGGAAACAGCTTTGGCCTTTAAGAACTATGAGGCAAAAAGGCCATTGATTTTGCAATAATTTAATTTCTTTTATAGCATCAACATTAATGTAAGTAATTAAAGAGTCCTAAATGCCTTTAGATGACATCAGAAGTCTGCTTATGTGCACTCGAGCTCAGTTCAATGTTTTCTTTAAAATATGTTTTTGTAGCTTGTGCCTGTAGGCTAATAAATTGTATGTGATAATTTTCTAAAATCCAGATTCTTTTTCTTTAAATAGCCAGCTGAGCATGCACTGTGCCCCTGCAGGAGGTTTCCTGGGGGCAGTGGGATGCTGCAGAGAAAGGAACAAGAAGCTGGGCTGCGGTGGGAAGAGAGACTGGAGCAGGCGGGTGCGGAGGGCCAGGGCAGCTCCTGCTGGCTCTTGGACTGCCTCTCTCTGCATGAGGCCCGGCGGGGCAGTGGCCACAGCCCTGGCACAGCTCCCAGCAGCACCCACCTCTCTCTTGTCCACTTCGGTGAGCTGCTCAGCCACAGTGTCCTTTTCATCTGCCCCTGCATTTTCTGTTCTGCTCTCCATGCTTTTAAAACACTTCCAAGCCTGAACTAGAACACGCTCGCGTTTTTAAACTGTTTAAATTCAGTCTTAGTCTACTGTGCAGGGTAGTGTTCAGGAGAATTTTCATTATCAAAGCAGTAGTTTGGTTTTGAATTGCAGCTGAGTTTAGGTAATGCCATCATCAGTTATTTGTCTTTTGGACTAACAGTTCATTTCCCATTGTAATTGTTGACTTATTTACAGGAGACATGAAAACGCACTGTGACCTCCTCTACAGCAAAAATCAAGGAAGGATTGGGCTGTTTCATGCAAAATGAGATTTTGATGGGAAGTGCTTATTTAAAGGTTGTAATAACTCACAACAGATAATGAGTCTTTATTTAAGACATTTGTTGAAACTTTTTTATAGGCTGCTTCAACTGGAGTACTTGATTTCCTTTCAGGATGGGAAGAGTTTCTCCACTTAATGTTTTCTACACTGCATCTTTTCAAGTTTCATGTATATCTAATTATTCTCCAGAATTTCTTCCTGTGCTATCCTCATTGATATTTAGCTACAGTTTTGTCCCTTTTAGGATTATGGACATGTAATATATGACCTTGAGACAGAGGCTCTATGTTCTTCAGAGCTATATATATTTTTGATTGAATTTCTATCCAAAGCAATAATAATTCCATAAATTGTGGGCAAAAGTTTTTTGTGTTGTATGTATGCGTGTGTTTGTATGTGCAGTAGAGTATATTGTCTGCATATGTTCTTTTGCAGTATACTTTTGCAGACCTGACTACATAAAATACATTTGCCTGCATCTTTCTCAGAAACCGTGGAAATTACTCAAGTCATTTTCTATTTTTACTGTGGTTTCCTTTCAGCTGACGAGTTAGTAAGTCCTAAAGATATTGACCCAATAGGACGTTATGTACCTCCGCAGGATCAACGGAATGTTAGCTTGAGATTCTCAAATCAGGTAAGCCTAAGCTTAGCTTAAGTCAATTTAAAACCTAATAAAATGCATTGCCTGAAAAAATATCATCAGTGTGCTATATAAGTTTTTGTATATTAGAATTAAAGTGCTAAGAAAATACTAAATGCATGTACACTTTCTTAATTGATGGAGGATTTTGTAAGGAAGATTATAGTAAGGTACAATAAAAAATGATAGATTAACCAAAGTTTAATAAATGCTAATAAGTGCTAATAGATAAAGTATATGTTTCTTTGAAATGCAGGATAGGTTAGGAAGGTGAGAAGTAAGCTGCTATTTTTAATCCTTTAAATCAGTTACTACTTAAATGTGGAATTTTCCAAATTCTGTAAGTATTCTTCTGTGATTAGCTCCTAAGAGCTGCAAGGGTGAGTTGCTTTTTGCTATATCTGGTACATACGTATGTGTTCCTTTGTTTGGCTTATGTGCACACCAGGTTTGAATGCTCAAAGAGGGGCATTATTGGGACCTTTTAATTGAAATCTCCAGTGGGTAGATTAACAGCACAAGATCATGGTCCATAGGCAGGTAACTTCCTAATTGCAGAGGTAGGAACTGTGTGGATGACAATCTATAAGTAAAATGTAAGGAATATATACTTGAAAAGTTTCTCTTTTAGCTCTGTGTATTTCTTAGCAAATCATAAAATATAAAGTATTTATCTTAAAATCTTCCAAGATAAGAAGTGAACAAATGTCTTTTGAGACATTTATTTTTCTTGTTCTATCCAAATGCTGCTTAAACCCTGTTTTCTACTGTTTCCTGTTACCAAGGTAATGCAAATGCCTGGTACCATCTGATTACCTATGAATGAGGCTTCTCATTGTTCACCCAGCAGCACTGCCACTCTGTTAATAGGAGATAATGAAAGCTCAGAGACTTCATTTCCCAGTTCCTGTTGTTTGTTCGTACAAATTGTACAGCATACGTAGTTTTAAGAGTGCCATTAGAAAAAGTTACCCTGTACTGAGTGTTGCAGCCCATCCAATTTTTTGTTCAGAAAATTAGCAGAAATCTTGACAGAATTTGAAGCTTGTAAAATCGTCCTGGGCCTTTACTTCCCCACAAACCCCATTCTTTTTACTTGATTCTTGAAACCATTAGCATGCTCCAGTAAACACTCTGAAGAAGCTCATGAAGGTTTGTTCCAAAGATGCTGCATGACTTATCAGGGAATCTGCTATTAGAATGGTATACCTTTTTTTGAGGGTATCCTATATATAATAAGGAATTTTTCAGACATTCAGAGAAGTATCCTCTACGCTGACAACATGCCGAAGTAAGAGCAAATTCTCTTTTGGTTCGTTTATGGGTCAGTAAAGAATTTATCTTAGGCAATAGTAGGCAAAATTCAGCAATATAGTAAGGATTCTAAAGATTAAACACTGTTGAGGGAATTGAAAATTATAATTGAAATACATTCATTTTGCTATTTTGCTTCATCACCAATGAATCTCATTCTGGCCACTTAAAAGCAAAAATAAAAGGAGATTGTAATTGTGCTTCTCATGGGCAACCTGGTAGAATTGATTCCTGTTAATCTTTCCCTTTAAACGCTGCCTTTAGTTGCTTCAGTTTGCTCAAATTTTGCCTGAAAGTTTCCGTAGTTGGGATCAATAATAAGAATATTTTTGTTGTCAACATTTGAAGGGCAGTGATTCTTGAGAAGATTACTGATGAACAAGACAAATGTTGTCTTGTCTCTTGGTTTCTTGCTTTCAAAGGGGTTTCTTCTATAAAATCTGCATGGAAATCTCACTTAGATCAAGGTTGCTCAGCAATTCCTGTTACTATGGATATCCTTGTGTGCGCAAGAGGATTTGAGATTGTCAGTTGTTCAGTATCCTAAGTGTGAAACAAAGAAATGAAGGATCAAGACAAAGAAGCCCTGAGGTCCCAGCACTGCCTGCCCTCCTACACTGGAACTGCTTTGTTGTAAGAAAGTGATGCGTGCTTTGCTTGGTATATAAAAGATGAAATTCTTCGAAAGATAATGCAGGTACTACCCAAGGTGGCTTACAAGAAAGGAGGTACTTCTGAAGTAGGGAGATTTTGACAGGTGTGGTATAAGGTGTTTAAGGCCACCTTATAGGTAACCCACAGGTTTGCTAGAGCACTGCTCTAGCAAAATGTAGCCGGAATGGTGAGTGTCCCGGGGTACTGACAAGGAGGCTGTGCGGTTCTGTGGGTAGGTTTGTATTGAAGCAGGTACCATACGTGGTATGTTACACTGTTATGTTAGTATCAGAGCAGAATGTTTGCTGCTCCTGGTTTTAAATCAAGTTTGTCGTCATTTAGAGATTTTTTCCACAAGGTTCAAAAGTGAAAGGCAGATGCATTTATGCATGTGCTGCATATGCAATGTGAGGTGTGTTTCCTCAGCAAATGTCTCTCACAGTTGAAGTCAGCAAACTTCAGTGAGTTTCAACTGACTGCCTTGACCTTGCCTTTTTATCTGCATTTTGCATTTGCTTAAAGAGTTTGTCTGAATGTTTGATTATGCTATTTTATCTAGTTGAGTTAATTAATGCAAAGTGTTAAGCATTTGCTTTAAAGTGCTAGGAAATGGACTAAAAATAAAATATGAAATGAGAGCACCACACGTATTAGTTAATTATGTTTTCATGAGTCAAAACCAGTTTATTTCCTTTAATGATACCTTCTCTTTCCCATATAACTAAAAAATTACTAAGTTGAATAACAAGTAAAATAATTTCTGGGTTTATGAATTTAATTCCTATAGACATTAAGCCTGGAAGATTTGTTTTGGAAGACAGTATACTAAAAGAAAGGCTCTTTATTTATATTTGAAGCCATGTACAATAGCTTCAGAAAACTGCTGAAGAATATTTTTAAGATGAATGTGACTTCCATATAGGTAAATTCTGATATTTTGGTGGCACTGAATGTAATTGCTGTAACTACTTGCCATTGAAAAACATGATTAATGGTTTTGTGTGGCTTTGCCACTTGAAGAATGTTTGATGCCCATATCATCAGGTAGATTTAAGCAAGCAGTGATTATTAAAGCACTAGTTTTCTTATTGTTTTGAAGTACCAGTTGAGAATATTCTTGAATGAAATGACTATATACCTACAAAAGCAAAAATGCAATGACAGTGGCAATACTTCTCTAAGAATTACTTCTGCAAAAGCCTCACTTCAGGCAAATTGATACATCATATGAAAGAAATGGATTCTTAGGTAATTTGCTTCAAATCAGTTCTGTGATCTTAAAGTTTTATTTGGCTCATAATCTAAAGGTAGTCCTGAGGGCGAATGAAACTCTTGGAAGGAATTTAAGGATTTCAGACACATTCTTTCTTAAGCAGGAGACACTTTCTGCAACTATTGACTTCTAAATCATCACTGACACTTCCAGATCTTATGCTAAAAATTACAAGGTTTTGTCTACCTATCCTTCTCCCATGGACCTCTTTGTGCTGTTTTTGTTTTCTATTTATTTTTTAATAAAATTGAAAAATTTTATTTTTTCAATTTATTACTTCAAATCTTGTTGGTTGTTGCTCTTTTCTGAGAATTTAGTGGTGTTGACTGAGCTGTTATGCAAAAATAATTTTATATCATTTGCTACAAAGAACTTCTGTACTGCATCCTTTTATGGCTGTTGTTTTGCTGTTCTCTACTACCTGTTCAAGCTGCAGAGTAGAAAGTGTGGGAGGAGTTTGTACACATATGTGCTTGTAGTTTCACTTGGAGAAAGTCTCTTGGAAAAGTGTAACTACACTGATCATCAAAGTCTACTCTACTCATTCAGTCTTCTTAATTATTACCTTTCTAAACCAATTCATCCCTTATTCTGATTTCACGTCAAAAAAAAAAAAAAAAAAAAAAAAAAAAAAAAAAAGGTGCTACCTTCTTGTCTTCCATTTTTCAGTCAATCCCTTTGAAAATTGGCATCATGGATATTCTGGCAGCACTTTGAGACTTCAGAGGTTTTACTGAGCCATACTGTCATACAGGAATGTGAGGATGTTTATGCAGCTCTGTGCTGTAGCTACTAATTCTGCACTGAAAAAGATAAAGAAAATACTGACATTACTAACTTGTAGAGATTACTAGAAAACTGAGAATCATTCAGAATTTGTTCTGAAATGGTTTTTACTTTCTTCTAACATGAAATATCATTGTGGTAACACATTCTATAAGTCAATAAATAGAACCTTGTGTGTATGTGTTGACCAGCTGTTAAATCTTGTTGGAAACATTTTATCTTTTTAAAAATACATGGTTTAGTTACATTTTTAGGACATTTATACTTAATACATAGATTTATACACTTGAATCACATTAAAGTGTTGCTGAATCAGTAATGGAGTTTGTCATTGGGATACTGAGGAAGCACTTTTACTCTTTTTGATTGTATAGTAAATGCCTGAGTAAGTACCCTGCCAAAATACTGACCTGCTTTTCTCATTTGTCTTTCTGAACATGATTTTAATTTTAGAAGGCACTAAGCTAACAGTGCTCTTTCTAGTATTCTAATGTTCTTTGCGGGATCTCTAAAATAGTGAAAATGTGGGATGCTGCTTAGGTAGCATGACCAATCTGTGGAAGCTAATAAACACAAATTACTGATCTGGTGATCCGAAAGCAAACACCAGAGCACAGAGCACTTCTCCGTACTGGAGAGGCTATATTTTACCATTTGCTGCCTGCAGACTTTGTGTCTGAAGATCCATTGTCAGGCACACAGAAATGTCAACATGAATGACTTCAGGGTTGATTTGGAAAGCAGTTTTAACAAGATTAACAGATTAAATATCAGTAGAATGAAAGCTACATCATGAATTCTAAAACTCACAAAATCTGGTAATAGAGGACAGTTTCATTTCCTATAGAAAATGGGATCAAATGAGCAGTGTAGTCATGTTGATGAATGCTAATAGTAAAATATTTATTTCATCAGTCTGTGTCCTTAAAGAAAGACAGAAAGACAATACGGATTATAATATACTGTAGGACTATGTTATATATCATATCCATATAAAGAAATATTTCCTCAGCTAATTTAACACCCCCACACACATATTTTGCACTGCATTTCTCAGGGAGAGGTCTGTGCGTGTCGTATGCTCCATTTTGCAGAGCAGACCCCAGATTCTGTTGCTAGTTTTAGACTGTGTTTCAAAACACAAAGGAAGCTAGTGGCAATCAAAGAAGTTCTGTGTGCTAATAATTTGCTTTGTAATGCTAACGGTCAGTAGCAGTTCTTGTAGAGTCCCGTTCATGAGTTAAAAAAGAAAATGGAATCATCTGTGCTCCATTTACTTTGCTAAAAGAAGATTAATGCAGGGCATTCTCATTCACAGAGGAGTACTCTTGAAACAGATTCTGTACAAGAACTTACTTTATTATTCCTTTGTAATATTTCCATAACCAAAGAGAAGGTACTATAACAGTTTCAGTTGTTGCAATCTATTTTGGAGAATTTAGTATATAAGCAGGCCTGTTTTGTAACAGTTGAAAAAAAGAGGTGGTGTTTTTTTTGTTTGGTTTTGTGTTGCTTTTCACTGGAATATCTGAAAGATGATTTATTACTCTCTTGTACTTAATTTTATTTTCAACAAATGTTGAACTCAAAATTGGCAGAATAATTTATCTTTTGAGTTAGCTTGAAATGTATGCGCAGATTTACAGTTAATTAATGAAATTCTCTGACTGCATGCAACAGCTACATTCCTTTTAATGCTTCTGCTGAAGACTGAGTAGTTATTCATGAGGACTTCACCTAATTCCCTGGAAATGGAGGTTAGTGCCCACTAATGATATTGAGAAGAGAACAGCAAAAATGAGTTAACACAGTTAACACAATTTTAAAACAGTTAAATCTTATTTTAGAGTTTGAGGCATTCTGGTGTCATTTCTGTTTGGTGAAAACAGCCTGGTGTGGTAGCAGCGTTGTCCATAAAGCATTTATCAGTATTTACATGCTTTCCGAGATGTTTTTAAACAATTTAGATGATGTTCACAGCAGCAAGAGGGGTTAGGTAGGTGAAGCCCAATTGCTGCCCTTGCAGACTATCTTTGATATCCTCATCTTGCTCCATACGCCTGGCAAGCCCCGTAGGAACCATTTTAATCGATGCTCTGATATTGTACCCACTTTCTCACATGTTCATGATGAATGGATTTTTTGGGGAGTTTTGAGGTTTCCTGGGGAGCGAGGCAGGAAGGCGCGTGGTGAGAGCAGCTGTCCTCAGAGACTGCAGCAGAGGAGCAGCACTCAGCTGCTCTGTCCTCTTGTGCCAGGACCGGTGTCAGGGGTTTCTCCTTCAGCCTGCCGTGACGGTTTATAACCGTCTTATAAAATTTTTGGAGAGGAAGAATAAAGGTCTGGCTTGTAATTTTGTCTCCTGAGAACACTGGGATATATTTCTCATTTGCACAGTATGGATAACAGAGTTGAAGCAGCCCCTTTTCCCTACTACCCAATGTGAAAAAGGAAGGCAGAGAGGTGAACCTGGGGCGAGGGGGCTAGTGCAGTGTCTTGGGGAGACAGTGACTGATGGTTGTGTAAAGAGCTGCTTATCTGGGGAGCTGGATAAACCTGGATGTGAACACACCTAGAGGGAACTTTTAACAACAATATCCAGATATGTTTAGTGGAGTGTTTAGGAATTTAATGCTTTTTTTCTGTTTCTTTCGCTTTTATACGTAAATGTGTTTGTGTGTGTGTGTGGCTAATGCTATGTGTCACTGTCATTTTTTAAAAAGGGTAATGTACCTTATTTCATGAATATTGTGGGGTTTTTATGGTTTTGGTTTCTATTATTTTTGTAGATCACTATTTACAATCACCCATGATAGTTTTTTCAAACTATTTCACACAACTGTGTCTTCTAGCATAAAAATGTTGAAGCAAAAAGTCATTTAGAAATGACTTCAGAAAAAGATTGCAGTAGCTATTGATAAATTATTTCAAGTGCATCATTCTATGAAATCTTGCATATAGGAGATAGATTTAAATTAGAAATGAAGGAACCATCAATTTATTAATTTTTTTCGCCTCAGTATTATTTTCTAGTTGTGCATATACAAATTTATAGCTAAAAAATAGTTCAGAGCGAAGAATACAGTTATGCAACAGATATGGAGAGTAAGTCCATAATATTTCCCCAAGGAAATAGGGAATATTTTCTTGGACTTCATGATTTTTGTTTAGACTTTCATTTGAAGAAGCCTTTAAAAGAATCTCGTTTTTTCAATAGTGAAAATAGAAGTGGGAGGAATCTTCATAAACCATTCTAATTTTGAGATGAAGTTCATGGTTTCTGCTCTCTTAAAAAGAACAAACAAACAAAAAACCCTTTTGTTTAGTCAGGACCCTAACTGTTAAAATCAGACTTTGTGTTGTGCCAGTCGTGCTGTGGTTTTTCTTGCTTTATCATAGCTCGTGTAGAACCTGCAGTGGCTCCTGTAACTGAGTCATGTCCCTGCATACAGTGTGAGCAGCCTTCGTATTTGTTTGGAGACAAAGACCTGCATCGGTGGAGGGTGAGAAGGCACAGTTTGATGTTCAGGATGAGATAGGTCATTACGCAGTCCCACTCAGGCTTTGTTTTACAGCAGTCATTAAGTTGGGTGTTAAATTAAAGATCAATCCCTAGTTAGGTCAGGAACTATCTATAAATGGCTGCTGGGTTGGAGAATGCTCTGGCATTTTCTGCCGAGTCTTTGCTTTTTGTTTTAAAAATGTAGTATATGTTATTGTCACTTCTGCCTTCTATTCTCCATTTGTATACATTATAATACTTCTGTCAAAAGCTTATTTCATATGGGAAAAAAAATGAGGATCTTCAGTTGAAGTTGCATTCATTTGAATGAAGCCAGACATGTCTATCATATTCATGAAATGTTTAATTTCAACATTTGAAATGTTGCTGTATCTAATAATAAATATTTGGTTAATAATGCTAAGAAATGTTTCTTTTTTCTTTGTAGGGTCCTTTAGAAAATGATTTGGTGGTACATGTGGCTCTCATAGCAGAAAGTCAGCGGTGGGTATTTATTTTTATTGAGACTGTTTAAAGGAAATATTTTAAAGGAATGTTTTCATGAAACGTTGAGTCCTAAGGTATCCAAGGAAGCATGAAAGAAATTTAGATGCTCATATATCTGCAATATCTAATCTGTTAAAATAAAGATTAATCTGTGATTAAAATTTGTCCTCATTTTATTTGTAGCCTACAAGTTTTTCTGAACACATATGGAATCCAAACTCAGACACCCCAGCAGGTGGAACCAATTCAGATATGGGCTCACAAAGAACTTGTCAAAGTAAGGAATTCTGCCTTAATAAACTGTGTCCGTTCTTTGTAACTAAGGGAATTTATAACAAGCTATTAGAGTTGAATCTCTGGGTTTATGTACCTTTCTGTGTTACTGCAATTTATTTATTTATTACAAATTATACTAACCCTGGTCAGTTGTACATACCTAGCTAGAGCCTTCAGTACCACATGAAGCCTAGAAGTTGTATGTTACTTCACCAGCCTTTTACCTTTTACCTTCACTGCTGGTTACCAGCAGTGTGAAGACAACACTCTTTTAATGAAAAGCAGTGTGAACTGTCTTTTCCCTGTCATGAGCAATATATTTTCCTGAAGTTGTTATTAAAAGGAAGGAGGGGGATCTGTAAACGTCACATCCTCTGTAGCAGCTTACTGGACAGCTGACAGTGCTGCAAATCCCATGGAAATGAATGGCTGTCAGGGAACAGTCTATTTGTATCTTCCTTTCTTGCTTCTTACCTTTCTTGCTTCTATTAAGTAGCTGTTTTCCCTTTGTTCTAAGTATATCCATTTTTAATTAAATGTAGTCCTTGAAATAAAAATACATCAAATAGAGTATTCTTTCACTGTGTTGATTGTTGGATTGTTGTTATGTGGATGTATGTTTAAAAAAATATATATAGAAGGATTACTTTATTTTACCACAATTTTACCAATCTTTATTTTCTGGTTAAAGCTGAATGCACACAAATTCACAGGAACTGAGACAGAGGAGGACTATAGGAAGATCTTATGTCAAGCTTTTCCTTAGTTTTTGTGATTCTTTTTTACAGGCTTACTTCCATTTGGGTGTCAATGACAAACTGGGACTATCTGGAAGACCAGACAGACCTATAGGATGCCTTGGAACATCAAAGGTTGTTGACTTAGTATTATTATCTTATGGTTATTAATGTACGCGATAGACATGGAATTAGCGTCTGAACTTGAAAAACTATTTTAAATATAATTTTATTCACAAATTTTAATTTCAAGTCCTTGAAATGTATTTTGTAAACCTGTAATTTTTTAAGAAGAGACATGCTCACACATCCAATTACAGTAACACTTGGCCAAAATAGGCTACAGGATAATGAAGTATTCTGCTTTAAATTATAATGTAGATCAGTATACCTGATAAATAGCAGAGAACCAAAACACAAATATGCAGGTTTTATATTTAGTGGTCTTTTTGTATTAAACAAATATTTATTAAATTACTTTTTCAAATATTTTAAAGAAAAGATTAATGGAATCTTTATCTCCCAACAGATTTATCGAATACTAGGAAAGACTGTAGTTTGCTACTCTATCATTTTTGATCTAAGTGATTTCTACATGTCTCAGGATGTTATGATGTTGATTGAAGACATTAAGGTATTTATCTAACTTTTCATTTTAAAAACTACCAAATAATCTGTAGAAGAATAAGCTGTGCATTTTGATTAAAATATAAGACTAAGAGGGAATGGTGTATAATATGTACTTTCTTTTTAATATGTAAATTGATGAACTGCATACTTACTAGGTCGTTACGTGTAGTTCAGAGCCTTGTACTGTCTGTGATCAGTGTATGTGGTAGGAGTTATTCTCAGAAGCAAACTTGAAAGCGTCTTCTCCAGAAAAAATCTGTAACTGTAAATGTTTGAATATTAGTTAAGGTTTTTGTAACCTATTGGATTGTTGAGTGGTGGTGTTATTTTAAGGCAGAAATTGTTTTACTAAGTTGCCCTGTGTATTCTGATATCTTGCACTTGTGTATTTTTTAACTGTCTAACATACATTCCTTACCTAGAATGCCCTGCAGTTCATTAAGCAGTACTGGAAGATGCATGGTCGCCCACTGTTCGTTGTACTAATCCGTGAAGACAATATAAGGTAAAAGAGAAAGAGCGAGAGAGAGCGAGAGAGCGAGAGAGCGAGAGAGAGAGAGAGAGAGAGCGCGTGATTTGTAATATGACTTTACCTAATTACAGGATTAATACAATTCTGTTTAAAATTTTAGAGGGAGCAGATTCAATCCAGTATTAGATATGTTGGCAGCCTTTAAAAAGGGAATTGTTGGAGGAGTGAAAGTTCACGTTGACAGAGTACAGGTATGTTTTTTGTTTTTTTTTTTCTGAATGTTGTGCTCATATTTCCTAGTATTAGTACATATATTCTCATTTCTTTTTTATGTAAGTTTTAAATATTTAATATCAAAAAGTTCAAAACAATAAATAAGCCTTAGCAGTTTTTGTTTTATCACAAAAGAAACTTGATCTTATTATTCTTCTAAATTGCTAATCTTCATAGAGGGTTGTCAAAAGGGAGAAGTATTTCATTTTTTTCTCTTCAGCATTGATTCAGCATTACGAGCAAAGGATAAATCCATGATGTCAAGCATGGAGGGATTTTTTTTTTTTTTATTAGGCTATCACTGAGGTAAAAGGGTGTTTCAAATATATTAAAATTTTATCTTGAAACAAGTGTGATTTAGTTTTAATGTATTTGCAGTCTCATCTGTAAAGAAGGAATGTTATCCCATTAAAATGTGAAAATTACTGTTTGAGTGAGAGGCTGTGTTTAAATCAGATACGAGCTAGTCAGTTCATTTTTAACTCTCAACCATTGAAGATCCCATCTTTGTAAGAGACCGAAGACCCATTTATGATTCCTTGTATTCTAGAAAATCATGAATCTGTAAAAGAGATGGTTCATCTGTAAACTAAATACTCATAACTATAATGGTTAAATATATCCTTGTAATGTTTTCAGTATTTATGTATTTATATAAGTTGCCATGCAGTCTCCTGTTTTCATTTAGTTCTTGTGTAGCAAAAGGTTTTACCTTCACTGTTTCCATCATTGTCATATGTTCAAATGAATATGCAAGTCAATGAATGACACTATCAATAACACAAAACAGTTTTTAATTCAGTCAGCTAGTATTTTACTGCAAAGTTTTGTACTATGAAAATGGAAATCAAAAGATCCTAGTATTAGCTGATGAGAATTATCAAAAACATTCTTTAAAAAATGCTTTAATACAATACCCTTTCTTCTAGAAGCATATACATAGGAGATTGGTATAAATTTGGAGGGAATGATAAAAATATTATGTATGTGACATCAACAATTTGAGTCCAAGTTATTTGTATGCTGCACGTGATGTGTAAACATTGGCAGCATGTTTAGATGAAGGAATTACTACAGACTAGGAAATGCTTTTATGCTATGTTTTTGTGAAATATCATTTTGTGAGATTCATTCATATCATTTTGTGAGATGATAGATGAACTAGCCTGTGAGATACCTGAATAAATGGGAAATATAGTCCAAAATATAGGTATCATGCAAGACTGAGGAGTGTGAAACTTGCAATCTCAGATGTTTTTCTCAGACCTGTGGGGTGTATTTTTTTTGTTTTATTTTTGTGTTTTTTATTGGAGGAGTAGATATTGTGTGATAAACTGTATATAACAAACAAAAGAGTAGCATTAGGCCTGAGAGAGTTGTTCTTTCTTAAGTAAGAAAGAAGAGGGGGAAAAATCTAGCAAGTATAAAGATATGTGGAATTGTAGATAAAGCAAGTACTTTCCTAATGTAAACTACCAGCAAGATAGTGAGCATTTGGCTCTCAGATCAAATGATCACTATATAAATATATAGATCTATGTATGTATATAGAGAGATATACATCTACGGATTTTTTTTTCAATTTTAATTGTTAATTTTTGATTTCAGACATTAATATCTGGAGCAGTAGTTGAACAACTTGACTTCCTAAGAATTGCTGAAACGGAAGAGTAAGGCTATATGTAAATAACAATGATAAACTATTTGATAATTATAATGTTTTCTGAACTGTGAAGAAATTATATACTTATTTTTTAGGACACCTGTATTTAAGAGCTTGGAGGAATTGGATCTTCCAAAACATTCAAAAGTCAAGAGACAGTCTAGTACTCCAAATGTTTCTGAACTTGAGCAGCAACCAGATATAAACATTAATGACTGGAAAAACAAGTCAACATATGAGATTCTTCAGAAACTGAGTGTAAGAAAATTTGATAGAAATACACTATAATTTAATGTTTATGAGGTGATAAATAATGTACTGGTATTCTTCTTCACAGCAGCCCACTGAGATCAACATCATCACTGTCATGGCTTAATGTCAATGATTGTCATTTGTCTAGAGTCCTTTTAAATATAACTAATAACCTATAATGTCTGATATCCTTCAGCTCCAAGGAATTCGGCTCTTGATAGTCCTTAACATTACAGAACTGATCCTTCATGCTTTAACTATTGACTTTTGTTTTTCCCAGCTATCCAAATCTTTCTCTGGTAATACGTGACTGTCTAAAAGGGCAGCAATTTGTCATGCAACGTATGAATAAGTACTTTATTTCTAACCTAAATTAAAAAAAACCCTTCAGCTGTACGTATTCATTATAATAGACTGACTTTTTAATAATAGCGAGGGAGAGTTCCAATCTTGTATTTTTCCTGTGTCACTGGTAGTCACCCGTGACTCTTTTTAGTTCAAGTATCCTAGTTCAGCGGGAGCACATCAGTTATTCTACGTGGTTCACATCTGTGCTGTAAATGACAAAAGCCAAGAGCAGAAAATCAGGAAATACTTTTGAGGCCAAATGACTACAACTTAGTATGAACCTAGAGCAGCCTCTGCAATAAGTAGTGAAAAGGATAGGAGATATATAGGATATTAAATAGTTGCAATGAAGGAACATTCCCTCGTAAAAATGAATTTTATAGTTAACTTGAGAAAAAAAGGCCCTCTTGTTTAATTTTAAATTTGTAATAGCTCGGCTATCTTTGCTTCATTGTAAATCTGAAGGTTGAGGTTTGGGGTTTTCTTTTCTTAGGATTGCAATTGCCTAGCAAGTCAAGCATTACTCCTGAATATTTTACTCAAAAGGGAAGGACCGTATTTCATCACCAAGGAAGGTAAGAGCTACTTTCATTTGACTATTCTGAATATTTGAGGAAGGAGCTGTCTGCATGGTTCCAATGAACATGAATAATGGCCATGCATGCAAACTGTTATGTAGCTATTTTCTTCACCATTAAAGCAATTTCTACTTTAAATGGGATATGCACATTCATAGAATGGAATGAGCTGCAAAATATATGTACTCTTTTGGATTGTTTGTGTGCAGCTTCTGTGCCTGTTTGCAATTCTGAACATGTATGTATAAAAAAATGCACATGACCTTGTGTATTAAACTGCAATGCAAGGCCCTTTGTATGACTGTATCAGTCTGAAATGTATGGAGCTTTATACTGATTATTTCTTAAATTTTATGTAATCTGACTTTATATCTGTAATTTATCCTGCTTTAATCTCATGTAGTAGAGCGTAGGTTTTAAATTCATTTAAGATCATGCAGAATATCCTGCTAGGCTTGTTGCTTATGTGCTGCAAGCTCCTTTTTTTCCCCCCAAAGACTCTTGTTTGTTCAACTGCCTTTGCTTCCTCTCAGAAGGAGAGTGATGTTAACCAAAAACAAACAAAAAAAAAAGAGAAGAAAAAAAAAGATCAAATAATACTTCTCTCTGCAACTTAACCACTTCATGTTTTAGATCCCTGCTTCATAATTGTGACAGGGGACCGCTGGTACTTGTTGTCATGTTTACTTAAACAGACATTATATCAGTATTGCTATGTTAAAAAGGTCTCGGAAACAATACAGAGTAGAACAAACATCACTGTATTTCAACACTGGATTGGATGTTGGCCAACCTGAATCCAAAGTCACGGTCAGCATCAGCACACAAGGCATGTTGGGGCTTTTAAGTGAACTTTGCAGCACTGTTATCTGTACTCTTGTTGAGCCATAGCAGCAACCTTCCCTGCTCTGGAAACGCCTTGAAGTAAACTGTCTAAACTGCAAGAACAACTAACATATAGCCATTTTCGACCACTACATAGTGACAACAAACAAAAAAACCCTACTTGATAACGTTTAGGTTGAAGAAATACTGTTGTGCCTCTGATTTTAGAGATAATACATACTAGGCCTTTTTGTTCTATGCAAGATGAAGCAGTAGGTGGTGATAACCTTTTTAATATGCACCTTGCATTGAACAGTCTGAGTCACTGACTAAAGTTCCTGGCCTTCTGTGACTGGAGATTACTGCAACTGACATTAAATTATCACACAGTCAATAAAAAAAAAACCCCAAAATAAAAGCCGAAGTAGTAGCTGACAGGAAGTAGGCTTCGTATCCTTAGGCTGCGATTTTGTGACTCAGCTTTCACTACTGATGTTGTAGATGGAGTTCACCACTGAGTGACTAGTATGAAATCTACAGACTAACTCAAATAACGGAACATTCAGTGTAATAGTCCTCCCTTTATCCCTGCACAATCAAATAGATACCACTCTAGCAGGCTGCTGCACCACAAATACCTGTGGTTGACAAGGGAGATTTATCTGTTGTTCTGCCTAATGCACTGTCATGTAATAATGCAGCTGTACCAATCAGTCCTGCTGTAGCACATCTGTCAGACTTCTCTTGCTGGGTATTCTTACTGAATGCCAGTCCCTTTGGCTGCCTTTTAAAACAACCATTAGACTATGACTTGCATAGACATGAGTCTGGTGAGGCTCTGCCTGCTACTTATGTATGGAAATGGGACCATGTGTCATAACTTTCTAAGCTTTGTTAGTATTTTCCTTTTGAAAACTCCACCCAATGACTAGAAGCTTAAACAAATACCAAGTTTCATCCTGAACACGTAGGCTTTGTTAGGACCTAGAATCTTTCAATGAATTACTGTTCACCTTTGCTAACAACCTCCCATATCCCCTGCTAAGACACAACAATAAAAGCAGATCGACAACATACTGCTGCTTTGGAGTCCTCCTTGTCCATGAGGATCTCGTCCAATGCATTTTGTCTTAGTACAACATCCTGGAGTAATAAAGATCTTCCTGTACTTCATGATTTCTTCTCTGAAGCTTAGATTGTTTGCTGTGATGTAGAACCAGTGCTCTTCTCACTTCCTATGCGTAGATTGTTTGCTGTGATGTAGAATCAGAATCAATGCTCTTCTCACTTTCTAC